>JANZLF010000222.1:7884663-7898253 GCA_026546835.1 Erythroxylum foetidum
CTCAATAGTAAGAGGCATACACTTAAAGTGCAACAAAACCTTGAGGCCTTGGGTTCGAGTCGTGAACTCACCTTTGACCAAAGAGGACAATACCTGGAGTGATGGCGATAGAGGTCGGGCTCTACACCTATGGTCCTGAAGGAATAAGGCCCTCTTTGAAGACCATTTCTCTTGGTTGATTTCTCCTGCATACTATGTCCTAGAATATGTTCACCATATTTATAACGCTTTGATTTAACAAGGTAGATCATATTATAGTTATAGGCCTCGATGCGAGCAACTTATTGGTTGGTGTAAATCTACTAATGGTTGGGTGAGATTAAATACAGATGGGGCGTGCAAAAGCTCGTTCACTTTGGCCACAGCCGATGGTCTTATTCTTGATAGCTCAGGTGCTTGGCTTGGAAACTTCGTGCAAAATATTGGCTAGTGCTCCTTTGTATCTGCTGAATTCTGGGGAGTTTTTTATAGTCTCAGGCTTGCTTGGGAGCTTAGATATCGTCGAGTGGAGTTAGAAATGGATTCTCTAATGGTGATAAGTATCCTGTCAGACTCCACTAAACAGACAATGTCTCTCAATCTCCTAGTTATGAAAATCAACGAGTTGTTTCCTCAAAACTGGATAGTTTACCCCGACATATCTATAGGGAAGGAAATAGGTATGCCGACTAGCTCGCCCACTTTGTTGTACATTTGGAATTAAGCGTTACTACTTTTGTTGATGTACCTATAAGGTGCCTCTCTATTCTTCTAAAAGATATGGCTGGAATTAGCTTCCCTAAATTAGTCATATAATTTTTATCGTTTTGTCTCCTTTCACAAAAAAAAAACAAAAGACCTGTATACGATAGATAAGGATAGAAGCAATACGCCAGTTAAATAGTTACAGACATAAATATAATTTTTAACACCTTCGGTGGGTGAGCAATAAGGGTAACTGAAACTATTGAACCCCCAGTAACTTGCCGAATATATCTCCGACTTGATCTTTACCGATAGAAAACCAATATGAATATTGCCTAGGCAACTAGTTTCTAGGCAAAGTGATAATCGAGTTCTATGTGTTTTTTAAGGGCATAAAAAAAGTATTAGTGCTCATGTATGTGACACCAATATTATCACACCACAATACAGGTTTTATGGAATATAAAATACTAAGTTCTTGGAGAAGAGATTGTACCCACAAAAGCTCAGCATTTGTGTTAGTAAGTGTCTTACATTCACTCTCTGAAGATGATCTTGTAATTATTGGTTGCTTTTTGTCAATATAAATAGCATACCGAATGGTAGATCAGCGATCATCAAGAAAACTTTCTCAATTTCCGTTAGAAAAGTACTGAAGGCAAATATTGTTATCTTTGGTAAAGAAACGTGCATGATTAATTTTATGCTTTAGGTATTGAGAAGGCATCAGTTGGTTGATTAATGAATTAATATAGTCTATTAACTGTGAAACCATTGTCTTGTCTTGCCTTGTAAATGTAGCATATTGTAAGGCATCCAATATCTGGTCATGTAATTGAGCCACTTGAAAGAAATTATCATTTTCACGAGTTAACGGTAAGGACGTTGTTATGGGGGTGAGATAGCTTTCAGCATCCTACAAATCAGTCTTCACTAACATGTTATGAACATATTTTTATTGAGTCATAGATACCTGTGGATGTATGATTAACTTGGACACCAAGAACATATTGCAATTGATCAATGTCGTTATTGACCAGGGTTGTTCTTAATATTCTATAAGACTTGGACGAAATTAAAAAAAAAGGCTACAATAAATCGACAATATACAAATATGTAAATTTTAAAGGCATTTTTATTATTAAAATTTAATATTCATACATAAGTGACTTAATTTATAAATTTACATACTCAACAAAATATTAAATGATCATAACATCAGCTAATAATATCTTGCAAATATTAGTAACAATAAAATCACTAAAAATAGTAGTAGTAATAACAAAATAGCAATAGCAACAATCGAACAACAATATTAGACTGCAAAACACTAATAGAATTGTACTAACAAACACACAGATGATTATGATTTATAAAAAAAAATTCGTTCATTTCTATATGCACAATCATTAATAATATTACAAAAAATCAATATTGTCCAACATATCATTCTAGATACATAAAATAGCTAAACCATTTAACATTTCTTGTGACATTGATGACCTTAAGTAGGTTTTTTAATAATTTTAACTTTAAAAAACATCTCTCAAGTGATGTTATAGTCACAGATATAGTTAATATAATTCAATAAGCAATTGAAACATCTTGGTAACAATTTGCAGCTTTAGCAAATTCTAAAGTTTCAACTAATGGCATTAACTCATTTGACAAAGTCATTGCAATACTCTTAATTAAAAAAAAAGATCATCTAAATCCACATCTGACAAATTATCAAGAAAAAAATTGTTGAAAAATTAGTGGAACATTCTCTTAATTTTTTATTATCTAACGACCTCAACTTCTTTTAATCAAATATGAATTAAAAAATATTTAAATATTTAGTAAGTTAAAAATACATTATTACTCAGAACTCAAAAGTCCAAAGTGTAAAAATCTTTTCCCACTAATTTTTAAGTTGAGTATTTTAGATTCATAAGTTAGATGGAAATAAAAAAATTTGAGTGTAAAAATACACTCAAAATGTTTCAAAGGAATTTATAAATGTTAACATAGAAGCTAGAAAATGGAAATGGGAGTTAATAAAATTTTTATTTTAACATTTGGATAAATGTCCGTAGAATGTTAAAATAAGATTATGGGCCCTACGACATGAGAGAAAGATATGCTAAATATTTTGTGTATTTGACTTCTCTAACAACTATCATGATTAAGAGTGGGATTATTAATTCTCAACTTAATGAAATCATAAATGGTAGAATAAGATTTAGAAGACGCCTAACGAGAATGGGCCTTGGGCAAGTGCCTAGCTTATCCTTATTACCTAGGATCGCGACTATGTTTGATAGCAAATTTTGATTTGAGTTGATGAAGAAATTGATAAATGAAGGTAGAAGCAAAGACGGTGATGAAAATATCATCAATATAAATCAACATCAAGATAATGCCAGACCATGTTGAAGAATAAATAAAGATAAATCTATCTTCGATACCTTAAACTTGAGCACACTCACTATAACAAGGTAGCCCTTTGGCTACATTTTTTCTGGCGATGTTTTCAAAATTGTAGCTAAAAGTAAGTCATTGACAACTACTTTGAAAATGGTCGCTAAAAGCTTAAATATCTCTTTTTTATTCTTCAAAAAAAAATATTTTAAGTACAAAATTATTTTCATATATAAAGGTTACAGAATATATAATTTATTTTAGAAACATTTGGCTATGAAAATATATTCATAGATTCATAGTTTAGAAATCCAAACATAAGCAAAATTTAACACCTTTTATTTCCTATTTATAATTATAAATTCACTAACTTTCACTTGATCAATTTGTGACTAACATCATATTCATAAAAATCAAAATTAATGTTATTCACAATGATTCTAAGTCTAAGAAAAAATTTAGTTAACAACAATCTCATTTCAAAAATTTGTAAAACTATAAACTCAAAATTAATTAATATTACATAAATTTATACATTTTATTTTCCTCTTTTAAAATATAAAATTTGACAATTTTATACAGTATCACAAAATTTTCAAATAGTTTTAACGTGAAATTTGTAATTCTCATTATATTCAAATGTGTTTTCTATCAATTCTATTTATATATTCTATTTAATATTTATTAATATTTAATTTCCATCTTGAACTATATTGCAATTATTTTTTAAATATATTGTAATTAATATAACGATATATGAATGTATAGATAATAATTGTAATTAATATAATGATATATAAATGTATATATAATAGATAAATTTTCTCATATCTTAGTTATCATATTATTCTATTTAATTATATTACTCTATTTATCATAGACAAATTGTGAAACTAAAAGTGAGTGAATGGGTTAAGCTATACTATTATATAGAATTTCCATATTATATATAATTTCTATGTTAAATAAAGTGTAATTTATGAATAAGACTTTGGCAACGATTTCTAAAATATAAGCCTTTGGTGAAAAATTTTATAATCTTCTCTAAAAATTTTATAACCCTCGTTAAGCAGAAAGCCTTGTGCGCTAAATATGTTGACTTTTTTTAAAAGATTTCAACTAATTTGAAAACCAATCAAAGTTCATAATACCCACAATACTAGTTATACCCATCTATGGTTTAACCAATTAATGATATTACCAATTTTAATTTATCATATAATGCCAAATAGAATATATGGTTCTCTTATTAAAAGATGTTGCCATATAATTTTATACTCTTTTTAAGTTATTTTGTGCCATGGGAAAACAATCTAGAAACAATCCAACTTGATCTCATGTTTGCCTTTATATCTAGTGATTTGAATAGCACATCTGTGCTACTTTCTTCACACTTGTGATACTTTCTTCACATAAATTCTTCACGTAAAATGTTATCACAACTTTCTAGAATTAGATAAGACTTGTGCTACTTTCTTTGCATATATTTTAGTTAAGGTACACGTTATCTTTATTTAAGAACTCTTTTTATAAGGATATTTTTTAAAAAAGTATATTGATGCTTTGACATTATGTTTGCGTTTATCCATGTGGTAGGGGGTTCGATTCCCCACTCATAAGAATGGAGCGCATATCGTGGCCAGTCATTTACCATTTAGTGCGAGCTCCCATGGCAAAGGGATTAGTCTCCGTGTCCAGCGGGGATATGCTGGTTGCACCAAAAAAAAATTATGTTTACGTTTATAGCTTACATTAAACTATATAAACTTTTGGTTGAGTTAAGAGTAAGTTATATTGCATAATAACTCCAAAATGCTTTTGTTAACCTTGCATATAGTATTTTTATTATTGAATATTTTCTAAAGAAATACAATTCTTATTGAATGCTTCAAAAAAATTCTTGATGAATTTTTTTAGATTATAGATGACATATATTAGTTGTGATGACTGGTTAAGTGACTAGTTAGTAACATGACGCATAAAATATTGCAAAGATATTCTTTCTATTTTGTGTATATAGGAGCCAAATGATATTATTGTATGCACAATCGTACCTTCTTTAGATATATTCCTCAAAGGGCATAACTAATCTATCAATTCAAAATAGTTTAATTTATCCTTGTTAAGTTGACAATATTTCAACACTTGTCTCTATATCACTTGATAATATGTTTATTTGTTGGTGGTACAAGTGTCATTCCTATTAATATCTAATACCACCAACCTTAGCTTGTAATTGTACTCATTCACTAACAATAGCTTGTAATTGTACACATTCACCAACAACCTGTAACACCCCATATCCGATGATGGAATCGGCATATCGAATGTTACCCTATTTTTAAATACCTAATACTTTGAACTACAATATTTTCTATTTAAACTTCATTATTCTAGCAATTACTATTCACTTTATAAAATTTTGACAAAGTTTCCTTTATATGTACTTAAAACCTGGTGCAAGAAACTTCAATATACTTATCATGCATGTTACTCAACTATCCATCTCCATGTCAAATTCTGTGACAAAATAATTTACCCATTCTCCAACACATTTCAACACATCTAAACCAGATTTCACACATAACTTTCATATATTCATATATAATTAACAACAAAATCTTGTAAGATCCTTCACTTCTTTATGTGTACATGCTATAACTAAAAACAAAATAAAAATTTGTAGTACATCTGTAACACCCCACTCTCGCAAGACCCGAACCCGACATCAATGGGTGATATCCGAGTCTGTGTCCCATGAGGGTGGCATGCTAAAATACTCAATTATTCAGAAATTGATATAATTTTTTTTCAAATCAACAACAAACGTGATATGTGGAAATCGATATTCAAATTAGTCTCACATTCATTCATAAACATTTTCAAGTAACACAAAACCATCAACAACATTTTCAATAGCTATTTAGGCCCTTTCACAAATACAAAATGTTTGAGTCATTTCGAAAAACCAATTTATGCAAAAAAAAATTTAAATTTACAATTCAATACAAAATAGAGAAATGTAATGCAGATGCGAACTGATCCCGACCCCTATCCTTCACTTGAATACTGTAGGTATACTCCCGTTGGCTTAATGGGGTATTCTTCTGATCTTAAAAAATATTTGCCAATTTGGGTAAGTTTTATGAACTCAATGAGTAAACCATCATTGATGAGTTCATCAGATCATAAACACATATCACATATTTCACAGATATTCATTCAATGGATATCGATCTTATAATGCCATATGCATGAGACTCACATTCGTTCTTATTGTTGTGACCGAGTGCCTATCACATACTTATACAAATATTAGCCCATAGAGCTCAGTCAGAATAGAATTATAGAGCATAGCTCTGTGTGCAGAACATATATCACGGAGCAAAACTCTACGTGTAGAATCATAAATCACGGAGCAAAGCTCTATGTAGAAGCGCTTCAAACTGGCTACTCAAGTTATAACGCCTTTATCTGAGCATGCATTTTATGAAATGCATCAAATGTTGATTATGCCATATCAGATAATCATATGCGATGTTTAATTAGAAACTCATTATCATCAAACCTAAGTTCGGCATTCAACTTTCGTTAAGAATTCACATATCATACAGGATTTCAAATCAAATCAAAGCACTTCCAATACCCATATCCATGTAACAAACTCCTCAGATTTTAAGTCCGGAATTCAAATCAAATCACAAACAATTTATAATTGGAAGCTAACACATCAAATAAATTTAAAGCAAATCAATCCTAGGAAATCATCTAGGTTAACTCACAATACGCTCCATATTAGCATTTGCTTTCAAATTCCGAGAACGCCTAAGTGTGGACACTTGACCTGCACAACACAAATTGGAGAAAATACAAATTATAAGTCCAAAATCTAAATTAATCACATATTATACTTCATTTACAATCTAATTAAATATTTTTAACAACAATTTCATAAACTCCAATTTTATCTTAAGAACCCCAAATTACCTAATATACAATTTTTAGGGAAAAATAGAATTGCAAGAACACATACCAAATTGATGTCCAAATCTTCAAATTAAACCTCCATAAACTTCAATTTGATCATCAATTCCTTATTCATTCCCTTTCTCTTTCTCTTTCTCTTTCTATTTCTCTCTCTCCTTCAATTTATCTTCTTTATCTTCATAATATTGCATAACAAATTCAATTTTATGAATTTTATTCATTAATACATGAAACTATACCAAAATCATGTACTAAAAACAACAAAAACTTCATTAACTTACCTTATAAAGTTTTGGGTACTATTCATCAAGAACACCATATACCATTTCTTCATTTTTTCCCCAAACTTTTTGTTGATATGGTGAGTTTAGGGATCCTAGATTGATGATTTAATGTTTAATAGGTGATTTGGGGCTTTAAAATAAAGAAAGTTGGCTTGAAAACGAAAGAAAATGAAAAAAAATGGATAAGAAAGGAGGGAGGTTATTCTCGTCAATGTTTTGGAGAAGAAGAAAATGAGTAGTTGACAAAAATGTCACGTGGTCCCTTATTAAATGGTTTTTTTTCAATTGTTTTATTTTGTTTAGATCCAAATTAACTTTATCTTTTAATTAAATCTTTTTTTCTCAATAAAAATACCCATAATAAAATTATCAACTCTACATAAAGACCTTAATTAATATCATTTATTTATTATTATTATTTTTGGGTTTAACTTTCACCCTTTTTCGGGTCAAGCTTTGACCAAACTCTTGGTTAAACCCTTAAACTAAAATCGTTTTGAGCTCTAATTTAATCCTTGGGCTGTCCTTGAACAATATTATCTGATGCCAAATAAAGTAAAATGTAGTTTGGGACCTGGGTGTCACTATTCATCTCAAGATACACTATTAACAACCCAAAAAATACTATTCATGATATTGTGATTTTTTTTGGACGTTACATAATCACTTGTATAACTTGTAACCTAAGATGTTGAAGAAAATAGATGGATTGTTTTTATTTGATTCTTTATACATTTTTTAATTGATTCTTTCTTAAAAGTTCTTTTATATGCTTGTTAAGAATGAAGATATGAATACTTTATTTACAAACGTAGTCAAACAAGAGGTGTTGAAGCTCTTAACAACGAAAGTACACCTTGAATCATATCTTACAGTTCCTACTTCAGAATTAAGAGGTATGTTTAAAACTCACTACTTGTACATGTAACTTTTGAGATGGTTTCATGCTTCCTATTTTTAGCATGCTCAATTTCATTCTTTGGTATAATTAAAACTTAGTGTGTAAACTTAAATTGATTTATCATTATGTTATTAAGAACTTTAATTGCATTAATAATTCAATAATTTAAATTTAATTGTATAGCTACATGGAAAAAAATTGGATGTCTCATCATAAATGATCCACTCAATACTTAGAAGGAGTGAAGATTTTTATAAAATTTTTAAAAGATCAAATGGGTTTACAATGTGAAATTCGTTGTCCATGCATAAATTGCTTAAATTTTAACAATAAAAGTCAAGATGTGGTATATAATACTTATTGATTCAAGGAATAGATAAAATCTATACTTCATGGATTTATCATGGCAAACATTTTCAAGCAAGTAATGCCAGAAGTGTTGATACAGGTAATGATGGTGGTAACAATAATGATGTAAATGATAGTGATATTAATAACGATGGTGATGATGAGATTGGAGAGATGTTAGATGATTTGGAGAATATTAGGGAGACTACAAATAAGGCTATGTTTCATTCTCTATTAAACAATAAACTCACTTTCCATGGCATCCCTCCAGACTTGATGTTTGGTTTGAGATAAAGAGCCAAGTCTAGTTAGTAAGAGTGGTTCAGTTTTTAGAAGAGAGGATTGGGCTAACATTGTAACATGAATGTTCATAGTTGATGGACATAGTTGCATAGGGTGAGTTTTAATAGGGGATACAAAAGCAAGTGCAAGGAATGAGGTAGGCTGATGGATTTTATGTGGTGGTTGACTAAGGTAAAAGGAGAGATCAAGAACAAACTTCAATCCGTGAGAAGAGGAAAAGATAGGTAAGTTTAGATTAGGTGATGGAGATTGAGTAGGACTAAGAGTTGGTGAAGACGGAGAAGGTCATTGAGATACAAAAGTAGGAGAAGCAGATAAGAGAGGGGGATTAGAGTTAAGAGGTGTACCTATAGAGGGTAGAGGATCATGACTTGATATCAACTTTAACCAACCAGAGTTATCCCTATAACTAAATGAGAGGCAATCAAATTGAACTAAAGGATAGGATGCTAATATGGAAAATTGATTTCATCAAATCTGATATCTTGTGTCATGTAGATATTGCTAGAAGATAAATGCAAACATCGATGACTAGAATGAGAATTTAATGGATCAAGATAAGCACAACATTTTATTTGAAAATTAAATTTCTCGGGACTATATGATCTAAAAAGAGGATAAACATCATAATTAAAAATTTTAAGATCCTGATAATTTGAATTTTAACCATATAAGAAAAGAAATGATGATTTATTTCTAAGAAGGATTTAGCATGCTATTTGTAAGAGAAATGAAGGTATCAAAAGCATATGGCTAGTATTGGAAATTAAGTGAACTATATGATAATAAAGTTAAACTAGTCTCAACAATGTGATAAATCCTTCATTGAGTGATTTTCTTTTGTTAATAAGTATATGGACAAGCAATAAAATGAATGATACCATTTAAAGTAAAAAATTTGTTCAAGCGCTGATATTCACCACCCAATCTGAATGGAACGATTTAATAATAGTATTGAATTGCTCGTCAACTATAGTTTTACAATTATGAAAGATATCATAGACATCACTTTTATTTTTAATAAAGAAAATCCATATGAATCATGTAAAATCATTAATGAATATAAATAAATATTTAAAACCAATATTAGAAAGAACAAGAGATGGTCCACAAACATTAGAATAAATTATTTCAAAAGGAGAAATAGCATGGTATTCAATAAGAGCTAAAAGTAATTTTGCTAACTTTCTCATTAAATAAGCCTAACATAGTGAAGAGGATGCTTGATTAGAAATTGGAAAATTATTTCCTTAAATAATTTTATAAACTATGAGTGCTTGAGGATAACGAAGCCTGAAATGTCAAACTTTATAAAGTGCAAACTCAGTTAGAAGAGTAGTAAGAGAACTAAAGGTTAGAAACTGATATCATATTCATTTATGCCTCTCACTAGTTCATGCTTTGTTTTTTTTATTTTTGATAAGAAAGAAAGGTACCTAATATTTAAAAAAACAATTGTTGTTAATGCAAAGTTTTTGAACAGAAATTGAAGGCTTGGATATTTGAGGAACATACAGAATATTAGGTGAAATAAAAGTTTAAGTAGGTGAGATAATAAAAGAATTGACATAATGTGAGATGGTTAGGCCTTTACCATTACCCATGATTAAGTAATCATTACCACCATATTGTTGAGGAAGATGGAAAACACCAATGTCTAGAGTGATATGTGCCATAACAACAATGTGAATAACCCAGTTCTGAACAAGAGAAATAAAAGATAGTTAGCCTTGATATAAAGGCATTGTTAGAGAAACATAGGGTTGTTGATAGCTTTTATTTAATAACTCATTGAAAACAAGTTGACTATGAAGCTTATTGAACGTAACAAGCGTATCTTGCAAATTAAGACTAGCTATAATTTCACAAATTTCAATCCCAATGCTTCAGAATATGATGACATTAAAATTTACTAATGTCAATAATTTTCCTACTGTCACTAATTCACCTACAAGATACTTTGCTTTGAGAAGATAATGAGTGATAGAAAGATGAAGATTTTCAAACTCATTGAGAGAAAGCACCAAAAGTGACAAGCAAGCAATCTAAACATGTTAGGAAGATGTAAAACCAACAAAATTGGGAAAGACTTCTTTGACTAAGGAGGAAGGATGCTAAGAAAGTAATATCTAATCTTTTTGGGACCATTCTTGATAGACTGAATTTTTAATGGAAAAAAGGAGAGTATTAATGTTTAGAATCATTTGAGGAGGAGGTGGATTTGTACCATTAACAAATCCTATTAAAATTTTAAAGTTTAATAAGAGGAGCAACCTTGTTTTCTAGACTAAGAAATTTTTAGAGTTTAATTTGATAACAAAATTGAATTAAGCTGAAGTAGTAGGATTGGATGCCAAGGAGGAAGAAGAACAAGGAGGAGGAGGACTAGGAAGAGGAATGATTTGTATATTTATATTATAATTCATTTTTCTTTAAAACCATGTATAAACTAAGAGAATGGTATAGATTTTATTAATATCTTTTGAATAACATACAACAGACGACACACCATTTATACATGTATTACAACTAATAATAAATAAAGATAAGACGTATATATAATTGATAAGGATGGAAATTGTACCATAATTAAATAGTTATAGAGATAAATATAGTCCTTAACAGTACCGGTGACTTCTATCATTTTTTTAGTTTGCCTACTAAGCACATTCCAGTTACATCTAAAAAAGAAAAGATATTATTGAATCTAAAGCTTCATAAGTAACATACATGTATCGAGAAGAAAGCAAGAGTTAAGGATAAAAATTGAATTTGCACATATTCTCGATTCAGCTAAAGCATCAAAGAGAACAATAAAGATGAGGTACAATAATAAACTTAAAGCCTCTAAAGATAATTGAAGACAATAGGTACTAGCATCTCACTTTCATTAGTGTGCAAAAAAGAGGGAAAAAAAAGGAAGGGAAATAATGTCATCAAGATAATAAAATTTGCTTGTAAACATAGCACAACTACTTATTACTAGAATTAGAATTAAAGGATTTATTGTTAAATACTTTTAATAAGCAATAAACGCTACATTATTTCTTTCTTATTTGATTTTTTTATGAAAGTAAAATATATCAAAATTTGTGTTGCATGTTCAAGCCTTCTAATAAAACAATCGCCCCTAAAAATAAATTGTGAGGATTGAACTCAATTATAAAGATTTTATCAAATACTATCACGATTACAACTTTATTGTAAGAAAATTATTGGATTAAATGATTTTGTGCGTACCTGTATCCATGCTTGTTTTTCATAAGATATTGATTTCCTCTCTTCTACTTCCTTTAATGTATTTCTTCAATGGTTCAGAATATCTATTCAGTAAGTTTTTAAACTTATATAGCACCACCAACCAACATGTTGTTTAGTAATTGGAAGAGAGAGGAAAAGGGTCTTTGACCTATTTAAGATCCATTATTTAATACCTAATAACCATTATCTTGGGTGCTTTTTATGGGACTCAAATCTATAAGTCACATGGGACATTAAACAGTCTAACAGTCTCCCACTTGGCCCATATTACGACTTGGCGATCCAACAATAAAACTTTAAGTGCACACAATACATGGAATCGATCAAGTCATCCTTAATTGAATTAAGCTTATAGAATCATGACGGTCACAATTTATATAACCTGATTCCTTCCATGTATCACAGAATATACTCAACTCAACAAACTTGAAGTGGGTAATTTGGTAATTGTTATCTCACAAATAACAATTATTGTATACAACATAATATGGATAACCAGTAAGTGAGCAAAAACATATGAATGTAATTGAATTCACAAGTGTCATAACAATTCGAGCAAGAAAATGATATGTATTTATACATGTCTAAATACTATGCTAACAAGGACTTATCTATAAGGCTCATCCGTTCAACATGACCAATAAATATTTTGGGCGGTAAGCCTTTCGTTAACAGATCTACTATCATGAGATCAGTACCAATATGCTCAATTGATACTTTATATTTTTGCACTTCTTCTTTCACAGACAAATACTTCAAATTCATGTGTTTCGCACCCTTTGAATATTTGTCATTCTTAGAGAAGAATATGGTTGTGGAATTATCACAATAAATTCTTAACGGTATGGTAATACTGTCAACAAAACCAAGACCTAACATAAAATTACACAACCATAATCCATGAATCGTGGCCTCAAAGCACGCCACAAATTCAACCTCTATAGTGGAAGTAGCAATGATGGACTGCTTTCCACTTTTTAACGAAACTGTTCCTCCATCTATTAGGAACGTGTAACTGAATATAGATTTCCATGAGTTTATACAACCAGCATAGTCTGAATCCGAGTAACCTATCACTTCGAAATGGGTTGATTTGCTATATGTGAGCATATAGTCCTTGGTGCCTTACAAGCATCTAAGGACTTTCTTTTCAGCTTTCCTGTTGGACCCCGATTTTTAAGTAGAATTTAGAAATAATAATTGAAAAGAAATGAGTGTTTTTGTGTTTATGTTATGATATAGTGCATTTATACTTAAAGGAAAATGAATGAGAAAAGAATTATTTTGGTTTTGATGGTTTTGATAATTGTGGAGATCTGTATGAGTTATAAAAGTTAAAGTTAATGAGGTTATTGAAAATTAAGCTTAAAATCAAGAAATAAAGAGAAAAAGTGTGAAAATTTGAAGAATTAAGAAAGT
>JANZLF010000222.1:7908808-7928073 GCA_026546835.1 Erythroxylum foetidum
TTTATTTTAACAATTAAATCAAAATTTTATTTAAATTTTATATATTTTGAAAAAAATTTAATTAAATTAAATTTAAGAATTATTATTAATTAAATTATTCATAATTTTAATTAATTATTATTCATAGATCTTATTAATAATTAATATATTAAATAATTAAATAATACATATTGACTTAATAATAATACAGATTATAAAAAACATAAACAAAAAATGAAAACCATTTTTTGTGATTTTCATAAATTAAAAAATATAATAAATCAAAACTCAAAATAAAAATCAAAAATCAAAAACTCAAACAAACATGTTTTTTTTGTACTAAATTTGAAACAAAATCAAAAAATCAAAAGAAAATAGAAACAAACAAGCCCTAAACTTACTTGAGAAGCATCAAAGTACCTCCTACCTAAATTTCTTCTTTTTCATCTTCTCATTCCATTTCACAGTGACTTAAAGAACCTTGAAGTAATGAATTCAAATCTCTCTTAAATCTCCCAACTAATTGCATTTTAGACACCATTAAACAAGGTAGTTGGTGTACTGATTTATGGACCAAACAACTTATTGGGTTAGTGTATATGCAAAGGTAAGTGTATGTCTATAATTTGTGATTTGTGTATGAGAAATTGTTTACTCTTTAGTTTAAATGCAGGGAAGAGAAAAAGTCAAAGGTACGAGGAGGTGTTAATGACGGAGAATAATAGTGAACAACTAGTCTTGAGGCGTGAGGAGATGTCAATAATAGATAAAAATAAAAGATGTCTTGAGGTGTGAAGAGACATCCACCACATCGATGACAAAAGAAGATAAAGTGGAACATTACAAATCGTTCCCTCCTGTTCCTCCATGTTTTTCCTTCACACCTCAACCAGACCA
Source organism: Erythroxylum foetidum (assembly GCA_026546835.1). Taxonomy (NCBI): domain Eukaryota; kingdom Viridiplantae; phylum Streptophyta; class Magnoliopsida; order Malpighiales; family Erythroxylaceae; genus Erythroxylum; species Erythroxylum foetidum. Next base: position 7,909,685 of record JANZLF010000222.1, read on the forward strand.
TCCCTCTTAAGCTTCATTTTGCCAATAATAGGCAACTTTGAATTGACTTTGAACTCTTTACTTAGCCCGAGCATTCCTACCTTTCCTTGCCGGTTGGGTTGATGACCCTCTTTAAAATCATATTGTGCGCTTGATAGCGCACACCCCCTCTAGCGAAGAATAGTAAGTCCTAACACCTCAACTTGATTACCTTATTCAAGTCACATTTCACCAACAATAGGCAATTGAGTGGTGTTTGGTATGATTTCATATGTGTACTTATGACTATTTAACATATATTAATATGTGTTATATCATCCAAAGGTATATTTTGTATAATACAGTGGTGTCTTATCGTATAATACAAGGATTATGTATGGATTACTGTTTAATAAAGATATGTTTGTTGGCAACAAAATAAATTGTGGAACCAGTTGACAAACATTTTATTTTGTCATGGTCCATTATAAGGTGTATGTTTTGAGAATAATTTAAAAGGATAGTGCTTAGAAAATTGAATGATGTTATCTTCCATCTCCATTAATACAATTTCTTCATTTAAAAATTGTAACTAAAAACTTAAAAAAAATATTGAGTCAAATGTTTATATACCACATCTTTAGATTATAAAAACCACAAGCCTCTAAAAAAACATCTTCATTATATAATGAAAATCATACTATGATAGTGAAAAAAAAAACATTATCACCTAACTTCTTGCATATAAGTGGCACTCTAACTTTAACATGTGAATACAAGAAATACACATAAGCAGTGTCATGAATCAATCCATACATCCAACACTGCGAAAGTGAAAAAAAAAAATATGATCACTCAATCCACATAAGTAATTCCTTCACTATAATATGAGATACTGTGATTAAATATAAAGTATACCATAACACAAATACAAATTATATTAGGACTTAAAACATCTCTCATCACACTTAATATACAAAAATATCATCACGCGTTACACATACGTAATACCTTGACTTTCATAACTAAGTACAAACTATAAATTAATACAAACTATACCAGGACTTTATATATTTAATGTCATGCCTATGTACAAAAAATATGATCACTTATTAAAATCAGTAACACCTACACTTTATTATGGGAATACTATGACTGAGTACCAAAAAATCATGCTTTAAAGCAAACTATAGAAGGATTATATACATCCCATACCAAGCCTATTTATAAAAAATATCATTAGTTATTACATATAAGTAACGCCTTCACTTATTTGGCACATGATATTAGATATTGGACATGCTTTGGTAAATATCTACATGCCAAACTATATTTACAATAAAGACAAATAAGCATGACTTAGTATACAGATGTGTATCTAACTATGTTTAAGTTAGATTTTTTTAAAAGGGATACTATAAAGGACACACATTAGTACACTTACATGTACGAAACTGTATCCATTATAGGTTTTCTTGTACATAATTAACTACATGTTCATATGATTAATTGTGTTCATTATAATTAAACACGTGTTTAGGGTTCTTTATTTAACACAAATATATAGCATGTCTATATGGTAAAATTATCGAATTACTCCTTACAATAAATACCACACTTTTATATATAAAAAAATACCATCACCCCAAGATAAATAATAACCACCTTCTTTGCAATTTGTCAATGCCATAAATTAAAACAATTATATAATTTACGTTGCAATGGGCGATGAGGTTCGACATTGCATCTTGGCCTTTTATTATACAATTATTTATATATTATGTCAACAAAAGGGGGTGATAATTGGGGGCTCATGTATAAAATGCCTAACTATTAACCTACAAGTATTTGATAAGCTTTCTAAAATGACCATTGCATTTCAATACTAAACCTTGACATTGAAGTAATGTGACATATAAGCTTAGTGAAGAAGGTTAAGAGGTGTTGTATTTTAGTTGCAGAAGAAGTCGATGAGTTTGACGTTGATGAGGCTTGGATGGAAGATGATAAACCATTCGTGTTTGCTTAGCAATATTAGGAGGAGATGTCAACAACACTCAAGAATGTTCATTTACTGCGTCAACAGTCAAAGTGGGAGAATACAAATGCTCAATCTATATTATTGCATCAATAAAGGAGATCAAGCAGTTGTTACGAAAGCTATAACAAACACTTTAAAGAGATACAAGAACTCTAGGAGGATTAAAACTAGTAGTTGAATTGGACGGAGGAAGCATTATTCTTTCTTCCACCAATTTTCAAATTTGAGTTACTGCCTAGACCCTATCATACTTCATATTCGACGGAAAAACAAAAAGAGCGTGCTTAAGATGACACCACCAGAAAATGAATTAGAACACCATCTTGTATTATGGTACACATACCAAAATATAGTAAATACTAAACGGACGGATATCAAACTAGAATTTTAACATTGGAACAAGGACACTAGATTTGCTTTCTAGTTCTCAATTTCAATGTCTCTTCACTACACTTACTTTCAATAAACAATATTAGCCCAATTAGAATCGTGTTAATTATAAAACTTTGTTTTATATTTTATAAATAATTAACAACAAAAGGTTCTAATATTTTACATCTTATTTCTCACAATAACATCATTACTTCAAACTGTTATAAATTTATATGCAGTTCTTTAAATTTTATTATATCAAAATCATTGTAACTGATCCCAACATCTATCTATATTGTATTACCAGTTATAATATCGAACTGTGATATAAAAGATTTTGACAATACACCTTACTTTAATCACAATACTCCAAACAGAAAAACAGTTAGTTATATAAAAATATTCAAGTTGAACTTGGAATTAAGAGGCCAGCCCAAGATCCAACTCAAAAGACCCAAATGACCCAATTGTCTGACTCGTTATTTTGGATAGCCCACTCAAACTTAGGCCTAGGCTTAGGTTGCATATGCTCATCGGAACTTTGAGTCAGCTCGGGCCACATTTTCAAAATCGATCTGACCCACTACCATGCTTGGTTACAGAGGATGATGTGACTTAACATAACACAGAACAATATCTCATCAATACATGTCCTCACTTCTTTCTCCTTGAATTAACATGAAGGGGCCTCAATTTCAATTAATTGAGAAGGGAGAATATAAGCTAAATCTTGTTGATGAAATGCTATGTACTTGGAATGGGTTGTTTCATTTCATAATAACTTGCCAAAAGTGGGTGCTTGATGGTGGAAGATTACAAATGAATGCGCACAAATAAGAATTTCAAACCACCAGGAAAGATGAGTATGTTTCAAGACATGGGCGACAAATACAGAGTTTATTACACCTAGTTCCATGTGAAGAAACAACAAATACACAAAAGAATACATCCTGCACATTCAAATGTTTTATTTGTTGAAGAATCGAAAACCATGTACAACGAGCCTCACATAAGGAAATCAGGAGATAGATCTGACAGTACTGACGGTGGCACAAGCGGTTGTTCTTCAAGATGAACATAACCTATTACAAATCAAGGCATTCAACGACTGGCAGAAAAAGAATCAGTAACACATTATCAAACCTTAGCAAGCCTCTTCACAATAGCGGCCATATATTTTCCCTGATGTTCTGCAAGTGCAAGCTCAGTTTCACTTGGCCCTCTTGTGCCATCACCAGCATAAACTCCGGCACCATAAGGAGAGCCCCCTCGAATAGAATCCATTTTGAACATACCAGCTCCAAACGTGTACCCAACAGGAACAAATAGCATTCCATGGTGTGCTAATTGGGTAATTGCTGTCCATCTGCCCCAAATGAAAGAAAAACAGAGGATGGAGTAAGTGTATAGTGGCCATTCAGAAAGTCATTTCAATATAGCCTTTAATTAGAGATTATGTTATGAAAGTAGCTTATCCTTAATCTGACTGCACGTCCTTTTAGCTCAATAAGTATATAGATCGTAGAAAATAAGTAGAATAATTTCCAACTGATCTCACAACAAAGGATGAAGTGCAAAATTTCTGAAATGGTGGATAGAACCTATACATTTTTAGCTTTAAACAAGTCAAAAGCATCTTTCACACTTAAATACAGATATGCGTGAACTCTTCATCAGAGCACTCAACAGCAACTAAGATCTAGCGAAGTAATCCCACATAGAATTTGCTTATGCCCTAATCAAATACACCTGTAAGTGCTAAAACCTAGAAGGCTCAGGGGCTAATGTCCGAGCCATTTGTATCCCAGAACCACGTCAACTTCAGATATTATAGAATTCTCTCTTCTTCAGATTCATTTAACAATCAATTATTATTCCATACTTATTCTGGTAGCAATCCAAAACCTAGCCTGACTAAGAATGGGAATACAACAAACTGAAGAAATCAAAAAAACTCGCTTGTTATATAAAGAACTCTCAGGCAAAAACCGTCTTACCTAGAATTTCAACCAAACTAGCCCGATGGCAATATAATGCATAGATCAAAAAACATATTTGTGTTCCAGATGTTTGGAATCACTCAAGTTGCCATTTCATAGATCAAAGCCATATTGTTGAACATATCTCAAAACCACTCGGAGGTACCATGGATTCAAGCATGGACATATTCCATCACACCATAATTGCACAAAACATAATATACTCAAATTCCCGAAGCACAACGATAGTCGAATATTTAAAAAGCTTCCTCAATTTACTGTTATCATCTTCTATAATCAGGTCATCTTACGCCTAGCACCCACTACTGCCAATTTCCTCCAATCTTTAATCTATTGAATGATTCACTTCTAGTTAAGTCTACAGCAAGGCAAATGTTGCTCCCAATTACATAAATTGTATGAAAACGTTGACCAATTCTAACAAACAAAATTCTTATCAAACCAAACAATCAAAATTCATCACATTAACAACTTACGCCGTCGTCTCTTGACCGCCACCTTGCGTCCCCGTACTAACAAAGAATCCGGCGGGCTTCCCGGCGAGCTTCTGCTCTTTCCACAGCTGACCAGTCGAATCAAAAAACGCCTTCATCTGCGCCGCCATTGAGCCATACCTTGTCGGAAACCCAAACAACAACCCATCAGCCTCCGTCAGCTGCACCGCGCTGATCACCGGAATCTCCGCGTCCATCGGTGGAGCCTTCATTTGCTCCAAGACGTCCGCCGTCAGCGTCTCCGGCACGCGGAAGAGCACGGCCTCCACTCCGTCGACGCCGTCCACTCCCTTCTTCATCCTCTTCGCCAAACCCTCAACGTGTCCGTACATCGAGTAGAAAACTATGAATATCTTCAGCGCGGACGGCGCGATCGATTCTGTCGCGGGGATGGTGGTGGCTGCGCTGTTAGTAGCGTGATCCTCGGCCCGGATCGGAGCTTCTCCAGGACGGCCAAGTGAGTCGTCGGAGATGACGACCGGCTGTTTCTTCTTGCTGGGGACGCAACCACCTCCTTTGCCCATATCAACCAAATCGATCCCTCCTCCCAATCCCAGGCAAGAACTGGGAACCCCAAACACTAGAAAAACTGTCGTTTTAAGCGCGGATCCGGTCTGAAGGACTGTACAATCACCGGCCCGCGTATTGTTATTCTAATTATACTCAGTGATTTTAGCTAAATTCACAATCGGATATGTACGGGAGTTTGGTAGACTTGCAGGCTTTTGACTTTTGATTTACAGGCCACGTGTCCGCTCGATGATGTAAAAACGACGTCGTACTTTTTGTGCCGCCATTTTTTGCACTTTTTGGAATGTATGTGTACTATATAGTGGTCCGTTTATACCAGGAGGTTTGTTTGGTAAAATGACAAGTAAGACAAATGACGTCATCCTCGTCTTTGTTTGACGTTGTAAATAATTTTATTATGTTGTACTTAAAATTACATGGATTTTTTGAATTCTAGTCGACCCAATTCATATCGGGTCGAGTTTGAACTTCATTTCCCCTCCCTTTTGGGTTGGGTTGTCAATTGTGGACAGACCAATGCAAAAGTGCTATCTGAGAAGAAGTAGAAATCCAGACCTCAGCTTTGGATGTTTACATTGACCCATATTTTACACCGGTTGTATGAGATTGAGCTCAAGAATTTATTTATACATACTTAAACAATTACGGATTGTACTAATATTAAAAAAAAATTTGAACCAATAATGATGTGAAATCCTCCTTCAATTGCCAATGGATCTTCGTTGCCTCATAATTTCCATCCAAATTCATGTTGAGTAGGGAAATACCGTCACTTCTATCTATCTTAGCTCTCAAAATAACCATTGGACGATTGCCTTTTCTGTTTATTATCTTTCATCATGTTAGTAAACAAAACTTGATAACCTAACTAAAGGGAATATAATTTTTTAATGTTACTTTGCAATTTTTTTAAAATGCAAAATAATTTAAAAAAAGAGTCTTGTTAATATTTCATTGATTCTTTAAATCTTATTAAAGATTTAAGTATTTGTAATTATAATTTTTTTAACATTTTACAATTGCAAGAAAGTTACTCATTTATGAATATTAGCTGTTCTTACAAATTCCATACCATCAAAATAAATGAAGGAAATCATTTTTCATCTGTTTAAGTTCCTTGTGTAATTAACAATTTGCTTTCAATTCATTTTCTAGCTTATTCGCAAACTAATTAAGAGGATTACGTATGTTGTTTGATTATTGAAGCAGACCAGCAATCTTGTTTTGGTACATCAGAGGGTGGGAACCAAGCTTAATGTCAAGGGAATGCAATCCTATGCACATCTACGCGCAAAAGAGAATACAATACAATTGGAGGGCTATGTCACACCTGCTCGTCACAGACGAAGCCCGATCTCAGACGGGCTAGTTGATCAACGCATTGATTACCTTCACGCAGGACATGTACGGTAATATACCTTAGGCTACGTGTTAGAAAGGAGCGGATATCATAGATCACATTAGCTAAGGGCAATCTAACAATATAACCAAATAAGCATTGTGACCCATGATAATAGAACAAGGGTATGATACTTTTCTATGGCTCAACCGATGGATGGTTAATAACTGATAATTGTTAGCATATACAATTGCCACAATTTAGTCATTAAGCAAAATGAGTCATCTTGCCTTACGTATGGCTATGATTCTATTCATGACATAAAAGTTTCCTAACAAATCCTGAGCCTGAGGTAGGGGCCGACCATCGAGAAATTCACTGATGTATCGATTGCGGCAAAGTTCATTTCATTTCACCCCAACTCTATGACTTCAGTCTTCTCCATAAAATTCCCATATAGCATGGACCACCATGAGAGATACAAAAGTACTTGGGACACGAAAAGGTGACCATGAAACCAGTATCTTTTAGTTTAAGATCTAGAATACATCTGAGAGACCACTCTAGAAATCACCATACCATGCCCCCTTTAATGCCTGCGAGAATCCGTACCTACACCATAAGGGTCCTCTCTTGTAGCTCAACACGTTTTCTTCGAAACACATAGGAAGTGTTTGTATTAATTAAAGTTGCAAGACTATTGTGTATCACTAATAAAAGATTAGCTTGTCTTAGTGGGTTACCATGTGCTAAAGTTAATAGAAGGATGAGGCAATTGACAGAAGTAAAGAAAAGACAGCTTTGAAGTACGTAAAAAGATCGTGAAGATCATCAAAAATAGAAGCAATCGTGACTGTTTAGGACACATATCCCACTAGTTTACATCCACAAGCCACGTCTCGTACGGTCTGTTATGGTTAATCATAAACTAGGAGAATAGAATAAAAGGGTTTTACTGAAAGATTAGAATCTTTGATTATTATAAGCCAATTAAGGTCTCCAGAAGATACAAACTTAGTTGTTGGCGAGATTTCTTGCTTTTTACGTATTGGGGGGGAATATAATGATTTTCACTTTAGGTTTGTGTATGTGGACTTGTAACTTTTAATAGGTCAGTGACGAGTTAGGAAGGATTATCTTTCAGTGACAAAGTGGTAAAGCCTCTATTTCTTATCAACTTGCTTTTTAAGCATTTGACCCTCGTTTTGATAACCAATGACTAAGTTGTTTATGAGACTGTAACACTGGTATTGGCTCCATATCCATAGTATTTGTGGTACGATTCCCGTATTGAAAATTCTTCATATCATATCATAAAGATCTTTTTGAAAAACTTTAGCTGCTTTTAATACTACGTTTCTTGTTCACTAGTTACTTGATTCTTGTTCAATACAGCACTCTTAAAAACCATATTGGCTGCCAAGCTTTGCCTGCTGATTGGTCCGTAGTTCAATTGATGTGCAGGCTAATGTCTAGCACATTGATTTTAGAGCCTAATAAAATACAATGCAAGTCATAACTAACCCAGTTACGGGCCTAATTTAAGGCGGAATTCAAGGGTTGTTGAAATCTAAAATTATTAAAATCTAGAGGGTAACTTTTGTAGATTTTTGTTTATACTAACTTGACGTAATAAAACTTGGCACGAACTTAAAGGAGAAAGCGTGAAACATTTTGGTGTGGAAGGAGGGAAACATGGATGGAGACTGTGTGTGGCATGTACAGCACAAACAAAATTGACTTGAAGGGAACGATTATACCCTCATATGGGTACGTGCTACCCAAAATCTAGTGGCAATCCACATCCCTCGTATGCAGTTTCATTTTCGTATGGAAGAAGTTGCTGGTTTTTAATCATATTAGCTCCCTACTCTATATCTTTTATGTGGATGAGAGGGTAGAAGGGTGTCACACTAACAAAATCTAATTCTTGATACTTAGATTAGTAAAATGATTTTGATTGATAGCCATTTTCTAGGTTTTAGCTTTATATTGTAGATACCATACCTGATCAGGCAAGAACCAGACCCTGTAAATGAAGCTCTAAAAAAAGTAGTAGCTTCCTTCCCCTGATATCATAATAAAGAGTTTGAAGTAGCTTCCTTCCTCTCATATCATAATAAAGAGTATAAATAAGCTTCAAAGATGAAATCTAATCAACTTGAAACGCAATTTTTCCCATTGCCAATATCTAAAGCTAATAAGAAAGAAAGGGGACCACCATTTTTTTCAATCTTGTTCAGACATGGTTGACAAATGTCTAATACGATGGTCCCAAATAGGATAGGTGCTTTAGATGTTTTGGGATCGAGTAATTTTTCTTAATCAAGGGGAAGACTTAGATTAGGCCAAATCAAAAAGAAAAGAAAACCTGATTAGCCTATAACCATGAAGCATATAAGTGAAGTTTGCAAGAAGGGAAACAAGAGCTGCTGGTGTCGGGATAATGATGACACCATTAATTTAAACTTAAAGCCTGATAGTTTTGATTTGTTTTTGGTTAAAACAAAACCTTATTGAAATATATAAACAAGTCCAAGAAAAAGCAAGCTAAAGGGAATCAGTACCACACCATGCGCATATCAAAAGAGTAGGGCACAATTTACTTAAGCTGTCTGCTTAAGAGAGAATCTATCTCTTCTCTCTCTATATCAAATGTTGAATCTCTCTCAAGTTTCATCCTTATCCTTTCTTACCACTCAATATATTATAAGAAAAATAATTAATTAAACATCAACAATTATGGTTGGAAATGTCCATCCCGCCCCTTAAAGTGGTTAGAGGTCATGGGTTTGAGTACCCTATTGAGTTCTTGAAACTCTCTAAAGAACTCACTTTGTAATATGGTGCTAGTTGATTATTACCCAAATTGATTGAACCCTGTCAAAAAGTGCACCATTTAACCTTCCAGAGCACCTTCTCTTGTTATATTAGAAGTAATCCCCTCTTCTCCTCTCAGTTTATAATTCCTATGATAGGTGTCACACATTGATTCAAGTGGTCCAAATTATCGCTGTCAAAAAAACTCTTCCATGATTGATAGAGCTATTGCCGTGTGTAACAAGTGCTAAACACCCCTTACTCCAACTTCACTCTCAACTGTTCCCCAGTTAAAGAATATGCATTTCATCCACTTCTATCCTGATTTGTATTTGCAAAACTTGACGTAAAGGAAGTAGCAGACATGTTTAGACTGACTTGTAGATTTTGAAGCGCGTATGAAGTCATACAGATAAGGTATACAGAGTAGATAAAATGAATGGAGACCTTTGGCACCCTCTTATCTTCCTTTTCAGCTTAGCCTGCTATTTCCTCACAAAGCTTTGAAGTCCTTTAATCTTCTGTGGTTTTGGTTTTGCCAATTGAAGGCGTAAAACAAATAATTCCTACACATGCATAGTATTAGAAGCAAACTGAAGGACGTGTAAAAAGATACTACCAAACTATATATTTGATTGACAAGTACCCAGTTTTTCAATTCCAAAAATCTAACAAAGGGAAAAAGATTTTTACATATTAATTTCTGGGTGAATTTTTTTATAAGAAATTTTTAAATAACTTACGAACTCATATATAATTACTATTTTTAGAACATACATTGATCTTGATATTATACAATAATTAGAAATTATGTAAATAAATCACTTAATAAATTAATAACTCAAAAGTAAACAACAAATTTAAAGTAATCTATCAACAATAAATTATGACATGAAGTGAATAAAAAAATACTAGTTAGTATGAGTAATGAAACAAATAACTAAGTGAGCAAACATATCTTTATTTGTCCATTTTAATTTTAATTCTGAGAAATCAATTATTAATACTATAATATAAACTAACCAAAGACAAGTGGTTTTGTTTAATTGAAGACTACATTGGAAAAGGAAACCATGAGCTCGAATGCCTCATTATTACTCTGATGTTGAGTCCTGAACAACTTGGCATAGTTATGAGGTTAATTGAAGTGACGAGGTTTATGTGCCGGTTTACCAACTAGCTAACCCTAAAGTATAAGGAACGTGGAGGTTAAAATATGGCGGCTACCGTTAAAAGTGAAACGTGAACCCAAGAAAGGCAGTGATTGGAGGGCAGGGTCTTGTGAAAACTGGGAAAGTTACACGTGGATGGATAAACTACGTGGTCCCCCCGTGTTTTTGGGGGAGTTGACACGCGTTAAAGTGTTTGGTTGCGACCCATGTGCACTTTACTTAGCCAACTTGCCTTTGTCACTCCAATTCTCATTTTCTTTGGACTTTGGCTCGAGCCAGCCATTTAGCCCTAGAGAATAGCTACAGGAGTAGGTGTCGACGGGAGTGATTGTGAACCAGTAGAAATACTCTTCTTTTTTCTTAGGAAATCTTGTGCGGAATAAAATTTTAGGAATTATGTATTTTAATTAACCAACTAAAGCGTTATTCAATCCAATTCAACAGTAACAAATTCATGTATTTTACCACATCTGCATCAAATTCAAATCAAATTCAACAATAGCAAATTCGTGTATTTTAAAAGATTGTTCTTTAAAAAATTAATGAACAATCTTATAATACATATTTTAAATTTTTATTAAGATGTAAAAAGGGTTCATTAATTAGTATTTTTAAAACACATATACATGTACAAATTTTCGGTTGAGAAAAGTCAAAGCAGTTCGGTTCAATATATAGAAGAACTTGTTAGGTCACAGACACAGACTATAAGCGTTAACAGAGAGACTTCTAGAAAGTGTCTAAAAACCTTCATTTACTAGAAGTGAGAGATAATTAAAGTTGGGGAGTTAGTGTCTAATAGTGATATTAACATGTGATTCATTCATCCCACCCACACAACCTGTAGCCAATAGAAGATCGATAGATGCATTGCGAAGTACATATCATCTCTGATGATGTTGACATGATGTTTTCCAAGTGTAACCTAGAGTGTGATTCCGTTAAAAGACATTTCCCCAAGAGAGAAAAAGTTTGGAGAGCAATCAATTGGTCACAGAAATCATCTATCCAACTCACAAAACATATGCAAAGTATGTAGAAGAAAGAAAGAAAGAAAGAAAGAAAACAACCCCACTTTCAATTGATCATGGAAAAGGACGAACAATCATTTAGCGTTGGAAAAAATACGCGTACTAGCTATATATCTCCTTTGGAGGATTATCTATTGCTTCTCCCGCCAAAGCCAAACTGATGGGGTATACTTTAGAAACTTTTATTTCTTATAATGTTTGCTTGTTGGGATGTTTCAGAAGATGTCAGCTGATAGTGGCAGGAGCAGGAAGGAACTAGACCATAAGCTTTCCGGAAATCTATTCCATTGGTCCCTGCCTTGAAGTAAGTTAAGCTACTAAGTACTAACCCCTGACATTAAAAATATCTTCAAAGTGATTGTTCTGCAGCAAAATTCTTGCCTTGTGAATTTCGTTTCAACTCTTTTCTTTTCTTCTTACCTATATATTATTTGTCTAGTTGTCTACTGAGTCATTATGAAGGGATTTTTTCCTTGGAAAGGAGAAAGTGGGCGTGCTTTTCTTGTCTCCACTTGAATATTCCGGGAAAGTAGGGTCAAGCCAATGCAACTCATCTTTATACCATCTTGTCACTGTCTTCATGTTGCATTTTAGCTGCTGAAAGAAGGGGGTAGAAAGTGACCTAGCTAATCGATGAGAGAGCTAGTAGTGTTCCTGTTCCCTCATTGAACTGACACATCAGCCAGAGTTTTCCGCTATAGTTCATTTGTTATTCTTATTCTACTTGAATTAGAAACATAGATAAAAGGTAGAGGGCTAAAAGAAGGTAACGTTACTTGGAGAAGATAAAGAGTAGTAAACAAATATAAAGAAAGCACAACAATGTTAATATTTGGTCAGACTCCTCTCTATGTTTGGTGTATCACAGCATAAAAAATGGCTAGTTGAAAAAAGAAACAGCAGGTAAACAACAAGAAGGAGAATACCCTTGAAGTCTCTTCATGTAATGTGTATTTGCTTACTTTAATCAGTTTAAGAAAATGAACTAATCAAGATGCATGTAAGCATCGCTTGATTGTGCACATATATTGTATACTTTGTTTTGGCTTAAATACTTCTTTTAAATGCTCATTTTTGACATAAGTTTTGCTGACTCTATTTTAACCTTGTCTATTGTTTAATGTGTGAATTGACTTTATTAGTAATCCCCATGTTTTCGATAACAAAACATCTACTTATCCATTTGATTTGAGTAAAGGGGTGGACGTGGAACAAAACGTAACTAGTGGGGTATTAATTACTCCTGTCTCAAAATAAGGACAACTAAGTGATTAACCATACGTCAAGGATGACGACATCTACTAGTGATGGTCAGACATACAAAGTTATGTATAGCTTTATTCATTTTAAAAATTTATATTGAAATTTCTAAAAAATGAAATCATAAATTGTTTAACGTGAGTAAGAGTAATATTAATTATATAATATTTTTATTAGAATAAATTTAAAATATTGTAAGATATTTTTGATATAATATTATTTGAATTAAATATAAAAAGAAATCAAATTTTTAAATATTGTGTTGTTGAGTCGTCACCAACCAAAGGCTGAATTGGAAAATTTCACATCTCGAGCCACGCATTGTCTTAGAAGCCAAAGCTAAAAGCTAGTGGAAGAGTATGGCTTGGCTAGGTAAAGGCATAGTAGGAAGAGGAGGAGGAGAATACAACCCAATCGGACAACAAAAGCGACTTGCGTGTCCAAATCCAGAGGCCAATCGTACTTTTATAGTTTATTACCTTCGAGGTGGTCAGTGTCTGGCCCTAAGTTTGGGATCCCAAAACCTTCATGAAATTACAAGATGGTGTCTGTGTGTTTTATTTTGGTTCACAGTCACACACTGAGAATTCATTAGTTGCCCATTCAGTATTTTATCTAATCACCTAACTAGGAAAGCCTAACTATTCCTACTCCCCTAGCAGCAAGGACTAGAAACTAGAGGAATTATCTGGGCCCTCATTAAACAAATTAATATTTATATCAATCTTTTAGTTATGTTATCCGCCTGATTATTGCAATTTAAACAAATTTGTACCAAGGAATTAATGGTGAGTCTATTACGTAAACCTTTATGATACAATGTTCTAGAAGTTTTCTTTTACATAATGAATGGCATTTTCGAAATTCTCACAAATATGAGGTCCTTACGTCGGTGAACAAAAAAAGTCACTGTAACACAAAAGCGTGCTCGACTCTTACTCAACCCCTTATATAAATCAGCCGCGTGTTTCCTTTTGAGCACTCTCAGTGCTTGTAACAAGAATATAACAACACTCATCTGATTGCAGCACAAAGAACGAAAGAAAAAGTGGGGCTAATTTAAGATGAGTTGCGAAGCTGATGATCATATGGTGCTCATATCACAGATGTACCCTGGATTTTACACTAAAATGGTTCCACAACAAGGTCAGCTCAGATACACTTCACTTGCTTACTCTTTGCATGTTAATCCACATGTCGTTAACCTTCAACTTTGGCTGATACAGGTGAATCTAAGCCTCGACGGCGACGAAAGAAGAATAAAGGTGGTGATGACGGAATTTCCGGGATGAAGAAGAGGAAGCTCACTGCAGAGCAACTGAACCTTCTCGAGATGAATTTTGGCAGTGAACATAAACTAGAGTCTGAGAGAAAGGACAAGCTGGCGTCTGAGCTCGGACTCGATCCTCGTCAAGTCGCAGTGTGGTTCCAAAACCGAAGGGCTCGTTGGAAGAACAAGAAGCTAGAGGAAGAGTATACTAAATTGAAGTCTGCCCATGAACATACTGTCGTTGAAAAATGTCGTCTTGAATCTGAGGTTGGTATCTTCAAGCTCCTCTTAGCTCTGGTTTTAAGTTTTAGTCCTCAAAACCTCAGGCTTTCTCTTTTACAGAGTGTTTCGTTGCATTAATTACTTTTTTTTCTCCATCTGGCTTGTTTTCAGATTCTAAACAGCAAAACAACCAAGGATTTAGGGAGTTATTTTCGTTTTGACAATTTTTCTTCTGTTTCTGGGGAGCCAAACAAGAAGTGATATTATGTTCTGTACACTTAAGCCAAGCCCTTCTTATTTCTATAAAGTAATATTATAGTGCCGCTTAATTCCGCAATTTATGACCATCTACTTCATTATGTTCCCTAAGCAAAACCCAAAAAGAAAATAGAAAATTGCTAGTATGTCTTTCCTTAGTTTTAATAATGATTAAAAGACCCACCATCTTTTGTATGTGCATGAGTTTTAGACTTTGAAGTAAAAGCATGGATCGATAAAGACTTTGAGGAAACAGAACTAAAAAGGCCAAATAATCATGAAGTATGCAAACTTGACTAGGAACAGGACACTGCCGCCTGGGAAATTCAGTTGAAAAGGGGAAAAAAAAAATGTCTACTAAACGTTAGTTTCAAGCAACAAATATCCTGCCCCAGCTCATACGATGTTGTAGATTGGGCTCCTTTTTGGGCCTAAGTACAACATAATTAAAATTTTCTATTATTCTCATAACAAATTTTGGACTCTCAGGTTTTGAAGCTGAAAGAGCAACTGTCTGAAAGAGACAAACAAATCCAACAGCTTTCAGAACGAACAGAAGGAGGTCCGACTAATAGTCCAAGTTCAACGCTCTCAATGGAAGTCATTGAGCCACCATTTTTTATGGAGTTTGGGATGGAAGGCCTGGGATGGCCTGAAAACAGTTATGTTCAAGGTCTGGAATGGGTCAATCTATATGTGTAATTGAAAACCTAATGTAGGGTATGTAGATAGCTAGTTGCCAATCTAATGTAAATTTTCTCTAATTAGCGATATCGAGTGTGCTAGAAATTGGACGTGTCAATAACTATGTTTTTAGCTAGTAAATTTTGTTACGCTTAACAAACCTAAGCAATAAACAGAAGGAGGATCAAGAAAACATGCGTAAGCTATATTATCAAATAGGAACAACTTGATTTCTTTTTGAAGTCGTCGTGATATTAGGCGAAAACTATAACTTAAGTTGATCATAGTATAAGTTGTATTTAAAAAGTTGCAACTTTTTGAGAAAAAAAAAGAAATTGTTAACTAAAATCAAGGAAAGGAGCAAATTGGATAATCTTCCAAGATTTTATTGATATTCCTTTACCTTAGTTGGGAGAGCTGAGAGGTCGGAACTTGGGCACCAACAGGCACAAAGCCTAACAAAAGGCAAAAAAGAATAACAAAAACACAGTTGGCTCTCCATGGACAGAAGATAGAAAACATGCAGGTTGTAAAGAAAAAACCTACTCCACATGTTAATGCATGGAGAGGAAAAAATGAACATCCAAATGTCTTTCTAATTTAAGTGATATTACGAACATGGACCACTGTAATCGTGGCAAAGACTTTCCAACAAAATTGGATTTGGACCAAGCCACGACAAGTAGTTCCTAGTTCCCGTACTAAATCAATTGTTCTTTCTCTTTCTATATAAAATTTAAGCAATAATTTTGAAATTAAAGTGGATCCATCGGTTCAATTGAATAAAATAAGAATCGATCAACTTTTTTATTTGGTTTGTATTTATAAAAATTATAAACAAAAATTAATTTGTTAATTAATATACTAACTAGGTTTTGCTCAACCGTAACTAGCATCTAACTATAGTCCATCTTATCCTTTTTCTAGTACTTTGTTTCAGCCTCCATCTCCAACAAAACTTTTTAGTTTTATTCGATTTTGGATCTCTATTTCATTCTCTATCTTCAATAAATTTCAATCTCTTTAATAACTCTATATTTTTATTAAATCTTATATGTTTGGTCTCCTTTTTATCATTTTCTATTCTATTTCATCATCTTATATGTTTGCTCTATATATATAATTGTTTTGACTCCTTGTGCCAACGAAGTTTTTCTTTCTTTTGCAGGTGATTAAAACCAAATCTTAGACTAACAAATAGAGAAGATGGAAGGGTTATAGGTATTTTTATTTTCATTTTTAGACTTCCATCAACATAAGGATTATGGGTATTTTTAATTTCAGACTTTCATCTTCTTCTTTTAATTTTCATCTTTCTTCTTTGATTCATTATTATAGCATTTTCCACCTATCCCTCCTCATTTTTCATTGCATCTTCCATTAGTTTTCTTTGAATTTTCATATTCTCCTCAGGGTTTTAGAGAGATTTTACTCTTTTAAGCCTTGCCTAACCATATTTTGTGTGGTCTAGTCATTGTTTTCACACTTTCTTCACCAAATTTTTAGTGTCACCTGATAATTTTCCTACTATACCTTAAAATTTAATATTTTTGTGTTTTATGGATTATTTAAAATCATGAACCATTTATTCTTTTAGATGACTAAATATCAATTATGCATTGGTATGCTAGGAGAATAATTTAGATGAAATACGAATTGTGTGTGAAATTTATGGTCAAAGATAGCCAATGTGCACTATATTAGTTGCTTTTATACTTTTTAATTATTGTATTGGTTGGATGAATTTTAAAGTATATAGTTTAATGACTACATATCCTTAATGAATTTATAATATCTTCATAGGAGAACATTTAATTGATTTAATCTTTTTTACTTTATAGGAAACGAGTAATAGCTACATCATGCATTAATGATGGGAATATGAATAGTTAATGTACCATTTTTTTAAAATTTTATATGCATTACATGATGGTTTCACATATGGATATTATTCTATTTCAATATTGTTGCTCTACACTCAACACTTATATGTACATGGTGCTTGGTAACATTTTTTGTTCACTGATTAATATTTATCTTCATATTAGAATATTATGACAAGGTTAGGATCACCATGACCCCCCTTGGAGGTCCATAAGGTAGTTGTCACATAAGAGATCTAGGGTTGACACCTTTGTCTCCATGTCTTGACCTATAGTACCCAAGACTTGTGCCCAAAGAGGTACACCAAAGGCAACACCACTATACCATAAGTGACTACTCGTTACTCCACTTCACCATTGAGACTTAAAGGAAGTGGTTATGGCCCTTTTGAACTAAATAGTTCAAGGCACCTAGGTACATCAATTGGAATGTCCTATGGGAGGTGGACCTAGTAGACGGAGTAAAGGAGATTATCTTCATCGAGGGAAGATTCGAGTTCTTTGACATTTAGAAGCCACTTTATAGGAAGCTGGCTTAGGAGTTTATATGCATATTGGAGATTAATAATACCATGATGTTAAAAGAGAATGACTAAATCCTTATGTTCATATTCAATTCCTTTAGTTGAAACCAGTTCAAGTTCTACGTCAGCATATTCATTGAGGAACATGCTCAGATCCTACTGCTCTGTAGGATATCCCTAGATTGGACTAGTCAGAGGAAAAATCCAAAAATTATTGGCACACGATGGCCATAATAAGGCCTTACCTTCTAACAAAGTCTAAGTTCTCGGGGTTCTAGTTCCTAATGATGAGGTAAATGCACAAATTTCTTATGCACTCACTTTGCATTAGAAGGGAGAGTGTGAACATGGGGAGTTGTAGAGACCTCTTCTGTTGGATCGCGTACGGTCCGAGTATTCACAATACGCTGCGAAAAAGACCATACAAAAATATCACGTATAATCAAAAACACATAGGATTAACGAAAATACCTTATTTTCGTGAGTGGATTGCTTCTTTTCGGATTCCAAGACACTGCAAATCGCTAATG
>JANZLF010000222.1:7938864-7949986 GCA_026546835.1 Erythroxylum foetidum
ATACCTGAAACAATTTCTTAACCAATTCTATACATTTTATTATTATCAAAACATAAGTGGGATTTAATTTGTCAACCGTCATTGGTCCAACAGTTATGAGTGTTGGTGATTTCCTTTATGAATTGTGAGGACATATACTTGATGAACATCATGATAATATTTGTGTAAAATTTACATACATCAAGTAGTTATGACTTATTTTGAGTATTTTCATTATAAAAAATGATGAATAAATTTATGAATCAATGAGCATAAATAATTTCACTTTGTTGGTTTCATATCAATAAAAAAGTTTAAGTTTAAAATTGGTGTTAGTAGCCATTTGAGAGAAGGAGGGATAGGGGTTGTGAACTCAAGATTGTACAAGATAATTATTTTAATTCATGGCTTCAATAACATTTTGCTTCATTCTACAAGCTAAGTCGAGATAGGGAGAAACCGCGGGCCTTCCTAGTGAGTTTAGATATCTTGCAGGCTCTTGTAATTCAAAGTACTTGAGTTTTTCTGAACAGTGGATTAACTTTGTTTGTTTTTCGGTGACAAATCTTGTAAACCAATCTTATATGTTCTAACCAGTTTTACTAAATTTTTTATCATCATTTGAACTTAATTTAAATTATCTTGATAAAGTGACTTTGCTTGCAAGGAAATGTAAATATGATAGAGAGCTCTAGCTTCTTGACTTCTACAAAAAAAATTAGAAGCAAAATAGTTAAACAACGAAACATTTACCGATATGAGTTAAAACTCAAATCAAGTTTGAGGTCTTTGTTTGGAAATTCATTAATTTATTTGGAAACTTGCTTTATTTTACTTGCAAATAATTCATCAGCTATGCTTAATAAGGATTGGACACCATATTGCAAGCTACAATTCATATTTGCCTATATTTATAGCTCATAACATAGAATCATATAATAAAATAAGCATCCAAATAATACTAGGATCTTCTTTTTATCTCTGATCTAATTTGTTTTATTAAGTTCTTACAATGTAACTTATGATTGAAATATTTAGGCTAAGAAACACGGGGTTTATTAGAGAAGTATTGGGATTATTGAATTGATTGTCTTCTTTATATATGGAGCTTGGATCCTTTAAATTTGTCCTTATTCATCCTAAAAGAGAATTGGGGATTGTGGTGTTAGCTTTTACAAGACTTTTAATAAGTGTAAACATATATGTGGTGATTATATTAGAAGCTATACTTTACCATAACTTGGATAAATTATGATGTCTAGTTGTTGAGGTCATTACCATAACTTTGATAAGGTCTTTTAACCTTTTGAAACTAGTATTCACTTTATAAAGTTTTCCTTTAGATAAAGAGATATGTTCGACGACACTAGACTTAAGATAGAGACTCATTCACTCCCTGAAATGCCTTTAAAATGATGTCAAGAAACCTTAATAGGTTTCTAAGTTGTATACAGTTCATGGAGCTATAAACCAAACATAATTAACGGTAGTTTGTATATAAAGGCCTAAGATAAACACACAATACAATTGTGTGTTATAGTATTGCTTTGCACTTATAGCTACTTTATAAATGAAAAGGTGGGGTTATAAGCACTATAACTTACTTGCTACCAGCATTAGCTAGTTAATTAATTTCATAGATGATAACCAAAATCCCTACTATATAGATCTTTATGGAAAGTGCACCTATCGAATTATAATATAGTAATAGTGAGCATACTGAGTGTAATTTATATTATCTAAGCAACAAATTAAGGTGATAATGTAATTTAAACAATAAAACTAAACCAAAGTTCAACATAAATGATATGCAAGAATGCAAATTACTCGAATATTAACTAAATCAAATTACAATACCTAGGTAATGAATCCCTTTAAGACTTTTCAAGTTATAACCCTCTGTCATACAATTTGGTTAAAGATAATTGGCTCGTAGAAATTCTTAGCTTATGTTAATATATTTCTCAAGACAATCATCACCTAATCCTAGGTTGATTCACTGAAATCTCTTTTTAGTTAAAACTACTAAAATTGCATTAATCTATTCGTGAATTTTACTATTAGGTTTAACTTTAATCCAGAGGATTTATGTCAACCTATCTTTAAATTTTCATCCAATTCCTTTCAATTATGTTAGATCTACTCGTACAAAAGATTTCTCAATTATATATGAAATAATATCTTAGAAATATTAATTGAATAATCAAACCACATAATTGGATCCGATAAATCAATAATCAAATTACTTTAATAAAGAATCAAATCAAAAAGTATATTATAAGGTAAATCCCATATAGACTCTAAACAAATTTAGTTCATAAAAATAGAAAACATAGCCAAAGATTTAAAAGAAAAATTAAAAATAAGATAATTCATTATATATCCTCTTGTCTCTAATACAATCCATTGAAACTTCGATGGAAATATGCTCTTTGTTAGATTTCTAAGTCAATCTCTACTTCTCTTGTTGGACCTCGTTTTCAGCGCCTAATATTCGAAGTCATAAAAAGCATGAATGTATTATCTTATAGGGTTATTTCAATAAACCCTCATTAGCTATCATCCTATAAGGGTGACGTGTTCCTACTTGTCAAACACCAAAATTAAAAATGACTTCTTTGCAACAATTGTATCTCTATGTCTCTAGTTCATTTTGAAATAAGAACTATTTCATTTGGAGCTCTATAGATCAAGATATGTTTAAAAAGCCAAAGTATGTTTGTAACCCAATTATGTTTTCCCAATCGAGCTCTCAATTTCTTTCCATCCATATTTTTCAAATCAAGACCAAAGGCTATCAATTTTTATGGAGAGATATAAAAATGTGTTAGGAATCTAATGGTTTAAGAATCACTTCATTTATAGGTCGGATGATGAAGTTATGGCCAAAAGAATCAAACTTGCATTTGTCCTCTATCATATTATACCTATTTCGGGACAATTAGCATAACTTTTTCTAAAGATGTCAGATTGAGGTCATCTTAGGATGGTTTTGAAGTGGACTTCTAGATCTACAACTTTTATAAAGACTTTGAAAAGCAATTTTCTTATTTGGAGGGTCAAAACATAGGGTTGTGTGAAATTAAATGGGCAGCCTCGGGTTTCTTTCGGGTCTGATGGTATTTTTGCATCAAGAAAACACGGTTAGTGTGAATTTTACACAGCCTGAATATGTAACCTTCAGGTTTTTATTCAATTTCCCTTCTACGAGACCTCTCCAATGGATCCTACACCCATTTTAACATCCCTTTCACTCATAATCTTCCCAAAGTGAACAATTCTAATGCTATATCACTCCATATACTATAATTGTTCCGTGTATACATCCTATGCAACATTAACAACTTATAATGACAAAAAAAGAGAGAACATGGGTTAGGGAGAGAGAGAGATCTGCTCTGTCTTCCTTTTAGATTCGGCATCGATTGTCTACACTCGCCTAATCTAGCTCCCGAATCTTTCACCGCATTGTTTCTTCTACCCTTTAACCTTTTAGCCCTTCTTCCATTCTTAACCATCTCCTATCACTCTCGCCATCCCTTTCCCTGGACCTTCCTCTGAGGACATCCCCGTCTTTTCATCTCTCATTTTCAAATTGTCCTGCCCTTCATCACCATATCAGCTTCCTCCTCACCCAAGGCTGAGGATTTCCCGCCTCTGCCTTCCGACCTAGCCTTACCTCAACCACCTCCTCATTCTTCACTTTCTGGTGATGTCCCTAGCCCCCCGAAAATATGGAAGCAAGTGGTAGGCGATACCATAGACTCTACACTCTCCTATAATTCATCGACTGAAATTGAAGGGAAGCTCGTCATCTGTCCAGATCTTGTTACGCTTCAAGAAGGTGCTAACTCGTCGAAATCTACTTTAATCAACTTTTTCCTCGACCAAAACCGTCTTTTCCTCTTATTATGCATTGGGCTAAAAAGTTATGGAAAAGCAGAGGACTCGTTGATGTTTTGCTCACAGAAGAAAACCTCATCCTATTCAATTTCACCACCACATCTATAGCTAACTGAATGTTAGAAGAGGGATTATGGCACTTCGAGAGTAAGCCAATCTTTCTGCAAATATGAAAACCTGGACTGAAATTTGAATCCATAAACATCTAGAATCTCCCTATCTGGATTAACTTTCATAACGTCCCGCTAGAGTATTGGACTACTCCAGGACTCAGTCAATTGGCTAGCTACATTGGAAAATTGTTGTGTACGGACGAAAACACCGCAACTAAGAAGAGAATAGGTTATGCTCGTATATGTGTGAGTATTGAAGCTTCTAAGGATCTCCTTGATGAAATACCTATCATGAGGCTAGGAGAGGGGAATCAATTATGGGAAGACAGCATTGCTATTTCATATCATTGGAGGCCCCCTGCCAAAACTCAACCTGTTATCTGGAGACCCACAGGTAAAACTTTTAAGACAGGTAACTACCAAGAATTAATGAATCAAGGAGATGAAGGTCCTTTAGCTAGAAACCAAAGCACTAGTTGTTTGAATGTTTCTGAATCTATTGATTGCAATGAGGAAAGAGTTGCTTCTGTTATGCCCTAAACTGATACTATACAGCCTACGGATAATAATACCTCTACTGTGGAATTGGGTAATGGCCACTTGCATGATTCAAATGTTATGGAAACTACCCTTCCTTGTGCTGTTCCTTTACCTGTTGTTGTCGACTCTGAACACAAAGAGGCATCATGCAATAATGTTTCATCTCAAGACAATAAAGCTATGGCAGAGGGTATTCCAATCTTGGCTCAAGACTTTTCTAAGGATGAAGACAGTGGTAATTCTCACTCACTCTCTAAAAGAAAATCCCAACGAGGCAAAGGTAAAGGCCTCAAAACCACCTTTAATTTCATATGACTATCTTAGCATGGAATGTCAGAGAAATAAATTGTCCTTCAAAATTGTTAGCTATGAAGGATTTTGTATGGCATGAGAAACCTATCTTACTTGGGTTATTGGAAACAAAAATACGATTGGTGAATCTAAATAAGTTGAATATTTTGGGTTCTCAATGGAAAGTCTTCTCTAATCATACTCATCACGTCGTTAGAAGGATAATTGTTTGTTACAACTTAGAGGAGATTAAAGTGGAACTCCTCGAAGCAACCGACCAGCTTATGCACCTTCATGTATAAATTCTACAGGGGAATGTCGATCTGAACGTATCATTTATTTATGCAAGCAATTTTGAATTCCAACGTCGTGAGCTTTGGAACACCATCTAATAGATTAGTGATACCATCAATAAACCTTGGCTTGTTAGTGGGGATTTCAACTCCACTCTTTATGCAGCAGAAGCACAGGGTAATATCTGTCTCTGGCCTTCCTCAACAAATTTGTGGGACTGTGTAGAACATATAAGGCTAACTGACCTCAAATTCATTGGCCACTCTTTCACATGGTCAAACAAACAAAGGGCTAGATGGCTTACGAGGAAAAAACTAGATCCAGCTCTTGTGAATGATCTTTGGCTTCAACATTTTCCCAGTAGCCTAGCCACTTTTATGGACTGGATCATACATCAATATTTGTGTCAAATCTGTCTACTCCTGCAACTAAACACCACCCCTTTCGATTCAACAACCATCTAGTTCATGACCCAGGCTTTCCTATCGCGTGCAGAGAAGGAGTTATGCACTTTATTAGGGGAACAAAACAATTCTGCTATACACAAAGGTTAAAATTACTAAGCAGCATCTAAATGTTCTGAACTCTTCCAAAAGACCTACTATTGAAGCTATCAACAAAACTAGATTGGAGTTGACAAGAGTACAATCCCTTTTATCCCCCAATCCTGACATTCAACCTTTAATTGATCAGGAGAAGCATGCTCTCTCAAATTACCTCCAAGCACTCAATAATCACTCCTCTTTTTTTGCAGCAGAGAGCTAGGGTGAACTGGCTACAGGATGCGGATAGTTGCACACAATTCTTCTTCCATTCGATTCTAACCCGAAAGAATAGCAACAAATTCTTATCCATCACTTCCCATAACAACTCAGTCATCACGGATTCGAAGGAAATACATGAAGAAGCATTCAGATTCTTTAGCTCTTCCCTCAGTTCTGAAGTTCCATCAGATATTTCATGTGGAGACCTCCACCCATCTCAACTTGCACCAAATTTCTCTGACAGATTTTACTCTGTTAACTAGACCAATAGAGGACAGCGAGATTGAGAAGTGTGTCTTTAAAATGAATGGGAAGAAAGCCTCTGGCCCCGATGGTCTTAATGGTTACTTCTACCAACATTCTAGGAATATAATAGGTGGCTTTGTTAAGGAGGCAATTGATGAATTCTTCAAAAACAGAGTTCTCCTCGAGGAGATCAACAAAACCTTCTTGTGTTTGATTCTTAAAGGATCAAATCCACAAAGCTTTATGGATTACCATCCCATTTCTTGTGCAAACTTCCTGTATAAAGTGATATCTAAAATTCTGGTTGATAGATTGAAGAGATTTCTTTCTTCTCTTATTAATGACAACCAAAATGCTTTCTTGGCGAATAGGTACATTGGAGACAACATAATTATTGTTCAAGAACTTTTGAAGGGTTATTCTACTTATAATAGCCCTCCTAATTGCACCATGAAGATTGATTTCCATAAAGCTTTTGATAGTATCTGTTAGAAATTCTTACGACATATGCTGAATGCTTTTGGGTTTCCAGCTCAATTCACCAAGTGGATCCTTGAATGTATTACTTCAACCTCCTTCTCAGTTCTTGTTAATGGTTCCCCCTCCCCATATTTCGAAGCAACAAGGGGTCTCATGTAGGGTGATCCCATCTTCCCCTACCTTTTCATACTTGCCATGGAAGTTCTAAATGCAATCATAAAGAAGGAGATTACTTCAAACTCCAACTTCAAACACCATTCCAAGTGCAAGAAGCTTGATCTTACTAACCTATGTTTTGCCGATGACCTTCTTCTTTTTTGTAGGGTTGATATGGAATCAATTCGTTCCTTTATACATGCCCTCAATGTCTTTAAGCATACTTCTGGACTTCATCTTAATCCGCACAAAAGCCTTTTCCCCTTGTCTAAAAGTGTAGCTCACATGGAAATCATTATTACAGAGGCAATTGGAATGAGATTGCAAACTCCCCCTCTGCTTACCTTTCCCTTCCAGTGTCGACAAAGAGGCTTACCTTTTTAGAATGTCGACCTCTATTGGATAGGATACAGAAGAGAGTAAAATCCTGGGTGAACAGAGCTCTTTCTTATGCAAGTAAGCTCTAACTTATTAAATCCGCCCTAAATTCCTTACATGTGTACTGGAGCTCACATATATTCTTATCACAAAGTATCATCAAAAAAATAGAAAGAATTCCCATATCTTTTCTATGGAGTCATCCAAATGGTTCTCCTTTCCATCAAAGCTACTAATCATTTCCTCATTCTCAAAAGACTATAGTGGATCTTAGAGGACAAGAAGGCTTTGTGGATAAAATGGCTTCATGAATATTTCCTTAAGGGGAATAGCATAAGAGCGATCAAATCGAAAAGTTCCCACTCTTTTTTTCTTATATAGCTATTGAAATTGAGAGATGTTGTTCATCATGAAAGCTCTTGTAAGATTAAGGATGGTCGCCTAACCTCCCTATGGTTTGACAATTGGTCCAAAAGGGGACCTTTAATACATCTGATGCATTTTCCAAGAGCATCTTCAGCTTTTCCTTCAAGAACTCAGATGAACTCATTCATAAAAGGAAATGGCTAGAATTTTCCCAGAAGTCTAATGCAATTTCAGTTTAGCTATCCTCCCACTCCACGTGAACCTGACATCTTTTTCTGGAAAGGTATTACAATTGAGAAGCTCACTAACAATATTCTTTGTGATAATTTACGCAGACATCTACCTGCAGCCCCTTGGGCCACTAAGGTATGGAATAGATTCATAATACCGAGAATATCTTTCATCTACTGGTTAGCTATCCATAAGAAACTCTTTACAGCGGACTGAATTCCTTATATCCAAATGGATATCAACTGTCTAATGTGCTCCATACAGAGTGAACCTTGCAACCACCTCTTTTTTTTTGTCCTTTCAACAAGGCAATTTGGAATTGTTTCACTGTTTGTTATTGGGTGAATCCAGGAACAACCATCTTGGAGATTACAAATGGACTTATGAGCAATCACCTATCCACATCATTGTTTTGGGCGTTTGTATTTACAAGTTATGGAGAGAGTCAAATCTCCGACGATTCAGACATAAATCAACCACGAAAGAGTGTCTAATATCCTCAATCTTAAGAGAGGTTCAAGAGATCATTATAATGAAGAAGCTACAATAAAGATGCAGCCCAACAATACGCTCCTCTCTACGTATCTAAGGATCTACTTGGAAAATAGCTTTTCATAGTACATCTTCGAATGGGGTCGTCAAAGCACCTATGAATAGACCCAATGCAGCATAGATTTCCAATTACTTCGGAAGCTCCAATGCAGTCGTGTTCTTCCTTACACTACTTTCTGCTAATATGACGAGATAGGTTTTCTTGTTTTTGTAATTTCGGTTTTCTTATCCTGGGGCTCTATTGTATTTGTACCTTTTATTTTTTCATTTAATCAATTTTCTTTTTAAAAAAACAACTTATAATGATCATATCTCTTGACTCCGATATCCAAAAATTTCTTGCTTTA
This sequence comes from Erythroxylum foetidum, assembly GCA_026546835.1. Lineage (NCBI taxonomy): Eukaryota > Viridiplantae > Streptophyta > Magnoliopsida > Malpighiales > Erythroxylaceae > Erythroxylum > Erythroxylum foetidum. Next base: position 7,947,505 of record JANZLF010000222.1, read on the forward strand.
TATCAACTTAAGACTAAAAAGATAAGCTATAATTTCATGAAGACAATTTTGTCCAATTCAACTTAGATTAATACAGTTTTTCTCCTAAAGTCAGAACATATTTTCAACACCTATGAAAAGATTAAAAATGCAATGTAAAGACTTGGAAAGTCATAAGCAAAACACAATCATTTTTCATTAACATCATAAGATAAGAGTTTTACAAAGCTTTAATGGGCATTTCAAGCCACAATACATCATAATCTGAAAACCCAAAATACAAAAGGTACTTGCCCTAACAAGTTTGAAATGCAACTAAAGCCTTATGTTAACAATATCTAACTTAAAATACATAAACATTGCAAAAGTAGAGTGATGCTTCGACTCTTGGTTACTCGATCTCATTCTCTTTGCCTGAAGATGGGACAAAAATGGAGGGGTGAGCTTAAAGCTCATGGGTAATAGTTTTATAATTGGTAACAAGAAAAAACCACTTAAAACATTCATGATTATAGAAAATTCTCATAAAAATCGATAAAACCCATATTTCTCAAATTCTCCTTTTGTCAAACCAATTCACAACTCACATAAGTCATATATCCATCAAACTTGCCAATACATCATAATCACATAAACAAATTAAAATGGTTTGGATAGGTCCATAAATAGGACCTACTAACACAATTCCATAAAATGGTCATGTGTAGCCATGAACGGAACGTACTATCGCAATCCCACATAATGGTTTTTGCGTAACCATTAACTTAGGGGAGTTTGTAAAGGAGCTCCATACCACTAGTGGGTAGGCAGGAGAAGACTTTAGTCAAAGTGCACTTGACATACCAAATGGACCAAGCCAAACCCACATAATCATGCATTTCACTACTTGTAACATGTTGCCCAAAATGGCACTTTTATGAAAACATGATTTTCATAAGCATGTAATATTTCAAACGCATTTCCATCATAATTTATCAATTTGTCAAAAAAAGTTCATATACCAAACATAAGCAAATTGTTTCAAATCATTCAAAAGCAATAAATGCCATATTTATGAAAGCAATTGAAACCCACCTTAATTTTCTTGCATGGAAACCTGCTCAAGGATGCCTCTCCTCTTAATCCTCTTGCCTCTCTTGCCTCCCTTCAACATTGGAAAAAATCCCCATTCAATAGGAATTCAAATTGGAAAACACGAAGAAACATACACATAAAATTGATCTTAGAATACTTAAACCGATGTATTTCCTAAGCTCTTTGAACCAAAATCCTTCTAAAAATCAAAAAGATTAAATAAAAAATTACCTTGAATCTTCACCAAACAATGATTTTCTTAGCACTAGTGGAAGCTCTAATCATCCTCTTCCTTTTTCCATTCTTGAAGAACTTCAAAATCACTCTTTAAGACTAAGAAAAATTGAAACCTGGCTTAGCTCTTCTTTATCTCCTTTCTTTTCTGTCTAACGACACTCTCTTCCATTTTCTCTTCTATTTTCATTTTTGGCTTCTTCAATTGCAAGACAACCCTTCATCTTCTCCTTTTTACCGTTAATGAGCCCAAAAAGTTCATTTTACCCTTCCTTATAAGCATAAGTTCTTTTAACCTTAAGTGATCTTCCAAAAATGCCCTTCATGCAATCTTACTACCTTATCACTTTAATTGAATTAACCTGTCATAAAATCTTACTAACATTGACCTACTAATTAACTCCAAAATTAATTTATTAAACCTCATAATAAATTTAAATCATGCTTAATCAATAAGAAAAAGAATTTGGGGGCTAACATTTCTCCCCTGCTTAAAAGAATTTCGTCCTCAAAATTCATACCTGAGTCATTGAAGAGTTGTGGATGCTTCTCTTTCATGGCTGCCAAAGGCTCCCGCATGGCCTCTTCCACAGAATGGTTTCTCTATAAGACTTTGACCAATTGAACTGTCTTATTCCTAAGGAACTTTTCCTTGGTGTCCAAAATCTCCACTAGAATCTCCTCATAACTCAGATCATCCCGCAACTAAAACTCAATAGTTTGAATGATGTTGGAGGGATCTGATCTATATCTCATCAACATGGACATATGAAAGACGTCATGTATCTGTAACAATTCTGGGGGCAATGCCAACCTATAGTCTAATGATCCAATCCTCTCAACAATCTCATAGGGACCTACATATCTCAGACTCAACTTGTCTTTCTTACCAAATCTCATGGATCCTTTCCAATGAGTTTTATTAAGAAATACTTTTTCACCAACTTTATACTCCATTTCCTTCTAGTGTGAATTAGTGTAGCTCTTCATTCTATGTTGACTTTCTTTAAGCTATTGCTTAACTAAATTGAACTTGTCAACTGTCATTTGAAGTAACTCTGGTCTGATTAATTTTCTTTCTGTTGGATCCCCAAATTCGGAACCCAACTACTTAATCTGAAACCCTCATACCTATATACAAGTATAAGGTCAATGAAAGTCCTCCGTACAAAACTCGTAAGATTCATCGTAATTA
>JANZLF010000222.1:7958766-7973693 GCA_026546835.1 Erythroxylum foetidum
CAAAAGTAAAAACTCCGTGTCCAAGTATATCAGATTTAATTGGGTAGGATAGAATATATAAGATAACGTCTTCTACTTCTGGAAACACAAATGGGAGGGAGCAAATTTTTCGTTCTCTTCCGAAGCTTCTGTTTGATTCAACTTTTGGAGGGTCCAAAAGTACTTTTATCTACAGCAAAAGCTGTTTTAAGAAAAAAGCAAATGTTTGGTGAAAAATTTTAAAAGTACTTTTATAGTAGAAACAGCTTTTTAAAAGCCAAAATACAGCTTTTCTAAAAGCTAAATTTGGAGCTTTTTAGAAAAGCTCCAAATTTTAGCTTTTTCGGGGAGAAGATTTGCGTCACTTCCGTAAATAACAATTGATACTCTTTATTCACGACTCTTGACCATCTCTTCTCTTTGTTGTCTTTCTCTCTTGAACGCCTCTTCTCCTCACCTCTTCTCTACTCACAGGTTATGATTCTGTATATTCTCTGCTCACAGGTTAGACAAGGGACGTCGCAGGCGAAGGTTTGTCATTTCTTGTTCTGTTGATTTTATTTTTTCCCCTGTTGCTACTGAATCCTTACTAAATCCCTAATCTATCTTTGTCTTTCGCCGCCACTTGAAAGGACTTGAGAAGCTTAGCTGCTACTTGGGAGAACTTTGGAAGTAGTTTATTTTCTTTTTTCATCTTGGAAAGTCGAGAACTTCAGTATTGTTGAATTTCATTTTTCAGTACGAAGAAACCCAGCAATGAAATTGACGCAATTTTCTCCACAAAGAAGAGAAAGAACCCTGATCAAGCGCCCAATTGAAGTACTGTTGAGTCCTCCAAATCAGTTGACAGAGCTTCATGACTAGAATACCACTTTTACTTTTGGTATTTTGTCTTCTTCCCTACTGGAAAAATTAAGTTTCCTGATATCAAATTGTGTGTATTGTATGGATACTATGGACTGCTTTACAAATAATGAAGCAGCAACTTAAAATCACATCTTGTATGTATTGTACCTCAAGATTGGTTATGCTTTTCGTTCATATTGCCTTGAAGTCCTTTTTCAACTGCCAACCTTGGAAATTCTTAACACTGATCTAGCTTCAAAATTTTAGGAGGAAACGACTTTCTTTATGACTACTAACCAAGTTTGTATGGACCAATTAACTATTACATCTTAAGTTTTGTTCACAGAGAAGGTAAAGTGATTATCTTCAGTCTTACATAAACTCTGCATCAGAGGCATTCACTTTAATTGAGCTGATATGTACAATGTTTGAAGGCTTTTTATGGCGTCACAGTTATTGTATCAACTTAAAGTAAGTTAACTCCTCTTAATAGACAGAGGTCATACATTACCCTTTTCAGTTGGAATATGTGAAAAGCTGTAAGTTGTAACAGTTTGAATTTTGTAGTCATGATAATGAATGAAGCAGGATCAGTGGAATCAACCTTAACTTTAGGTTTTGAGGTTAATTTAGTTGATAAGCATTATAAGTTGAGATTCTGATACATATTGCTGAAGTGTTTATGCAAAGAATTCTTTGGAAAAGTTCAAGGCACTGACGATAGGTAGTGTCATTATAAGCATATGGATCATAATTTGGAACTTGGAATTTAATCAAACAAACTAATAGGACCTTCAGCTTTTTGTAGTTTTGGCGTATGTTAGTTATTGAATGCCATTATTATGAAAATTTAAACTAATTTTGGTCTTCAAAATGTTGTCCTTGTAGGTAGCAAACAGGGATGAGGCAAAGTCTGGCTTAATAAGATCTGAAAGAGATATGTTCCCGAATGGAGCTCGAGCATTCTTATTAACAAGTGTGGGTGAAGAATTAGTGTTTCATCCAAGTGAACATTATTCTACATGGACATACGAAGCGCCATCTGATTCTCTGAAAGAAACATTACAAATCTGCATGGCTTAGCAGTCTATTCCTCAACTAGCACGGATGAATTTGTAGTTGCTAAATTTCATCTTGCTTTTATCCCTTGAATATATACTATTGTATTCTTCTCTACGCTCAATCCTTTTAGAGGAATTGGAGAATATAAGTACAAACTTCAACTGGTTGATTTCACATCCATGTATATCCCTGAATGTTAGTTTTATATTGTGAATTGTTTCAGAACTGTCTATCGATGCAAAACCTTTTTAGGTTGGCGTTTCATCGTACATTTGTTTTTTTTTAAATATTTTTGGAATATTATTTCCCACATGGAAGTTTCAACACTGAAGTTGGATAAGAAGAAAATAGGTGCTAAAGTTGAAAGCCGAACCACTAGAACTTGCTCCAATCGAGCTCATTTATATAGGCAGGGTAAGTTGTGCTCTAAGAACTCACATACGTGGAAAATTTTACATCAAATGTCTAGTTTTTCTTTTTCAAAGCAAGTTAAAATTATTATTGCTTCAATAGTCGATCATAATTTTATAAATCTCAAAGTCTACAATATTGTCTGCATGATACATATATTAATTTGAAGTCATTCAAAACATGAAATTATTGATGTCACAATTTAAATGAAATTGAATTTGTTAAACAATTGTAAGGTAAATATAAACACAGTTCATTCATGAAAGACATAATAGTAGTTGAATTCTTTCAAATCAAATGTAAACATAATATATTTTGCTTTGCATACTGTTTAATATGTTTTAAATATTATTTATATACATAAATAATTTTTATTATAAAATAAAATATAGTTAAAATTAATAAAAGTGCTTTTCATTTTTATGTTGCCAAACAGTCTACTGTATGAAGCTCTTTTCAAAAAGTTTTTATTTTAATTGACAACCAAACAGTCAACTGGTTTCTTAAAAAAGCTCTTATCAAAAAAACTCTACTAACAAAAGCTCTATTCAGCTCATCCAAATTAGTACGAAATAGCAAATATTAACCAAACAAAGATCCAGCGCCAGCAGGCGGAGGCGGAGGCTGCTTTGGTTGATAATTTATTATAAACAAATTATTATAGGCTTAGCTTATCCATACAATAAAGAAAGTCGTATGAGCAAATAAACAATCCAATTCCAACCAGATCCTGACAGCTGGACGTAGCCGAAACCCTAAGCTGACTCACCATTCGCATCAGGCATCATCAAACCCCAACCCACCCTTTCCTTCTTGGCCGTTGTCAGAGGTTGGCCGTACACGGTGCTTTTGGTTTTTAGGATTGTTTGAAGTCGCATATTCTTAAGGGCACTTTTGGGTTTTTTCTTTCCCTTGTTCTTTCACAAGACGAAGAGAAGGAAATAAAACAAAGAGAGCATCTAACACAATTTCCTCTCTGTCTCGGGACTTTTGAGTTACTTTAAAAACTATATCCCACCTGGACTTCCACCTCACTCACCACCCTCTCTCCTTCTCTCTCTCTGGACACGCCATCAAAGCAGGTAACCTCTCACTACGTCTTATTTGTAGATTGTTAGAAGTCTCTGTCCTTGTGGGTGTTTGTTGGGATCTGTTGGTTTCTTTCATGATGGAATCAATTAGCATGCTATTTTTACTGTTGTTTGTTTCTGAACTTTCAGTGTCTTTTTGAATTGCCTAATTCTTTCCCTGTAGTTTGGAATTCTTTCGTCTTATTATTGGCGTTTACATGCTTGCCTTAGTTTTCTGATTTTTCCTTCTGACGTCGTTAATTTTGAGGCTATGTCCGTACAGGGGTATGTTGAGAATTAGCTTCAAAGATGGAATTGTGGATATTTTTACAACTGGGTTTTGAATAATGTATCCTGTTCAGAGAAGTGCTGTGTATGTTAACCGTATTAACCATCTTTACTCTAAGCAGAGACAAAGTTCGTCCGTTTCATAGGTTTGGCAGATTGCGCTCAAAGTGGTATGTGCTTTGAATTTAATCATCTCCACATAATTTGGGGTTAGAGTTAGTGGGAGAGGTTGTCATTCTGGATATATTATGACAATACTAGGATTTCTTGTCTTTTAGTATGTACTGCTTGACTCTAAAGCTTCGCTATAACATGTTTCTGTGGCAAGACGTGTGTTATCGTGGGACAACTTAATGGCTTCCATTACCTTTTGTACTGGACTCTCTCAAGGTGTGACCATAACAGGCTGGAGTAACCGCCTTTTTGTGAACTGATGATGTTTGCAGCTTTTAATTCTCTCCAAAAATGATTGGCCATTTTTGTCTTTGCGTGTGCGAGATTTAAGTTGAAGATGATAATTGTTAGAGTTTTGAATAAATGGCATGTTTAACTTTATCTGGCCAATTTTATCCTAAAAGTGCTTGTTTGAAATTTTATTCTTAGAGATCAGTTTTGGCATGGTTGAGTTCATCTTTTAAATTCTGTTTGGCTAGAGATGTCATGTAAAATGTGCTGTATGTATTGAAGCTCTCTGATGAAATATTAGGTTTTCCATTGAACCCTTGGGGAAGATTATGTAATTAATACAAGTTGCAGAATAGGAGCTAACTGCTAACCACAAACTATCTGTGAAACATTTAGCTCAGTAAGCCAGGGTGCTTCCAAGTGATTGGTGACATTATGTGAATAGGAGGACTATGATCCATCAGAGCTTTTACCAGACAAACATGTGATATCTGATATCAACCTTTATCTGCTTTGATACTTGCAGGTTCTTCGTAATTATTGTAAGGATACTCAATATTTGACAGCTGTTAAGAGTTGGATAACTAAACTTATTTGGATGGGGAGAGGGGAAGAGAGCACACCTACTAAGCCCTCAAAATCTGCATCCTCAACTCAGGTTCTCTCTCTCTCTATCTCTCTCTCTCTCCCCCTCACACCCACTCACCCGCACAATCAGACGCATGATGTATTACTAATCCTTCTCCTCAAAATTTACAGGAAATACCAACAACACCTTCATATCCTGATTGGAACTCTGTGCAGGTTTTCCTTTCTTTTGATCTTTAAATCAATCAATTCCTAGCTAGATTTTGCAAATGCATATAATTGCTAGTTTCTTAGGCATACTACGGGGCTGCTGGCACTCCTCCACCCTTTTTTGCCTCAACTGTTGCCTCTCCCACTCCACCTCCCTATCTTTGGGGAAGCCAGGTAATAATTTTCTTGGTAATGTCCTGGGATGCGTGCACTTGGCTCCATTAGCTTATAATGAGGAGTTTCTCATTTGTTTTTCTATTGTGCAATACTCAGCATCCATTGATCCCACCTTATGGAACCCCTGTTCCATATCCAGCTTTATATCCTGCAGGGGTATATGCTCATCCTAATATGGCCATGGTAAATAACATACATAATATTCTCATCTATTTCTTTGTTCACCAAATTGATTACTCCTTAACTTTCTATAGACTCCAAATCCAACTCGGGTTGGTACAGAGGTGGAAGGCAAGGGACCGAATGGAAAAGAGTGGGCTTCAGCCAAAAAACCCAAAGGAACTTCAGGAGGCAAGGCAGCTTCTGGTTCAGGAAATGATGGTGCTTCTCAAAGGTCAGTTTATCCAGGTTAATTGTTGAACTTACGTTCTTAAACATTCAGTAAATCTGTATCTTACCGTGATTTTGGTACATTTCTAAATCTATTGCCATTTTTCTGATTTGATATGTACCTGCTAACAGTGCTGAGAGCGGTAGTGATGGCTCATCAGATGGAAGTGATGAGAATACTAACCAACAGGTATTAATTAGTGTATCAAGCATTTGCTTTTTTTTCTGTTCTGTAACTTAATCTTTACTTAATTGTTTTAGGAATTTGTTGGAAGCAAGAAGCGAAGCTTCGATCAGATGCTTGCAGATGGTAAATTTTGGTCTCAATCCCTGTTAAATCTTTCTTCAATGTGAGACAAAAAGTCCTTAGCTAACACTCGATTTCATCTTCAGCCAACGCACAAAATAGCACTACTGGAGCGAATATTCAAGCTTCAGTGCCTGGTAAGGGTATGGTGCCTGTGCCTGCGACTAATCTTAATATTGGGATGGACTTATGGAACCCATCTCCTTCAACTGGTGCAGCTGGAGGTGCAACAATGGGATCAAATCCATCTGGTGCCCCCTCTGCATTTCCCACAGGGATGCCTCAACAGTCGATACAAGTACGAGTCTTGGACTTGCTGAAAATGCAACAGTAATATTAAGATGAAAAACAAACCGGTCTATATAATGATCAAACATCTCTCTGTATAATGCTAAGTTTGATCTTCATCACTTTATACTTCGTTCAGTATATTCTGCCAAATGTTTTCTTTTTCAGCTTCAACATCTGTTCCCCTAGAAGATTATTGGTTTTCATGTCTTGTATCTTGGACTGCGTTCCTCCATTGGTTAATCATGGAAATCTTGATCCATAAATACAATTATGTTTCATTCCACTGAATTTAATTATGCTTTCTGACAGGATGAGCGTGAACTGAAAAGACAGAAGAGAAAGCAATCTAATAGGGAGTCTGCCAGGAGGTCAAGATTGCGTAAGCAGGTACCTTTTGGCTGTTTACAGTTTTATTTTTTCACTAGCCACTCATTACCCTCAATAATAGGTAAATATGTTGTCAAGTGACTATGTTTTGAGTTTATATTATGTATTTTCTCTCTCTATGGGAAAGAGAGTAGGCAAGTTATATGCAATTTTTGGATTATCCTTGCTAGGCGGAGTGTGAAGAGCTGCAAGCGAGGGTGGAGAATTTGTCCAATGACAATCGTTATCTTAGAGAAGAATTGCAAAGGCTCTCTGACGAATGCGAGAAACTTAGATCCGAGAATGATTCAATTAAGGTTTACTGAAGTTTTGTGTGTCTTGATTTGTGATCCCCTATTGCTGATAACAAAATGTGATTTGAAGTTTTTACCTATTATTAGAGCAAATAAAGCAACTAACTAGCATTCATAATTTCATATGGAACAGGAAGAATTGAGTCGATTATATGGGCCAGATGCTGTAGCTAACCTTGAACAGAATAACTCTTCCTCAGCCCTTCAATCCCATGGTAGTGAAGGAAACAGTTGAAGGAACATGAGACGCAAAAACTTGGAAAATACATCTGGGCATCTCGGTAGATCGTGACTAAACTTTGGTCTAGCAATTGCCATTTTCACATAGTGATCGACGCTATTAACCCATAGTTTACCTGTGAAATTTACCCAAAGTAATTAACCAAATTAGAAATGTCAATGACTCTATGCCAATTGCTATTTTACTTGTCAATTTGGTTTTAACTAAGAAAAAAGGTATAGCTTTTCATTTTTTTTCCTCCTGACTGAGAATTTGTTATTTGCATGTTTGATCCAAATTGGAACGGACTTCTTTACATTTTTTAATCGTGGTGTCAATGAGCAATAGTCTAAAATTACCAAAAAGCTCCAAAGACAAAGCCATAACCCTGGAGTTCCCTGGGAAGTGGTGTCTTTAAGAGCAAATGTGGACGTACTGTGTGGGACTTTATGGACGGGTATCATATCTTCAGGAAACAAAAGCGAAAGGAACAGTGTTATTTGCCAAATATACGCACATGACCATTGATGATAAACGTTCAAATCTCAAGAAAAGGTTGACATGGATCCAAAGTCCCGATTGTCAGTAAATTACAGATGTACGATAACTCATAGGCAAGCTAGAAAATGTGGGCAAACTATAAGTTCTCGCCAGTTAATAGAAATCTAATTATACTTACCTACCTAACATATAGGCACAAGGAGATGAAGTGATGCAGACCAATTAGAAAAAGAAGGAAAAGCATTATCCGTCAACCGTCGTGGGTGGACTCGGTATCTGAGTTTGTTGTAATTGTTTGTGAGTTGCCTTCTATTCGGGGATGCCCTTCTGCTTCATTTGCCTGGCCCTTTGGCATTCCATCGGCTGGTACAACAGAAAATTGAGTTGGAAATTATCAGGTCAAATAGGACTTGCTGAATACAAGTTTGAAGCATTCTGTCCACCACTCAATAAGCAAATACAAGGCCCTGTTAGTAACAACCGACAAAGCAAATATAATTCTAACCTGACCCCAAGATGTTCAAGAATAATGTCTTAGCATAGTCAATCTCAGCTTGGTGCCTACTGACAAGTCTACCCTGTAAGTTTGAGAAACCAAGTCATCATCATCTTTCCCTACATTTAAAAAGTGGGAAATAGAACATATACAGAAAACATACAGCCAGAGCCCAACAAATGGCCTAATGCAGTGATGTTGATATAAAAAAGGGCAATTCTATGGCATTCACAATCAAGAAATTGGAATATTCAGATAATAATATCCTGCACAAGAAAATATTGAGTACATACCATTTCACCATATGCAAATCCAACAAGTATATCAACTCTAGCTTGATGCTTCAAGAGAAAGGGACGCAGGTGGTTCTTGTATAATTGCTTTGCACCCTGGTGGAACCAATTTCTTTGCGAATTAAATGAACAAGTGAGTTGCAGTGCATAACCAAGATAATGAAGACAAACTATAACATGCCCACATCAAGATTGAGATTTCAAGCTTCAGCACAGGAGGTAATCGGAAGGCAAAGATACTAATAACGATTAATTATGTCGAATTGGCCTAATGACACATCACAGGATTCTCATCACGCATTGACTTCTATAATTCTACAAATAAAAATAGATGAACATGCATCCAACAAAATCAAAAGAAACAAATATCGGGATTTTTTATTAAGTAGGTGAATACACGGTAAAACTTATGAAGTTCCATGGACCAGCACACAAGCTTGAAATAAATGAAACCAAAAACAAGAGAAAGAAATGGAATTAAAGAGGGATGGAGTAAGAATGTTCAGTCGGAGAAACAGCTCAGCATGCTAAGCATTTACCTCAACAGTTGGAAGTTGGAGCCATACAAGAAATGCAAACTTTGCATGATAATACATGGGAAACCTGTACAAAACAAAATCATATCAAGGAACAACCCTATAAAATAATTAACAGATATAGAAAACATATAAACTTATCAACGTGAACACCCATCCATTTTTTAGCCTATGCAGTATCTCTGTAATTCTATGTTACAAACATCAAAAATTTGTCCTTTGCAACTAAATGGGTTAGTATGAACCTTAGAGACTTAAAGAGCAACAGTTTAGAACTGTACCAAGAAAGCAGTTTGTCTGTAAAGACTTCTACAAGGCTAAAGGATCCATATGCTGCAGATACGGAGAAAAGAATTGTGAATAATAATTCCAAGTATCAAATGAGTACATTCTCAGACCAAAGAAGAAGAATAGGGAGGGACGCAGGGATCGAGAATAGAGATTTGAAAGGTTACACGTAAAGTTCATGATATTAAACTCTGGAACACGAAATACTAACCAGCCCAATACATCAGCCACTTTTGTTTATCATTTTCATCTTCTCTCTCAATTGCCTTGAACGTAGAGTACACAGGTAAAGCAATCCCAACAGAGCAGCTGCATTAACAAAAAGAGACCCAATTCGGTTTCCAATCACATAGCATTAATAGTGACAGAACACCAAGTTAGGCACCAGTAATGAATAAGAAACCAAAACAGTAACAGATAGCTCTTCAGAAACATCAACAAAACGGCTCTTCAGAAACATCAACAAGATGCTAAACCACGTTCGGAGCCATAACAGATTCAACACAAGTTTAAACAAACATAGCAAATCGTACTCGAAACTTAAGCACAGAGATTGTAGATAAAAGAACAGTCCTACTCACCAAGCAGTGCGAAGAACAACATTAGAACCAACTGGGCAAAGAAGCAACCGCAACCCAACCTGCAATCCCCAGAACCCATTTTAAGAAACACCATTTTTCTCTGAAAGTTTAATAAGAATCATAAAAGCATAAACTTTTAATTCACAAACAGCTTCCAGTAACATAATTGGAAGCAAAAATTTTATCTTTGCAAGAAAAATTCTAGCTTCATGAACCCCTCACTCAATCACTTAATTTAGTATTCCGTCCGTCAAGCAAATTTAATCGGCAGTAAATAAGAAGAACCCAAATAAACGATCATACTATAAGCAAGAAAATCGATAGCTCGAGATTGAATATCAGCAAAAACTACTACTAACATGAGATTGCAAATCTAAACCCTAAAAGATAAGAGAATTCAAAATATACGTCGCTGGTTATGTTCGATCCGAGAAAGGCCATTTTTGAACAACCAAAGAGTAGGGTATCGATCCAACTGTAACAACGTGGCTTTGCTTTGGCTCATCAAGTAACGATGTTTTCTTTAAGGGCGTAGTAAAAGGAAATGCTAAGTGACATACCTCTCCTATATTTAACAATGCGGACAAACCACAAACTTTATAAATTTGTATTTGACTTATTAATTTTATTAATTTATCATATTTATATATTGATATTGATATTTTATTATAATTATTATATTTCTTAATTTTTAACCATATATTTGTTTATATAATATAATATGATATCATAGCGTATCGTATCATGATAAAAAATAAAATGATCAATTTATTATTTATATTTTATAAATATTGAATGTTTGATAAATAAATATATTATTTTTTATTTATATGTAAATATTATTAGTTATACATAAAAATATAAATAAATATTCAATATAATATATTAATAGATTTTATAAATAATTAATAATATTCTAATTAACATAAAATTATAGTGGATTAAATCTTTTATTAAATTTATTTTATTTTATGATAATACTAATATATAATATGATTAATATGTTTTTTTAAACTAAAAAATTTCATTAAGATCAAACGAGGAACCAATACCGAAGAAGCAACTAAACTCAAAGCCAATAGGCTTTACCCTATACACCGGGACCTAAGCTTCTTCAGAATTGAGTACAAATGTGGAAGAATCAAAACGAAAAGCGGAAACAATACTGCGAGGGATAGTATCCCAATCAAGACGATTTGCATGGAATAAAGCTACCCTTGCTAACGAGTGAACGACTTTATTAGCACTCCGAGAAGTCCATTAAAAGGATAAATGTTGGAAGTGGTTCATAAGTGATAGACACTCAGCAAACACTGCACCAACCTATAACAAATTACTGAAAGCATTATTAAGATTGTTTATCACTTCTAGACAGTCTGACTCCAGAATAATTCTATCAAAACTTTTAACCTTGAGCCATGCCAAGGCTTCCTTAATAGAGATTGCTTCGACAAGTAAAGCATCCACACAACAAGGGATATGATCCGAGAAAGCCTTCACAAAACAACCTTAATCATCTCTAAGAACAACCCCAAAACCCGAGCTGTTATCTCTTTTGGAAATTGAAGCATCACCATTACACTTCAACCAACCAACTTCAGGTTTGCTCCAAGAGTGAGAACGAGGAAGTTGGTGGCAAGTCGATTGAACCCTGTTAAAAGCATAGTTTGCTTCATGTCAATCCTTAAGGAAAATATCCGCAAAAGTCACAATTGCACTAGGAGGAGTATCCTTTTGATCCCAGCAAAAAAGATTTCTGCGGAACCAGAGGCTCCAACAAATGGCCAACAATTGGTTTCCCCTATTAGAATTATTACCAATTAACACTGAGGAAATGCAACTTTTAATATCATCACCTTGCAAAAAAATATCTGCAGCAGTCCAAACATGTTTAGCGTAAGGGGAAGTGAGCAGAAGATGATCCACAGTTTCCACCAAACCACATTTGTTACAAGAGACATCCAAATTTACTCCTTTGTCATAAAGTTGTTGTTTACAGGGGATAAAATCATGCAGCAACCTCCAGTGAAAATCCTTGACCTTCGGGGGAATTTGGGCATTCCATATGGAATTCCAATGCCCACCAACCACATAAGAAGATATATGAGAATATTGGTCAATGGCAAGTCTATACCTCGACTTAACACTGTACAAGTCATTCTTAGTAAATTGCCAACAAAAATTATCAATAACCAACAGTGAAGAGATGGGGATTTTAAAAATTTGAGAGGCATCTTCTGGTGCTAAAATACCATTTACAAACAAAGGATCCCATCCTGAATTCTCAGAATTAAATAGATTACTAACCTTCATATTCTCCATGCCACTTAAGGGAGGTGAGTGCACAAAAAAAATTTCATCGCGGTTCAACCATGCGTCCTTGAAAACGAAAATCGATTCATCATTACCCACTTACTATTGACCCCCTTTACCCAGTACGTGCTTTGCCGAAAAGATGCTTTTCCAAATTAAGCTAGGGTTTCAACCTTCTGTGCTATTAAGTAAATTGCAATTTGGAAAATATTTTGCTTTAAACAACTTACTTGGTAGTGAATTCGAGTGAGATAGGAAACACTAACCCTAATTACAAAGCTTAGCAAGATTAAAGTAATATAAATCGCGGAAACCCATACCACCTAGTTTCTTAGGAACACAGAGTCTCTCCCATTTTGCCCAATTAATTTTAGATCGATTACCTGATGAAAAACCCCACCAAAAAAACATTCATTATTTTGTGTAAATCATCACAAATACCTTTTGAGACGAGAAAGACGCTTATACAAAAAGTAGGTAGAGCTTGAGCAATAGTCTTGAGGACGATCTCTTTGCCAGGTTTGAAAAGCAACCGATTTCTCCAGCTATGGATACGTTTACTAAACCGGTCCTTCAAGAAAGCAAACACTTATTTTTTGTTTTTCTCGATTAAAGAAGGAAGACCCAAATACCTACCATGGTCAATAGGATTAGAGACCCCAAAATCGAAGATGCTTCTTGCTTAATGTCGATTTTCGTATTTGAGCTAAACATAACTCTAGAATTTTGATAATTAATAGCTTCACCCGAAGCTTCCTCATAAATAGAGAGGATCTGCTTGATGTGTCTGCACTCATTTGGGGAAGCTTTAAAGAAAAAAAGCTATCATTAGCAAAAAACAAGTGAGAAACTGTAAGAGCCCCACTGCAAATGCTAATACCATGGATGTTTCCTCTTGACTCAACCTTCCTTAAAAGAGCAGATAGCCCTTCAGCACATAATATGAAGAGATAAGGACTTAGAAGATCACCCTGTCTAAGTCCTCAATTGGGAGCAATAGGACCCACAGTTCTGTCGTTCAAAACCACAGAGTAATTAACTATAGTAACACACAACATAATTCATCTGACCCATTTAACATCAAAACTCAGCTTTAACAGAATAAATTCAAGATACCTCCAATCAACTCTGTCGTATGCTTTGCTTATATCAATCTTAAAAGCAACATCAACCTGTGAACCACGCCCCTTATTCTTCATATAATGAATAATCTCAAAAGCAACCATAATGTTGTAAAAAATTAATTTGTTAGGTACAAACGCATATTGCATAGGAGAAATAAGCCTGGGAAGAATAGCTTTGAGTCTATTTACGAGAACCTTGGCTAAAATTTTATAGATCACATTACAAAGGGCAATAGGTTGTAAATCTTTCATACTACTAGGCTTGTCTTCTTTTGGAATTAAGACAATAGTAGTATTATTTAAAGAGGCAGGGAACGCACAATTGTCAAGCCAGGAACAACTGTGAGCAAAGATATCAGCACCTACAGTATCCCAACATTTCTGAAAAAAAGCTGGATTCATACCATCAAGACCAGACGCTTTGTCAGGATGCATTTCAAAAATTGTTGTCTTGAACTCTTCCATTTTAAAGGGGGCTAAGAGAGGAATTATCACTATCTGTCACCACCAGGTGAATATAGTCAAACTCTTCAGTATTCGGTGCTTCTCAGGGCGCTGAAAAAAGGTCATTAAAATAGTTCATAACAATAGAGCACATAAGATGGTTAATATGTTATAATAATTTATAATTAAGTAAGAATATTTAGTTTATTTATTGCTATATAATAATATTAATTTTAGAATTAATTTCAACATATCAGTGAGACATAAAAGTTTACTAATACTTATATTAAGTCTAGCACACTAATATGACATGAAAAAATAACCAATACTAATTATTATATCTAATATTTATTAATAAGCTATAAAAAATTAATTAGCAATACACTGATTTTAGTAAGTTACTTTAACTATTATTAACATTGAGTATAATGAGTAATACCAAAAGAAATTTAATCGATAAGTAAAAAAAAAACAATCATTATATATATAATTATAAAAATTAATTATAATATTTATTATAAAATAAAAATTTTAATAAATATATAATTTATTATGTAGTATTAATATTATAATTATTAATAAAATATGACAAATTAATATTCATTGATTATTAATAAAATTATTATTATCTAATAAATTTCAATAAATTAATTAATATCTATAATGGTATGTAAATACGATAAGTTAATAAAATAATAAGAGTTTTATAATTTTATTTATTAATGCAAAAATATATAATTTTTATTAGTTACATATAGAGTATAATTACAAAATTCTAAATTAATTATATTATATAATAACAATTTACTATCATATCAAATTAATTAATATATTATTAATTATTAATAAAATATGGCAATTTAATATATTTTAAAATATTAATAAAATTAGTAAATATTACATATTGAATATTTATTTATAAACTTTAATATAAGTAATAAGATGTAATTAGGCATGAAAAAGCAGGTTGAATTTGGTCTGTCTGACTCAAAGTAAACGAACTCCACTCAAATTGATCCAATATCAAGTTGGATTCAGTCTTCTTTAAAAAAATTTGGGTTCTGGTCTAACATTGGACTTGGAATCCAACCCAATCTAAAATCCAACTACATATATATAGCTTCTGTAAGATTAACCTTATACTAATAAAGTTTTTATCAGTAAAGCTTTTTTTAGATTTTTTTATAGAATTTTTTTTTAAAATTAGTTAACTGTTTAACTGTCATTTAAAAAAGAATTTTTTTAAAATAGTTTTATACAATAAACTGTTTAGTAATATAAAAATAAAAAGTACTTTTAATTTTAACTATATTTATTTTGTAATAAAAATGATTTATGCATGTCAATATTATTTAAAGTATATTAAATAATAAGCAAAGTATAATATATTAACTATTATATAAATTTAAACTATATGAAACATAAAT
>JANZLF010000222.1:8003465-8022175 GCA_026546835.1 Erythroxylum foetidum
AACTAATTGGGATAATATTATAATATTTTATATTTTATATTTATTTATATTAAATTATATGTGAAATTATTTATTCTAGAAAATTGCATACCATTTTTTTAATCAGATTTAACTCTTTTGCCTGGTTCTCTTTATATATCAGGGGTCAATGTGTCATATGAAATAATTGAATTTAATTATAATCTTATTGGATTTGTTCAAAACAGTGTAATTGAATTCAATTCTAATATTACTGGATTTGTTCTAAACAGTGTAAATTGAATTTAATTCAATCGCATTAATGTAATTGAATTCAATCCATTAATGAATTCAATTCGAAGGTTTCCAAACAGCCTGTTATAATAGCCAGAACATGAAAACAAAAGAAGAAAAGCCAAAGGAGATGTCCGTGTTTAGGATATAAGTCTAAAAAATCGTTTAAGCGGAGAAAACGATGCTGTTTAACTAGATAAAATGACGTCGGTTATACTTTTTTTATTCTTCTTCTTTTGGCTACAAAAATAAACTTTTTTTTCAAAATTCTAGAAAATATAACTAATAGTTAGAACGTATTTGAGTTTTAACTACGAAAAATATTTCGTTGCTAAAAACTTTTTGCTGCGAAACTTTATTTACAGTGAAAATTTATTAATTACGAAAAAATTTACAGTGAAACTAAATATAATAAATAGTCTAAAAAAGTCATGGTTTTCAAATTTTGTAGCTAAATAGTTACTTTTGGCTATGAATTTTAAATTGTAGCCAAAGAAAAGTAATCAAAAGTGATATTTGTTGTAGTGTGTTGACCTTAAAGTAAATATAATGTAAATTATTCAAAAATCTTAATGAAATTAAATTTTTTTTGTACTAATTTCATCGATATCCAAAATATATTTGATTTATTCGTTAATTTGGAAGGATAAAAGTGTGGCCACAATGCATTGCAATAAAATAATTTATAAATTCAAAGACAATATAATTAAACAATAAAAACATGTTCAAAATTAACATTGAAATAAACAAATATAGCACAATATACAACGAAACCAATCAAATATCGGAACTCATTGATATAGGATGCATGTATACCGGCGGAATCATAAAAAATAACAAAATAAAGCATGATTATATTAGGTAATAATAGATCTTTTAGAATTAAACAAATTATAAACTTGCAAAAATAGCATCGAATTAAATTCGAGTCATGGGTACTGGCTTCACTAGTACACGTTACAGTCCAATGACAACAAGCTCATGTATCCAATTGCGTATAAAATAATTGCAAATAAATAAATACTTGGACCAATGCTTTTATAAGATAAATAATTATTGAACCCTGCGGGCTGCGTTGATGTCAAAAGCTTAATGATGGCTCTTTTGGGGAGGACTAGTTACAAGTTGATACTTAACAGTTGCTCGTTTAGTGGGCCTACATGGAAACCATCGTCAAATTTCCAAGGATAGATAGGTCTCCGGAAGCCCCAATCCTATAAATTAAACGACATCGTCGTGCTTCATGATCTTATATAATGTGTACACATTCTCACGAATTTAGCGCCCTCTCCTTCCCCCTGTCTCCTGCTCTCCAGCTCCACCGCAGCTTCTCCCGATAAACCACGTGATTTCGGCGGAGCGATCTCTGGAGAGAGAATTACTAACAGATACACCTATGGACTTAGACGACCTAGACGGACCGAGTCAGGTTCCTTCACGAGTCACCCGGTTCGCGCCTAAATCCTCCAGATTAAAACCGCAACCGCAACTGCAACCCAAACCGGAACCAAAACCGTCAGTTCCGCCTCCGAAAACAGAGACAGGTGAACAAAAAATAGTCAATACAAGGGAAGATGAAGCTAAAGTTGTTGGTATAGCGAAGACAGAGACTGTGGCCTCTAATGGCTCAGTGAAACTGGAAACTGAGGCGGCGATGAGTTCCAACCATGATGACGCGATGGAGATAGATAAAGATGAAAAAGTTATGGAAGAAGAAGAAGAGGATATGATTGTTCGCGAAATTGACGTCTTCTTCACTCCATCTGTAGACAAGAATACTCAGGTTACCTCTGTTAACGCTCTCACACGCAAGATGCTGATATTCGGTCTTGAATGGACGACTATTTCGAAGTATAATTGGGTGTTTTCTTCTTTGTAACAGATTATTGTTCTCTTTTCTATGTTTTGAAAATATTACTAATCAGGAATATATGCTTTCATGTTAATTACATTCAACTGTTGTGAATCTTTCCTTGTACTATTATTTTCCTGCTTACGTTTAAGTAGGAAGGACATAAAGAAAAAAGGGAAAAATGAAAAATAGATGAATCCATATAAGAAAAAATCAATTAAAACAAAGTTTCAAAGTAAAAGACTTTTTTGGAACATACATATTAAGATTAGGGGTTTTTAATTTTCGTTATACTTGCATTGCCTGTCGATTACTTGCTTCACATTGATGTGTGACATCAGCTAATCTTTTGCAAAATTGTTTTAGCTATATGTCATGCAATATCCTTTGAGGCCTTGTTGGAGACCCTATGACCTGGATGGACGTTGTCAAGAGGTGATTGCTTATCTTCTTTTCTTCTCTTGGTTGATTGTATTTCCTTAGTGGGCAGTGGGGAAAAAATTTATTATTGTTATTATTTTTCATCTTATGCAGGTTAGAGTGAAACCTGCAACTGTGGAAGTTGAGGTTGATTTGGCCATTGATGATTCTACAAATTGGGATTCTGGTATTGCCAGTAAACTTGATATGACAAAGCAGGTTTGCTTCTGTATTTGATACCAATCAGGAGTTTATGAGTGTGCCAAACTTGGTTCTTTTCTAACAGACAATGGGAAAGTAAAGGGGGCAGGCGTTAGCTCTTAATTAATTGATTTACATGTTGAGCTATTTTGGAATAGGGTTTTCAAATAGGGATCTGAAAGGTGCAGTGAACATCTCTAGTGCACGATAACATAAGAGATTTTGTCAAAGATTCATTAAGGCAGGTGCTTTGCAAAACCTAATATTGGAAAATCAATCAATTTGCCAAAACCTGGCTTCTGAGTTTTTGGAATTGAAATATAAATTTATTAGCCTACTTCTTGGAACTTTGTGCAAGTAGTACTAGATGATCACTGTAGCTTTCTCATATGAGAAAGAAACCTTTCGTCTATACATGAGGGACTTCCATCCTTAAAAAAAACTTCAAAACTATTCAATTTTTTTCTTGAAAATTGTATATGCCTTGCAAAGGAGCCTGATATCGTCTCTTGTTCTCTAGACTTTGTCTACTACATGGCAGCCACCTCGTTGTACTGGCTATGCTGCCGGGGTCCTGATCGGCAATAGGGTATGGATTTCTTGTGCTCTTTTTCTGCATTTTTTCATACCTAGTGTGTTGTAATCAATTTCGTTGAAACTTGCAGCCAACATGAAGGCAGTATGCTTATTGTTTTGTGTTGTCAATTTTTCTTGCTGTTATGGTGCAAAATGCAATAAGACCATCATTGCTTTTCCAGCATCATGTTATTCTAAATCAGTTTTTCACCTATAAAAAAAAATCTATTTTAAAAAAATGTTCTAAATGACTTTCTCTTTTTTTTTTTTTTTGTTTCTAATCTTGCAGTTATACCTAAATCCTATTCATACAGTGGTGCAGCTGAGGCCATCAATGGACCATCTAAAACCCAGTGACTCCAAAAAGAAGGGCAATTTCATTTCTGATGGAGAAGCTGCTGTTAAAGTGGAAGATTCTGGTGAGGGCAAAGCTGTTAGCTTATCAAAAAAGCAGGTTCTCTCTTTCTCTCTCTCTCACACGCTATCTCTCTCTCTCTCACACACACAATCAAATGCACGGACAGACTCACACACACACACCCGCACTCACAGATCCTGTTAACAACTTATTATCAGATGAGTAGTTCGATTTCCGACAAAGCCTCATCTAATGTCATTATTGGTGCTGTCGTTTTGCCGGAAGGTTAATAAAGCTTTACTCCTTATATTTGGCACACCCGCTACCTAGTCTAGAATAATTGATGCTTGACACGAAATGGGTTTTGGCCAAATGGTGCTTCTTTTGAAAGGTATTGGCCCAAGTAACAAATCTTTTTTCTTTCTTGTGTTGCAGAACAAGCACACAGAATCTGCAACAGAGCAAAAATCAGATGCTGAGGTATGTGTTTTTTACTAGCTGTTATAGGGTTGTCTGGTTGTGCTATAGTGTTTTTGACTTTTCCTTTATCATGAAGTATGTTTTAGTAGATTTGGGAGCTGGGATCATTAAAATTTGAGGATATCTCATTTTATTCAGTGTTGGATTCCACTTAAATTTCATAGCTCCAAGAGTGAGTTCTCAACCAGATACTTGCAAAGAATGGTAGCACAAGAAAGTTGTCAGATAGAGTTTGCCATGAACCCGTGAGATATATTTCGGTTTTCTGTTTCAAATTTAGATACCTCAGCCGAAATATTTTCAAATAGTTTCATCAAGTTCTGATTATTGGATCTCACGTAATTTTAAGGTACGACTATATGAGTTCTTTATGCCCTGGAGCATCTGATGTCAC
Source organism: Erythroxylum foetidum (assembly GCA_026546835.1). NCBI lineage: Eukaryota > Viridiplantae > Streptophyta > Magnoliopsida > Malpighiales > Erythroxylaceae > Erythroxylum > Erythroxylum foetidum. The sequence continues at coordinate 8,007,999 of JANZLF010000222.1, forward strand.
TACAAAAACAAAAGGTCCTTCAAGGAGGTGAATACATGCTTTTAGTTCTTGAATGTTCTTCATCATGTTTTGGTAATGTGATTATAAGAATGCACTCCCATATAAGCTATAAAAATATAGATGCTTCATACATGGAAGTGTATGAATTAATATGTTTATGCAATACCTTCAAACCACAGGTAACCAAATGATTGTGGGCCATAATGATTAAATATCAAATAAAGTTTATTATTCTCAAAATTGAAATGACGTGTAAAGTAAAAATGTTGATATTAATTCAGAAATGGGGCTATTAATGCTCCTGTCTTCACTAGGATTAGCTTGTATAGGTATGATAACTTGAAATTTGGATTATATTTTGCACATTGTGGCCTGAAAAAGTTTACAAGAATATGGGAGGAAATTTTGCGTCTTGATACAAGAGACAAGTAGAGGTTCCTTCATTGTGTAGTTATGAAAGTCCCTAAACAACACTAATATGGATGTGGAGACTGGGATGCAGAATTTTATTCATCTTGATTTTGTAGGGGTTTATTGTATTTGCTCTAGATACATTGAATGATTGTTCTGGCATCTTGGCAGAGATTAGGGTGAGCCTTGATGAGCAAAAGAAGAATTGGTAGAAATTCTCATACGTGAAGCAAAGCAAACCTATTTTCAGACAAAGAAGATTAAAAAAAAAAAAAATATTGAGATTCTTGATGAGTGGATATGCAAACCTTCTTTAAACTTCATTTTCATTATGTCTATGGATGCTTTTAATATTTTCTGTTCTTGTTTAGGCTCTAATGCTCTCATCTGAATAAGGAGCCCAGTTTTCATCTGCATGTTGCTGACATATATTTACATGCATGATTCCAGGTTTTTGCTCTCGCTGCCATTGGAAGAGCGTTTTAAGAGACTCCTTTCAGAGGTCTGTTGCATGTTCAGGCATCAAATATGTGTTCTAAGGTGTTAATCTAATGGTGATTGGAAGTTTAGCATCACTAGGCAAGCACATGCAGATATATATTTGCATCTCTTGTATGTTTGTGTGCTCATCTTTGTATCACATAAACAATTTTGGTGGAGCCATTTATAGCATGTGAATTTATGCAGATGTTCTATCTATATTCATCTGTGTGCTAGGATCCGGTTTCTGTTATCTATCTTTCTAGAACTTAAAGATCTCATCTCATCATTCATGCCTAATAACTTTAAAAGATTGAATTTCGGTAAATAAATGCTGACACCAGAATTGCAACTTGAAATATATGTCCGACTGTATTACTACTGCTACATAACGAGGGCTTATCTTGTCTTTAAGTTTGCCATCGAGAAGTCACTGTTTTGTATATTTATATGCAGTTGAACTCTAAGGTGAGGTATGCTAGAGTTGTTTTTTCTTATTTTGCATTTTTGACAGAAATCATATAGCTGTTATTTGATGGTCATTTTTTTGTGTTTCACTTCTTACTATTATGTGGAATACCTGTTTATTCCATTTACTTTCCTTGGTATCATAAATTTGGAGGATTTTATAGGGCCCCCCAGTTCAACGGTTTGATGCTCTTAAGCACTTTGCTCCTGATGACACTATACAAGATGTTTTAGCAATCCTTACCAATCATGGAAGACTGGTGCAAGGACTTTGGACTCCGAAAAGTTCTTTGCTTTTCCCAAATCAACATGGCATGGTAACTGCGGCAAGAGATTATGTTCTTCTTCTATTTAGCAAGAATCTGATTGTTGACTGTTCAACACTTGATGTCTCAACAAAGTTTAGAGGAGAGATGAAGAAGTTTCTGAATAGTTTTGCAGTTGAAGTTTCTACTAAGGAATGGAAATTTAAAGAAAAGCCTGATACTCCATTCTTAAAACTGTATCCTGAAATTCTTAAGGAGCAAACGAAATCTTGGGAAGAAACAGAGAAAATATTAAATGCTTTAAAAAATTCGGAAAAAACTGGGCCTGGAAAGAAAAATGTGATGACAATGCCTACTGTTGTTCATAATCAAGTAAGATTACTGCATCCTGAGAAAAACATAATTAAGGGTACAAGTGGAGCATTCAAGAAGAAGAGCATAACAGGTGAAACACGAGAAGCTCTTTTAAAGGCTCTCCCAAAAGTATTCCAAAACCACAAAGTTTGCAGGTTTGCATTCTGGCTTTACTGCAGGTTTTACTGATGATGAAGCAATCATAAAGTTTGCTACTGTCTTTAACTAAGCTGCCAATTTGTCAGAATTCATAGTTTGGTTCAAGGGACAGAGTTTTCCTGTTGAGTTAATTTCAGATCTCTAAAATTGAGTATTTATGATCATTGCCCTTCTTGCGATTTCTCTTTAATTTGGGGATGCAACTTGTTTAGGTCATAGTTAGTAGTTGAATTGTGAGATGGTTAGCTAACTTACTTAAACAGAGAGGTCATCTTATTGATTAATTTTAGACTTGTCATGGAGGTAACCACTCTTGAAACTTTTGGAATTACCTCTGTTGTCTTGGTTGAAGTGATCCCATCAAAACAATAATCACTTCATAGGATGCACGTCAAAGCAGTAAGGTGTGAAGACTAGGGAGTTATTTTTCGTCGGATTTTTGGGATAAACAGGGTGCGCTGCAGCATAGCGAGGTCCATCTGTGTCTTATCAGGGAATGATGGAACAGGGACCGAAAGAAGGACGCAGAATAGTAGAGGGGAATCGTTAGGAGAATGAAAGCTAGGAGTGAGAGGAGGAAAAGGATTAAGGAGGTAGAGGCTGAGAAAGGGGAAATGACATTGAAGAGATAAAGATAAGAGGAGGGAAGAAGAGGGACAGGGAGAAAGAGAGAGTAGGAGATCAGAGATTGTAAGATAGAGGAGGGAAGAAAATAGAGCAGGGAGAAAGAGAGTAGGATCAGAGATTGTTACATTGATTGATTGATGTTCAAATAGGAGCCCTTTTCTATGTATTTCATACTTAAGTCCTTGACTATTTTAAGTCAAAGGTGATGTTTATAATTTTGGCCCTAACGTTTAAGTACATTTAAATGGGTCATTTCTAAAATTCCCGTTGTTTAAGGCCAAAACCTGAAGTTCATATTGATGTGCTCATTTGGTTCTAGGACCAATGCCCAATTGTGTAGACAGAGCCAAACCCCAAAACTGAGTTGCAAACCTATCCGATCTGCCCATGGCTTCAGCCAGGGTGGTGAAGGGAGGGCCCCAATTGATAGGAAAAAATACCAACGTCCCCTAGGTTAACAGTCACAATCTCCCTGCTTGATCAAATTTTATCTGTGACTCCCTACTTGATTAAATTTTATTTGTTTTAGAAAGCCTTTCTTGGGGTTGTGAGTTGAATACTGTTCTTTTATCACAGTGATTTTGTAGATTGATGGGAGTTACTATCCTAATTGTTCCTTTTTTATTGGTAATACATCCTTCTTAAGTTACATAAATTTCCTTGCAGCTTTGAATTGATTTGTCAAGGTTTGCGGGATCTAGCTATTGCTCAGTCTACACTTCCAAAGGCTGATCCTAGAATGACAATTGCTGCAGCATCTGGTGCTGATGCTCCTCCAGAGGAGCTGAAAGAAGTCATAAGTGAAGTTGCAACATTTGTTCATGGTTCTTATGTTTTAAAGTCATCATCAGATCACCCAGAATATGATTCCTTGAGGTAACTATGATTCTTTTCTTACTCGTAGGTTCTCTGATGGTCACCAAGGAGTATATATACCAATTACAAAACCATTAATCATATTATTGCCCTTCTATTCTTCTCAGAATTTCTCTTCCATTGTAGGAAAGTTGTAATTGATCTTCTACTGGCAAGGGGACCTGATGCAAAGATTAAGAAGGCTGATATCCTTGAAGCTGCCAAGCTTGCTCTTAGAAGGGATGTTGCTAATAATGAATATAACAAGGTTAGTAATCTGTGCGCCTTTGAGGTTGGAGAATATAACTTGTTACACTGTTGGCCAAGTGTTAGTAGCATATTATTGTTTGAAATTTACAAGTGTTGAAGGGCAGGGAGTAGGTATTGCGATCCCTCAATTATCAGGTTATACGTTAGGTACAGGAGCTTTCTTATAGCAAACAAAAGTAGTGTCTAAAGGCTTACAACTTTTGAACTGCTAAAGGTTGAAATGGTTTAGGAAATCTAAAGTTTCTACATATTAATGGCTTTACTAGCATTAAGATTTAGCAATTACAAACATTTATTGAGCAAAAGAAAGCCATAATTTATTTTAGGGTAAAAGACAAGAATTTTAGGAAAACTCCCTATTGTTTGGAATTTTCGAAAAAATGTCTCTCTAATTTGAATTTGTCCAGAAAAACCCTTTAGAGTTGACTTCCTTTAAAAAAACTAATAGAAGTTTTGACATGACAAAAGTTGGTCTATATGGACCAACCAAAACTAGTTGACATGGAACACTTGAAGTATACCTGACCTGTTGTACTCAACCAATCCGACCTGACCCGTAAAATAATCCAACCCACCTTGTAAACTAATTCCCCTTGTGCACGTTCTCTTCCCTGTTAACCACAGGCCCAAAAATTATCACAATTGACACTCTACAATCATAGAAGGATTGCCACTAACTTGTAATTGTTGGGGAGAGAGCAAAGAACCCAACTGAGATGGTATTGAACCATTGAGTAGGCGTAGAACTTGTAAAGAAGTGAGATTAGCAATTTGTGGAGATATTCTGCCAGAAAATCTATTAGTATTCAAATATAGAAACTGAAGTGAGGATAGGCCACTGACTTCTTGTGGAATAGGACCTGGAACAGAGTACGAGGAGAGGTCTAAAAACCTAAGATGGATAAGTTGGCCAAAAGGAGGGATTGTACCAGAAATGTTAGCAGAGGAGAGATTTGAGAAGTTGTAGATATGAAAGAGAAGAAAGTTGTGAACATAATGAAGATAAATTGAGGAATGTGTTTGGAAGGGAAAGAGAAATAACTCTACTTTGTGGAGAACATGTAATGCCATGCTGTGAATGAGGAATTGAGCTTGAAGGATCCCAAGAAGAGTGGACTGAAAAGGATGACTTAGCTTATGGGTCTGTTGCTGAGGGAAGAGAAATAAGAGCCTGTCCATCAGGAAGTAAAAAGGCCACGGAAAATGTTTTCATGGTTAACGTTACCAAGAATGAACAAAGCAACAGAGTAGAGGTTGGTTTCTCCATTTTTAGTTGTCACCAACAAAATCTTGATTTAATTTAATGGAGATCCCTTTGGTGGTTTTGGAAATGGTGGAAGATGGTGATTGTGATAGTAATGGTGAAAAGTAAAGTCCACTTTAAGAGACAACATGCATGTGATAGAGAATTGTTGAGAGACATGGTGTTAGGTAACGATTTACTTAATGTTCTGATGTGTTAGATAACACTAGATAAAGAGCAGTTGGACTATACTCCTGATTTGTGTACACCAGCCGCGGTCTTGGGTAGCAGGACACTTCATAATTGAGGAGCTGCTCATGACCAATGGTTGATTCATTGGCAGGGCAAACCGTTGGAGGAAGCTACATGGGAGGACCAAGAGCTTATCCGAGGCCAATTCCCAGAGCTTAACCTTGGGGACAAGGTTATTTCATCAGCGGGTGGTATTGTTAGGAACAAGGGTCACAGAGGAGGAGAGTGGATTCCGTCGAAAATGGGGAGTTTGACTTGCTTGACCCAAGGGCGACTCTCGTGGTCCTTCTCGCCTTCAACGTCCTCCTCCTCGCTGGCCTCCGAAGATGCTTTGTTGCTCGACCTTTGTCGTTGCATTTTTCCGTGATAAACTATCCACTCTCCTCGTGACCCTTATTCCTAACACAAGGATGCTTGAGTTTTACCCTAAACTTGTTGAAACCATGTATGTGAACAATACGAAAAGACTACCACCATTAAATTTTCAGAGAAGAATCTGTATAACGAGGTTCAGGTCCAGATAAAGGACTCAAACTTGATGGTGATTAAACGTTATATCTCCTATTTCAAATAAGAATGAGAGTGGAACATCTGGTGGCTCTGCTGGTGATTGTGGATTTGATAAGGAAAAAAATGATAATGGAAATATTTCAAATTTCAGGCTTTGCAAGCCTATGGATTACATTATAAAGTGGTCATGGCATATTATGCAAACTGGGTTTTGTTGGTGGTTGTTGCGACTGCCTGTGCCTGTTATCGTATGGTGCTGACCCACTCTTCTACTTGTTGCTTATAACCCAACCCGGAAACGATTCCTCCACCACCAAATAATTTTAGGGCTTGTGGTTAAACAGGAAGACAACGTGAATTGGGAGAATTAGTTTACGGGATGGGTTGGGTTGGTTAAGTAAAACGAGTCGGGTATATTTTGGGTCAAATGTTCTACGTCAGTTAGTTTTGATTGGTCCATCTGGACTAACTTTGTCATGTCAGAACTTTTGTTTTTTTTTTTTAACAGAAGTTAACTCTAGAGGATTGTTTTAGATAAGTTTAAACTAGAAGAATTTTTTTTTCGAAAATTCCAAATGATAAGGATTTTTTACAAAATTTTTCTAAGTGCAGAAGATGTTTTTGTCTTTTACCCCTTATTTAATCATGAGCCTAGTCCTTTCTTGTTCAAAGATGTAAATAGGAAAACTGATTATTGTGAGCCTTGGATGTTTTGAAATTGGCTTAGGATTTAAGAATTTAAGTTTTTGAATTATCACAATGATTGTTTAAGTGCTCAGTTGAGTATTATTTTGGTCTGATCCTATTTGTCTTTTAGACTCTTAGGGATCAGGCTTATTTTTTATATCAAGAAGCTTTAATTGCACCTTGTAATTGTTCGTATCATTTCAAGTTCTGTTAGCCTACACTGTTTTTCTTCTGTGAAGCTCTTCCGCCAATATTATCTGATGGGCAAGTTGCTTTTCCTGTAACTTTTGCAATTCCATGATCAGATTCCTGATGATATTGGTGGATTGGAGTTGATTTTAAAGAAGGGTAGTAGACAAGTTGGGCTTACATTTGGGTTTTTATATTCCTAATGAATGATGGAAGTGGCTGATGAAAAGTGGATCCATCTTAGTTGCATTTGGTGGTTTTACTTTCCTATTTGCAAGTGGAGTTTAGAATTTTGGATACTTGTGTTTGCTAAAGCTAATATAGCCTTTTGCAGGTCATGACAGATATTTGTGTATCTAAAGGCTCTTTTTGGGTGTTAAAGAGTGGCGATGGGAAGCCCTGTTAACTTCATGTTATACTATTCATCAGAACAATGAGGGAAGGAAGCCAAGTCTTCTAATTTGGAAGACGTCATTCTTATTTGTACACGTGTTCTCATCGACCGTGATGGTGACATATCTGCTCGCATATACCAAAGGAAAACTTGCGGAATAGCTGATCGATCCCGGAAAAAGATTCACTTCTTCTGAATATTTGTCTGTATGCTCTTCAGATAACAGGAAAAGAGCGTACTTGAATTCTTAGGAGCTATTGAAAAGTCATACAAGCAAAACGTGTTTCTATGCCACTATAAGAATTAACGTAGAGTGAAATGTCACCAATTTTATCAATGTTAGATTGTGACTGGAAATTACATTTTGTATTTTATTCTTATATTTGTGGCTGCAATGCCATTCCAAAGTCTGATTACTGGATTTGCCGACGAGCAGCCTGAGCAATTACATTCATAAACCCGTTAGTTTTGACAAAGCTCAATGTGTACCAAAAATTAACAAACCAATGAAAGTTTTTTCGATACGCTCAATTTAAGGACTAAAGATAATGCAGTTTTATCTTTAGTTGATAGAAAAGTTGTTTCTAATATAAAGCTTTGTACTCTGTGCGAGATTAGTATGAATTTCATTCATTTCACTTTAAGATTTGTGGCAAAATTTTAATCCAATTTCGAACGAACCAATTTAAGGAGCATTAGGGTTGCAATACCTTTCCTCTATGGATAGAGTTGCATCGAAGATGATACATTTGATGCTCTCGTTCAAATGCCGAAAATGGAAAAGAAAACTTGAAAAAGGTAAAAGCTTGGAAACAACACGAAAGGCTATGTAATATTGAGCCTTTTCAAATTCTGACGACTTAGTGCTTCTGTTGTTGTTGAATTTGAACAGTTATAATTTTATATTTTTCACATTTATTGGGTTACAAGTACCGTAAGAATTGATTTTAACTTACTAATTATGAAAATCATTGAAGGTTCAACTTGAATTTGGTCTCTTAAATTGCAATAATAACCAATCTGAAAATACTAATTGTAATGGGCATGTTTAACATTCAAATTTCAGAATCCATCTTCTCTCAGCCAAGTTAGCAGAGCTCTAACTCTACATTAGTTTCCATCACAATGTACAGTGTTTCCCGTGTTGACATTAAACCCTAAGAACGCACCCCGCCAATTCCTTTCTCAGCAACCGCCGCGAAAATGACCTCCTCTCTCCGCCTTCGCCAACTCTCCACCGCCGCCAACTGCACCTCCACATTCTCAATCTCCAGTGCCAAATCAAAGCTCCGATCCGAATACGACCCCGACAGGCACTACAGATATATTCCTCCTCCTCCGGCAAATATAACTCTCCTTTGTCGTCTCCTTATGCACAGGAGCTCACCATTCGCCGACTCGCCAAGTCCCAACGGTTCACCGACATCGAAACCCTAATCGAAGACCACAAAAATAACCTCAAGATCAAGCAAGAGCCTTTTCTCGGTACGCTTATTCGATCCTATGGTCAAGCTGGTATGTTTGATCACGCCCTTCGGACTTTTGAGCAAATGGATGAATTGGGTACTTCTCGATCTGTGATTTCTTTCGATGCTTTGTTGTCTGCTTGCACTTGGTCGAAGCTGTATATTAAGGTTCCTGTCTTGTTTAACGATGTTTCGTCGAAATATGGGATCTTGCCTGATTCGATTTCTTATGGGATTTTGATTAAGAGTTATTGCGATGCCGGAACGCCTGAAAAGGCTGTTGAGAGATTGAGTGAAATGAAGGAAAAAGGAATGGAAGTGAGTGCTGTGACTTTTACTACTATTGTGAGTTCGTTTTATAAGAAAGGGAAGAGTGAAGAAGCAGAGAGGTTGTGGAATGAGATGGTGAAAAAGGGATGTGAACTGGATGTTGCAGCTTTTAATGTAAAAATCATGCATTCACAAGGTGGGAAGCCTGAGAAAGTTAAGGAATTGATGGAGGAAATGGGGAGTTTGGGGTTGAAACCTGATGCGATTAGTTATAATTACTTGATGATTAGTTATTGTAAGATGGGAAGGATGGAGGAGGCTGAGAATGTTTATAAGAGCTTACAGGAAAATGGATGTAAACCAAATGCATTCAGTTTTAGGACTTTGATTCATTACTTATGTAAGACTGGGGAATACGAGAAAGGGTATAAAATTTTTAAGGGAAGTGTGAGGGTGCGTAAAATTCCTGATTTTGCCACAATGAAGGGTTTGGTAGCAAAGAAGAAGATGAAGGAAGCAAAAGGAGTGATCAGCACAATCAAGAAGACGTTTCCTCCAAATCTTTTGAATGCATGGAGGAAAGTTGAGGAAAATCTTGATCTGAATTCTGAGAAGGGCCAAGGAGGCGCAGCAGGACAGTTGGCGAAAATGTTTTCTGGTTTTCCGACATAGAATAGCTCTTAAATTTGCAGCATCTAATTTAGGGTGCTTTAAAGCATGTAACTTTTAGCCATGTTATTCAGCTGTAATAGCTGATTTGGAACTGGGAGATCTGCATGAGATAATAATTTATAAAAGAGTTCATCAGACCCAAATTAATATGCCAATTTGATGTGCTGTTTGTGATGCATTAGATATGCTCTGTAGTTTCCCTTTGCCAATTGGCGCTTTGGGAGAGGAAACACATTTTTGGTCCTAAGTGAGTAAGGGTATCAGAGATCATCTGTAATTGTCTGCGTTGACTGATGCTTCCTGAAATTGTCAAGGACCTTTGCGTTTTGGAACCCTTCATGTGCGTGATCAGAATATTGGTTTAGACAAGCTGGTTATGGCGGTGGTAAACTAACAGTTCCGTGGGGAAGTGATTTCAGTTTGACAAAGCCCCTTGACATTGAAGACATTGAATCTGGGCTGTTTCTCTTTTTGGTTTTTCAATGTTCTAATTAAACATTGAATTTGGGCTCTTTACCTTTTTGTTTGTCGATCTTCTATGGGCCTAAGCCATGAAATTCTTGGCCATACTTTCCTTCTCCAAGCATCTTTTATTAATTACAGACTTAATTGCATTTTTGACACACTCTCTCTTCGTAGAAGAAGAAGAAGAAGAAAATGACAACGCGAATCGCCCCAGGAGTGGGAGCCAATTCGCTGGGCCAACACTCTGCCGAGAGAAAAGTAGGACGCCACCGCTTACGTCGGCAACCTTGACCCTCAGGTTAGCTGGAGAAAATTATTTGTGCTTCTTCTCCTTCGTCTTCTTCTCGTTTAACTTTGGTATTAATATCTATTGTGTTGGTGTTACAAGTTGCTGAAGAATTACTATGGGAACTATTTGTTCAAGCTGGCCCTGTTGGTATATATACTTTTTCAAATTCCCTCTTTCCAGTTTCAAGCGTCTTTTTAGTTTATTGATTTTTATATCTCTCCATTTAATCCATTCATTGATTTGTATAACTTGCCCAGGGCTTTGGAAATCACGATTTCATAATCTTTCTATTCTCTTGTTTCAAGTGAATGTTTATGTTCCCAAGGATAGAATAACAAATCTTCATCAAGGTTATGGATTTGTTGAATTTCGGAGTGAAGAAGATGCAGATTATGTAAGTGCTTCTCTGCCGGCAATTCAATGCTAACTCCGTTTTCTCTGTGGGGTTTTTGCGTGTATTTGAGCTTGCTTATGTGCATGCTTCAGTGGGTATTGATAATTTTGTAGGTAATCAAGGTTTTGAATATGATTAAGCTTTATGGGAAGCCAATACGTGTAAACAAGGTACAAGCATTCATCTTTCTTCTTAATGTATCAAAATTAGTTTATTCTGAATTTGAAATTAAGAATGAGGATAATATAAATAATAATAACTAGTTCAGTGCCCGATATTCTCTCTTTGTGTGAAGTTGATTGTTTTGGATTTTATTTCCTTATTTTTCTCAGGCATCACAAGATAAAAAAAGTTTAGATGTTGGAGCCAACCTATTTATTGGAAATCTTGACCCAGTAAGTTATTTAAGATTATTAAAGAAATGCACATGGACCCATAATGTATGCCGTTATTCTCATTTTCATGGCTAATGCCCTTCTTTCTGCAAGATGTCGATGAGAAGCTTCTGCATGATACTTTTAGTGCATTTGGAGTAATTGTTACTAACCCTAAGGTAATCTGCTCCTTTCTAACACTTGTATTTGATATGGAAAGAATTTTGAGCACTATAGGTTTTTGCATGAATTGTAAACAAATTTGGAATGATTAGATAAGCTTGCAGTTTATAGGATACATGTAACACTTTCCTAGTCATCTGTTCTTTTTATATCTATTCATTTATGTATGCTATTAACTAGGCATTTAACTGTGTGATGTTATGACAGTGTGTTGTGGACGCATTTGTGGGCCAAGCATATGTGAGGAAGAAGCGTTAATTTTGGCTCCTTATTTCTATCTAGATAGTGAAGTTGTTATTTTTGTTTTGAGTCAATTTGTTATTTTATATTCTGCAGTATGTCTTTGCCGTATTTCCCTTTTAAAACAAAACTTCCTCAATAGGACTTCTAATGATGTAAGGAGACTAGCCTATTTATATGGCAATCGCAGCAATAAAGAATAAGCAGAATTTTTACTTAAAACACGAGATTGGAGTTCTCTCCTTGATTGAATTCCAAGGTTTCAGTCTCCCTTAAACGAGCTGAATTTACATTCACGATAGGTGGGTCTAAGAACGCAAATAAAGGCAAGCAGAAGAGGAGGTTGTTTGAGATTGACTTCCCTGTCAATCGTCCTGTCACGAGATCCATAACTCAGGAACGTAACACAGTGGAAAAAATATGCTCGCTTGACTTGGCTTTTTCTAGGCTACATCGTGTAGACCAAATGAGTGTTAATATTTAAGCGATTCTCTGAAATCACTTGCCACTTTAGATGATCAAAGATAATGCAATCTTAATGACCCTTGTACTTGTAGGCCTCATACACTGAATTCACTAAGCATAACATATCTCCTATTCAAGTGACTGACATTGCTTTTTGAAGCAGTATATTATTTTGTAACAGCATTTGGCCTTATGTGTGGGCCTTTTACAGATCATGAGAGATCCTGAGATTGGAAATTCTCGTGGTTTTGGTTTCATTAGTTACGTTTCTTTTAATGCATCTGATGCAGCCATTGAGGTGACCTCTTTACTTGAACATTCTTTTCTTGCAAATCTGCTTAATGGTTTATCAATTTTGTTTGTTGAAATTGCTGTCGAATTGTGTTCCTAGCTGAGGGTTTGATGTGATAACTAATTGGTAAATGTTCAATAAGAAGGGATTGAGAAGCAGCAATATAATTGTCATAACATCCTAAGAAAGGATTGTAAGTCATTTCATCTATGCTAAATAAAGATTTAATAGGAGGAATTCTTGATTTTCACAGGCAATGAATGGCTAATATCTGTGTAACCGTCAGATAACAGTATCTTATGCGTACAAGAAAGCCATTAAAGGAGAGCGCCACGGCACTCCAGCAGGTGAGGCCTGATCAATTGTTTTCTTTTCGTTCCTTGTGCCCTGGCATGGATATTCCTTTTGAATTGTGGTGGATTATGATAATTGTCATAACACTTGCAATTCCTATCCTGTTCTTGGTACAGAGAAAGTACTGGCAGCAAGCAATCCAGGTGGGCAAAAGAGCAGACCTCATATATTGTTTGCCAGCGGACCTCCAACCCTTCCAAGTGTTCCTCAAGCTAACAGCAATGTTAGTGCACCTCAACGCCCATTTGCAAATGGGCCTGTTGTTCCGGGTCCTGTCTCAGCATTCCGCCCTCCACCTCCAAGTGCTGCATTCTCCCCGATACATGTAGCTGGACAACCTTCTTGGCAGGGCTTTTCTTATCATTTTATAGGTCGAGGGTGAAATAAAAAAATAGTCTTAATAAATTGAACGAGGTCCAGGGTGAAATAAAAAAATAGTCTTAATAAATTGAACGAAATAAAAGAAAGGCCTTAATAAATCGATAGTATACTTAAGTTTACATGTTTGGATGAAACGTAAATGACTCAATTTATAAGTGTACATATTGAATCAAATATTAAATGATCATAACATTTAATTTTCTTCTAAGAACGTGACATTTTTACAAAATTTATGCAGTTGATAGAAAATGGGTTAGCATATACTGCGACTTGATTGACCAATATGTTATTGAATGAGTCTCTTATCATGAGAAATGGATAAGAATGGAGTTCCTTTCTAGTACTGAATGTGTTATTAGCTCTGAAAGGAAGGACATAATAAATGCATCGTTAATGAGCCTGCATGTTACTCAATTATTGGGTTTGTCCCGCTGTCTTGTGTCTTGTGAGTAATTCTTTTAGAGCTTAATTTGATTAATATTCTTTTATTTATATCTTTAAAAAAAATTTTACTATAAGATTAGGGGCCCTTCTTATCATGGGCCCTGGGCAACCGGCACTGCTTCTTGGCAGGGGCAACCACCACAAACTGGACAAACTGCCATTTGCGAAAATGTTGTTGAAGGCTGTTTTTACGTTAGTCTTCGTTTATCTTTTAAACTTCTCTTTTGAAAATTACAATTGAGGTCCTCTGAGTCCAACTGCAAGCCGTAGTGATTCATGGCAATTAAGTTTACGGTAAGTAGTAAATTAATTTTTAATTGTTGTATGAGGTTTAAACAATGTTTTAAAAATTGGACCAGATATTGAACTGGTCAAAGGAAAGATTTAAGGCTTAGAGATTCAATCAGTAGTGAACAACTATAAAATCGGTATATAATAAATAAGAAGTAAAACTTATAAGAATAAGTAAAAATAAAATATTTTATTAAAATAAAAATACACCAATGTCTATTATTATATAAGTAATTAATATTCCCTCCGATTCATAATAAGAATCGTTTTAGAAAAATACACGCTTATTAAGAAAGCTAATAAAAATATAGATATACCCTTATTAATACTCCCATAAAATTAGCTCGGTAATCAGCATCTTAAATAAAATTGTGAGAGAAATTGCCTTGAAATTGTGATATGTATAATTAAGATGAGAGAGAAATGAAAGGT
>JANZLF010000222.1:8022275-8041899 GCA_026546835.1 Erythroxylum foetidum
TATTCTTAACCGAATAACAAGTAGTCTTATGTTGGACATCAAATGAATCATGCGGAGGGATGTGAATGACGTAGATGTGATTTGTATCTCTCTTAAATGAGAAAGATATCATTTGAGCCTCTTGACAAGTGTAACCGAAGAAATACATGGCCGTGCTCAAATGAATTGATGAGGAGTCATCAATGTCATTTGTTATAATTAGTCAACTTGGGGATCAATAAACTACAGTATGATTAATCAAAGGTTGACATGTACCATACCTTGTGATTAATCTTGATATCGTGTTACAAAGGAACTGAGTTTGTAACCATGGTTACAGGTTAAATCGGATTACCGATCCTCATTTGATTTAGGTAGTCATAATGTCTTGCTAGAGACCGCTTATGACTTATGGGCCTTGAAGTGTGATCAAGCACATTGCCAATATCAAATGAGTCTACAGGGTCACACACAAAGAGTGATGTGATTTGAGCTTATTCTCTTTGACCTAATTTATTAGGTATTGAATAAATATATGTAGATATATTTATATATATTTATTGGGCTAGATTGAATTAAGTTGTCAGGCTTTTATTATATGAGATATAATAGGACCGAAACTTATTGGGCTTTAATGAGATTAGGGTTTCTCTATAAATAGAGAAACTTAGGTCTCATTAGAAGGAGACACTATTGTCACACGAAACCCTAGCCACCATCCGAGAGGAAAAACATGCGGCGTTCGGAAAGTGTTTCAAGACGTGCTAGCACACCACAGCCGCAGCCCAGATCGTGCATACTCGTGTGGATACTGGTAGAGGACATTCGCACATTGCAGTGTCTTGGAATCCTAAAAGAATAAATCCACCCACGTCATAAAGGTATTTTCGTATATCCTAAGTATTTTCGATTATACTTCATGTTGTTGTATGGTCTTTTCCACAGTGTATTATGAATACTCAGACTGTACGCGATCCAACATTATATATGTAAAAAATTGA
Organism: Erythroxylum foetidum; assembly: GCA_026546835.1. Classification (NCBI taxonomy): domain Eukaryota; kingdom Viridiplantae; phylum Streptophyta; class Magnoliopsida; order Malpighiales; family Erythroxylaceae; genus Erythroxylum; species Erythroxylum foetidum. The sequence continues at coordinate 8,023,256 of JANZLF010000222.1, forward strand.
AAAACGAATCAAAACTTGAGGAAAACCATATGAGATGAAAAATAAAAAAACTTTTGTTTTCGACAATTTGATCACGTAACGACTCTAATACCACGTGTAATACGTAGTACATACCTTATTACATGCCCAGGATCATACATGAAAGGATTAAAATTGAAGCTAATGCAGAATGCCCAGACTTCGACACTAATTGGGATTTATTTTTTACCTAGACTTCGACCCATTAATTTGGATCATTTATTGTGTTACTTTATTATCTTTATCTGGATCAAATTAAAAACTTACTTAACTAATAATTAAAAACTAAAAAATGCAATTAATAATTGTCCGATTTTATAGGAAAGGACAAAATTGGATTTGTGCATGATGGATCAATGAGTCATTTTTTACCAATGTTTGAAAAATCGAATGGACATCGAACCGGTTAAAGGAAATGTTTAAAGTTTAGAAGTTCACGGTAGTGAACCGTTATTAAACCGATATATAATAAATAAGAAGTAAAACTTATAAATAAAAGTAAAATATTTTATTGAAATAAAAATACACCAATGTCTATTATTATATAATAAATTAATAATAAATAAATATGAGTCTAATATAAATATTAAAATAATAATAAAAATTAAAATTGTATTTATGAAAGAGATTGTATCTCATCATCGTCAAAAGCTCCAAATTCTCCAATGTTATTTAAAGATTGGTAAATTACACTTTCATCTAAAGTATTTACATCAACTTCTTCTACTGTATTAAAATAAATTACAAATTAGTAATGTATAAAATTATTCTCAATTGTAAACTTGTAATACAGTATAATTTTAACTTAAATATGATCAAAATAAGACATGAACTAACCATCAGTAGATGTTTTTAATTCATTCATTGTGACAACTGCATTTTCTTCATAAATCATCTTGACAATGTTTTACTTTATTTAAATTTTTCGGTCAAATTTGAACAATTGCAAATGTTAGAATTCATTTAAATGCCTCAAAATATTAGAAATTAACTTGTAATTTTATGAAATAATGGTTAAATTTGCACCTTTTGCCTATAGAAGAAATATTGACCAAGATCTAGAGTTTGACATTAATACATGTATAACTAACCAAGTATGTATTTTGTGAAACTATAATTCAGATAATAATTCGAAGTTTAATATGTTTATTTTTGTATGTTTCATCAATGTACTTTAAAATGAGAATTAGTGGAGGTGACGCGTGTAACTGAAAGTAACAGAGATATTGAACTTAAATAAAATAGAAGATTTTGAAAAGAAGTATGTGACTGGAGCATTTTGTAGGTGGCAATATGATTTATATAATGTTTCTAGCAAAATTATGATATTAATGTAAGAAAATTATATTATGCTTATAAACACTGATATTGTAATAAGTAATGACGTCGTTTGGTTTTCAGTGTGATCATAGTATAGTTCTCTTCTTCCTCCCTTATTTAGGAAGATAAAGCATTCAAAAAGAAATAAATATTATAAACTAATAATTTTGATGAATTTGGCTTATTACTTAAGTGAACATGTTCTTCGCAACAATTCTATAAATGCGAAAGTTTTGATAAAAGAAAGGAAGGGAATTTTGCAAAGTTTAAAAAATCAGACCGGACTGAATTGGATTGAACCGGACCGTTCAGTCCGACCGAAAAATGTTGAACCAGCCGGTTTTTATAAAGAGAAGTTATTAGGTAAAACCGAACCGGACTACTGACCTGTTCAAACCTTTTCCAATCGAGCTAGACGGTCGATCTGGTTTTTAAAACCTTGTTTATTACCAACCTCTACACTACTTTTAAAGTTCTCTCTATTTATTCATTTAGAGATCGGATACATGAATGCTTATGGTACTTGTAAAGAATTGGTTTCATAAACGGTTCACGAAAAACCATAAGAAAAAATATTAAACTATATAACAAGATACAATTTATGTTTTTATTTTATTTTATTTTATTCATATATTAATCATATTATAAAATTTAAATTGACATTGACTTTTGAAAATTAAATGAAAATGTTTCACTTTTCTTCCACTGCATGTAAGATCGGATCTCACCCTCATTTTCCTGGCATCATTACTATTTTGAGGAGGCATGATCAATCCAACAGAACTTGTGACTTAGTTCCTTATGCTTTCCTCACAAGTAGGAGAAGGCAACTGTTTTGTCAAATACTTTTAAAATTGGACCGGAAGTTAAACAATAAAATAAGAGGTTTAAGGCTTACAAGTTTCAATCAGTAGTAAATCGTTATAAAATTGGTTATAAATTTAAAAATTTTGAAAAATGATTGAAGAAAATTATTCTTATCTATAAAAAATTTAAAGTTTAATTAAAAAAGAAGACAATTAAATGAAAATTTAATCAGTTTATTTTGAGTTACAAAAATTGATTACTTAACAAAAATTGAACATTTAATTAATAAGCAAATTAGTTTTTAATAATAAAGATTATTACACTAAATTAAACTGGAAAGTTAAAAATTGAATTGAAGAATTAATTGATTCAAGCTTTTTACTATTAAATTGGCCAAATCTGTTTGATTTTTAAAACTTTATTTTTATCACAATTTAAAAACTTTATTTTTAAATTGGCCAAATCGGGTTGTGCATGAGAGACTTTACGTAGCAAGTATTGTCGACAAATTAAGAGAGACAAGGCTTAAGTAGTTTGGACATGTTCGCAGGATGCTCTCTGATGCTCCGGTATGACGCAGTGAGATAATAAACCTGCAGGGTTATAAGCGGAGGAAGGGAAGGCCTTACAAGACTTGGAGGGAAGTGATCAAAAAAGATATGTCAAAGTTGGGCCTCACGGAGGTAGTTGCTAGAAGTACGAAAGTCTGGCGTGATAAAATAAGGATCCACGACTCACGTACCACATAGGAAGTTCAACCCATTATTGGGGAAGGATTCTCGTGATGGACGCCTAAAACGTAGGATTTGTCTTCTCCGTCATAGCGACTCAGTGTACGATGTAAGGTCTTTACAAGGTGTAAGGTCCTTCCAGATCGGGTTATGCCTCAGATCTGACAACTGTGAAGCAACGACGTCGACACCATCAACACTAGGGCTTTTCTGCTCGAGTCAAGCTCCCTCGTCGTTCGCTTCTCTTCTCTCAGGAGGGTTCCTCATTAAGCTGTTCTTCATCCTCATCAACAACATCATCACTGGTTCTGCTTAGGTATTTCTTTGGTGATCTAATATTTAGATATCCTTTTGATATCTGGGTTGTTTTTCTTTTCCACGATTAAAGGTGTCGATTTTGAAGAGCTATATAAGGTAAAGTCCTCTCTGAGTTTTGGTTGTCTTGCAAATTCCTTTGTGATTTTTCCTTAAATTTGTATGAGTGAGTGAAGCAGAGGAATAGATAAAAGAGAGGCAGAGGTAGAGTAGGAAGAAGTGATGTAGAGGTAGACTAGGAAGAAGGAAGAACAGAGGGTAAGGAGGAGGATGTTGCCAGATCTAGATCTTCTACTGCAACCAGGGTCGTGTCGTTGGGCATAGCTCAGATGTACGTAGCCATTGAAGATATACTGTTCCCGTCCTCGTAAAGCTATGCGTGTTATTACATGTTTGGCTTGGATACGCCGTTTGTTCATTGGATACGTCGAGTATCTTCCTACAAGCCCAGGTTTTTTCTTTCAATTTACTTTTCAATCTTTAATCATTTAGCAAAGATAATAAGAGGAATAGATGACATCTGGTTTCTAGGTAAAACTGCACATGACTTCACTGTAAAGGTATGCTTTGTTTCTTTTGTGAGATCTATAGTTTGTATGCCACCAAGACCACAAAACGTGCTTAAAGTTCCGGTCACGACAAAGGTACAATCTTTCTTATGACTTATATTTTAATTAGTAAGGGCTTACTATCTTTGTTGTTAAGCGTATTGTGCTCTTTGCTTTCACTTTTTTGTCATGTGCTATTTGCTGCTATGTTCCATTTAGATATCGTTTTCTTCAGTGTTGTTGTGCTGTGTCTCCATTGTCGTGATTCCTTCCATGCGGTGGAGGTTTGCAGATGATGATGTGAACCGTAAGCAATAAATCCTCTGGCATCGATGACAACTCTGCTGTAGTGAGCGTCTTAACAAGTATGGTAAGATCTCTGTTGTCCTGACAAGATCTGGTAAGAATTACGCTTAAAGGTCTCCTACTTGACGTTTCTTTATTATCACATTTTGGTTATTATTATTATTATTATTTTTATTATACTATATTTTATTTTCCATTTTTTATTACTATTAGTAGTTAGTTTTTTTAACTATTGTGAATATTTTCTCCTGTGTCTTGCATCATTTTTTTCATGTCACATCTGAATATGAGTCTACCAGAAACAACTTTTCTACTATTTAGGAGTAAGACTGCGTACTATTGACCTCTCCAGATCCTGCTTCACTGCGGAATTTCAAACTGGATACGATGATGATGACAGATGAGTCATGTCCAACATTGATACGGTAAATTCCTTTATATGGAAAAACCCTGTAAATCTAAGCTGTCCTGAACTCACCATGCAACATTGTTTTGCGCTTTTGTTTGTTTATTGTCTGTCTTTTGTAACCAGAACTACATAGACCTAATTATGTTCTTCTCTGCTTTCCCTTTGTTTTTTTTTTATTTTTTTTGGCATCACATAAAAACAAATTCTGTTGGAAATTCCTAAGTCTATCCTTCACCCCCATCACTAATGAAAGGATCCAAAGGAAGCATATGACTGTGATACGTATCACTGTTTCTGTGTATACGGACGTGTATGTTTGTGGCAACTATTTACTCTGATCTGGGATTTGATATAGAATGCCAAGAACTGATGGCTCATAGAATGCTTAAGAAAAGTCTTATTACAAGATTTGTCAGTAAGGCAACCAGAAAAATGTTATATTTGGCCCAATATACAGAGAGATAATTCAATGAGTGTGTGACAAAATGAAGATGTTCATAGCATTCTGTCAGCTAGTGATATTGGAGGCAATCAAGCTTTGTACAGAGACGGGCTTCAGCAGGAATAAAGGGCTAGTCAAAGCCAGAGTTATGCTTTCAGAAAGAGAGTGACAACATGGTATTGTGACAATTGTTCGCAAATTTCCGTTCTCGATAGGATTGAAATAACATATATGCTCTGTCATGCGATATTATTCTCAGAGGACAGCAAAATAAAGTCAAATTTCTATCCATAGAAAGCAATTTTCAGTAAGTTGATAGCAACAGTCAAAGTTGCAAAGTTGCTTTCGAATTTTTGATATATTGCTTCCTATTTCTACACCATATTTTCATTGTCAATGGCTCACGTTTGTTTGTTTTGCTGGAAAACAGAACCCTTCAGCCTTCCACAGTATTCTGCAGCCTGTGTGTTTCTTAGCAATAGTGAACGGCAGTTTCATGCCAACCCAGAACCTTCACTCTCTTGGTGTTAAATTTCTTTTTCTCTAATTTTAATTGCAAGGATAACAGAGCAGCAACTAGCTGTCACTGTCATATCCTTCATCATCTTAACTCCATTTCCAGAAAACAAACGTAGTTTACATCAGGTCAGACCACATACAAGGAATGGCAGTTTATCCAGAAGCAACTCGAGATGATAAGTGCAACGCAATATTTGATGCACAATTGAAGATGTCGCAATCTAGATGCGTTTGCATACCTGGACCAGTGATCATTGGTGCAGGACCTTCAGGGCTAGCTGTGGCTGCCTGCCTTAAAGAAAGAGGAGTCCCATTTTTGATCCTTGAGAAAGAGGACTGTCTAGGGTCGCTGTGGAAACTAAAAACTTATGATCGTCTACAGCTTCATCTCCCAAAGGAATTCTGTCAACTTCCTCACATGTCATTCTCTCCTGATTTTCCAACTTACCCTACAAAACAGCAGTTCATAAGCTACTTGGAGACCTATGCTAAGTATTTCTCAATCGAACCTATGTTTAGACAGAAGGTTCAATCTGCTATCTATGATGCAACCTTGAGGTTCTGGCGGGTGCAAACCAACGAGTCTGAGTTTATCTGCCGGTGGCTTATTGTGGCTACAGGAGAGAATGCAGAAGAAGTAGTGCCTGATATTGCAGGAATTTCAGAAATCAAAGGAAAGTTACTACACACCAGCAGATACAAAGATGGTGCTGACGCAAAAGGAAGTAAGGTTTTGGTAGTAGGTTGCGGTAACTCAGGCATGGAAGTAAGCTTAGATTTATGTAATAATGGTGCACAGGTTTTTCTCTCAGTTAGAAATAAGGTAACTTGTTTGTCTGATTTTCTTTTACTCCCTATGTGCTATGTTGTATGCTTTTCACTCTCACTAAACAGAACCAAGTGAAATATTGATCTGCCTTTCACAATTTGAACTGGATTTTGAGAATTTGTTTATGTTTCTCCTTCTTGTGAACTATTCAACTAATTGTTTTATTTTGCAGCTGCATATTCTGCCCAGAGATATCCTTGGTAGGTCAACATTTGCTCTTTCAATGTGGTTGTTAAACTGGTTTCCTGTAAAAATGGTGGACTGGTTCCTCCTCCGTTGCTCCCAAGTAATTCTTGGAGACACAAATAGAACTGGCATCAGACGACCTGAAATTGGACCCCTTGAACTGAAGAATTCTGTAGGGAAAACCCCTGTTCTAGATGTTGGAGCTTTTGCAAAAATCAAATCAGGTGACATCAAGGTTAGCACTGATGGTCCTTTTTAAATTTATAGTACAAAATGGCCAATGTAGCATTAAGTTAAGCGCCGACATAACTTTAAACAAGAATGTAAAGTAGCTAGAATCTGTATCAGTTTACAAACATGGGATTCATTCCTATATTGTCAGTGAGGACGAACTGTATCAATTTGTTAGGTTGTTCCAGGAGTGAAAAGATTCCTCACCACAGGTGCGGAGTTTGCTGATGGACAAGTGGAGGAATTCGATTTAATTATTACAGCAACAGGTTACAGAAGCAACGTCAAATCATGGCTGAAGGTAAGCAACAAATGTTTTCTGCAGCAATTTTCAGACGTCATGATGTTACCACGATAGAAGTAAACGCATAATGTCTCTCTTTTACTATTTATGAAACAAAAGGAGGACAGCTTCTTCAGCGACGAGGATGGTTTTCCACGAAACTCATTCCCCAATAACTGGAAAGGCAAAGATGGCCTTTACAGCGTTGGGTTTAGCAGGCGAGGTTTGTCGGGAGTTTCAGTTGATGCACATAAAGTAGCGGAGGACATTGCTGGACAGTGGAATTCAGAGGCGAGGTTCTGGCGTTTTCACTCCTGAAAAAATAATCAGCAAGAGGATGTCAATGCAACTACAGCAACTCATCTTTTTTTTTCCCCCTCTTTTTCCTGAGCAGGAGGACTGGGATATCCTAGAATTTCCAGTTGTACTTAGTACTTTGGTTATAGGTATTCCTTTAACTTTGTACCATTCATTTTTGTCTTCGTCGATTAGATGGATGAGTTTAATGTGTTTCCTGTTTCCCTCCCTGAAAGAGATGAGTTTTCTGCAAGTCTCAGGATGATATTTGCTCAACAGTGGTTTTGCATTCAATTATGTCAAGGAGATATTTGTTGAACAAAAGACAAAAATTTCATATTCACGCGGTCAAGTTCTTATTGATACGAGTCCGAATTGGTTATATAAACGTGTACTATATACGAATCTTCTTTAAACCTTACTTTTCTTAAAATATTTTATTTAACAAAAAGAAAATCAACAATAAAAATAGTAAATTATGCAAAAATATACAAAGGATTTGAGATTAAAGAGACGGTCATTTCCTAAAATATATAAAACTTTAACTAACTTGACTTCATATGTTCACGGTGAGATGGTTACAAGTATGCGTCAGTATCACTTTTGTCATCAAACCGTAACAAGCAAACAAAAAATAAAACAGAAGTGTGAAATCAAGAACATCAAGGTGGCTATTAATAGGATGTAGCCATCCTAAACAAAAGAACCTTTTAGTTGAGATTAGTACTAACAACAAAAGGACTTTTGTCATATTTCTGAAACGATCGAGGATTAATGACAAGGAAGTATCAAGATTCTTTACTCAACGTTCAGTCAAGTTGACAAGTCATGAACTAAAACCTCACTAGCAACTAGGCTGGTCCCCTCTTTAAGTATTACAATTTGATCTAAACAGAAAGAGATCCTAAATTGCATGGTCCAGTCCTTGAGTTATGCCAAGAATTCAAGGTCCACGTACCCTAGCTATTATGATAGATTACCATTGAGCCTTTTACAAGTAATACAACTGAATCACATCTTTTGGGTAAACGGTGCAGAGGTGGGTTCGCTACGTGAAAGAAGAGGTCCTAATCTATTGGAACTTTTAACGGTATCAAAACTTCCCAAATTCTAAAGTGTACATGTTATAAAAGGGACAAAATTTACTTGGTCAGAATGCAGGAAAGTTGTGCAATCTAACAAACCAGCAAAGAGAGCTCATCATATTCTTGGCGATTTAGAGTTTGCGTGTTTCAGTAACCTATCCTTGGAAGCACGCGGCTAGATGATCAAAATGTATACATATAAACTCTGCCACTTGGCAAGTCTTATTCTCCATATCCCACTCTGCCACTTGGGAAGTCTTATTCTCCATCCCACTATCTCTTTGTTTCCTTCTCTACAAACTCATTTCCTTCCAGAAAAGAAATGCTAATTAATGAACAAAACCAGAAACGAACGTGTACTTCGATTGATTGTGTTACTATCGCTCCTGCTAAAGCCACAAGCAACCGTGAAAGCAAATTTGCCATACTCAAACTCAAGAAACTCAATCCCTAAACTCCATTACTAGCAGATAAGTTGAAACTTTAGCTGAAACATGCGTACTCTACACACAAAATCGGCTAAATAATAATATTAAAATTTGTTATGTTAATGTGGTTATTCCACGAGCCTAGAAGTCATATTTAGAAAACCTTTTCTTGATTCTTTTGGTCTAACAACACTATATACCTTTGATATCTGTTATTATATCCTGTATGTCTTTTGATTAAGGGTTGCCCGGATGGTATCAGAGCCACGAGTAGTATTGACTTTGACTACATTATTCGTGATGAAAGTAAGTAAAGAGATTTTCCATATGCCATGAGTGATTTTTTTTAATCTTCTTTACACTTTCCATAGCAACTCTTCCTTCCATTGTTAAATTTATTATTTCCAACAAAATAAAAAAATCTAGTAGAAAATACCCATATTTATAAAGAAAGTCATATTCATAATACTTCTTTATCTCCATTAAACCCCTATAATATATATTCTTGCAATCATTCTTAGACCAAAAGTATTCGGAACATCCTTACTACAAATCATCTGAAAGTAAAAAAGAACACCCAAAGTTCTCGTTTAAGAAAACGTGGCCTAAAGGGAACAACAACAGAACAATATGTCAAACTGGAGATTCCAAAAAAACTCATCTCTCTTTGGAGGGATCAAAATCATACCGATATCCATGTTAGAGCTATCAGACTTGTTCTTACCCTCCATGTATGAAAAGGAATTCCATCCACCGCTAGGATCTCTCTTCTTGACATTGCCTACATAACTTACCAAAATGTACGGATTAGTACTTTGTTGACAACTCTCAACAATGAAAGTTTCATTCTCACTATGACCCCTAATTTCAATATCAGGTTGGACAATCCAACTTTATCTGAGCGAGTTAAAGTCCAAATTCATATTACCTAAGGAGAACAAGATCCTACAGAAATCATGGTTACTTTGTATCATCAAATGATCTATCGCTTATAGACCATGTTGTAAATCATAATTTTCCAAATTCCACTTTTAATGCTTTGTATATGGTAGCAAATCAAACTCATAATCAGACTACTATCATTCAGATCTCAAAACAATTGCCATCGATGGAACTTGAAAATTTGATGCCAAAGAAATGAATCACTAACTAATAGAAGGTGTTTCATGCTCATCACAAGCATTATTTCCACACAACTACTCCTCCTATTCTCTTAACACTAAGATATGGATTTGTCAAATCTATCTACACTAGGCCTAATGAAGACCAGCCTGGATCCACAAGCAAATCTGGACCCATTTTAATGCTTCAATTAGTGTTATCTCAAAGAAGGCAAAGATCGACCTCCAATCCACTATGTTAAAATTGATGGAGAACTTATGTACATCAGTCATCATTGTGGACATTTCATATAGACTGTGGATCCATCCATATGTGAGCCAGATTGTAAAATATGTCTGACACTTAACTATGAAGACAAAATTGTGAATATGAAGGCAATAACCTAGAGAAATCCATCGTTGTCAACCTTCCTAATACCTACATTCTAGATATGATGACCATTATCCAGAATCAAGACCTTGGGTTGGGCTTAAAAATCATAACCTAGACCTAAGACTCTTTCATGAGCTACTCAAAGCTGTTAAAAAAGTAACATATTTGTTTCTTACTAATAGACCTCCACTTGTTATTTCTCCAATTTCTGCTATTACTCCAGCACTGGTTCCTTATATGATGATGAGACCGTAAAAGGAAGAATTTCCTCCTTTGGAGAGATGCACAGGCAATGCACAAACGATCTTTAACCTTTATATTCATTCTACAGGAATTACCTCTTATAGTACCTTTATGTCAAATCCTGCAGATTAAGTACTCAACTGGCACACCAATAATATTGTGCCCAAAACAAATTTCTTCCCACATTAATACTAAGCTTGATGGGCTAAATCAACAAACTCAAACTACTCAAAAATGGTTAGAAACAATCTTTTCTCAAATCCAAAAGCTATACACATCTTTGAAAGATCAGATGATGCAACTTGATTATGATATCATAAGATATATTGAAACACAGTATTTGGACATGATTTCACAAGAAAAGAATAAGAACTTCAAAGAGTGAAAGAAGTACTTCAAATAATGGAAACTGACATGCAAACATAATAGTCTAAGTCTATTTATGAAGCTTATCCTATAGCTTTTCTAGTTGTACAACCCATCTATTCATCCCCAACCTATCCTAAAGGCTTTCACTATAAAAAAAAGTGTTTAAAATAAACTATCCTTTAATTAGGCAACATATTCACCCTACCACTAAACCTAAACTTACCAAACTTACAAAACCCAAAGCTGACAAAACTTATAATCCATCACCTTCATATACCACACTTGTTGATCCATGGATAAACCTTTGTAGATTAAAACTCCACCCTCTTCACAACCAAAAACCCAAAAATCTCCATCCATTGAAAAGATAACGCTCTTCAATAAGAGTTTATTGCGTCTCTTGTACCAATATATACTGCATACCAATATGGAGAACAAATACCAGAGGATTTTGAAATGTATGAACAATCTTTAGAAGAATCAAAGCAATTTGTTGGTTTATCTACAATAGCTTAGATCATGATGATGATGCCTGAACTAACTGAAGTTGAACTAGATATTAGTTAAGTTGAATCTAAGGGGTGGAACCATTCAGACCCTCATTACCACTAGCACAAGTACCACCAACCAGACCTACTTTAGGACCCTAATTTACCTTTGATGATCTTCTACCAAAAAAATGGAGGAAGCTCCTCTATGAATTTGGAGCTTGGATAGATTTAAAGATGACTCGACCAAATAATCCCTTTGATAAGTAGAAATTATAATACATTTTACACTTCTATTTTAAATTATCTTAAATCATTTGTATAGTACATTTGGGCAAAAATCGTTGAATTTTGTTCTTAATAACTCAAGTCGTTTAGTTTCATATTTTATCCTAAAAGAGATTAAATTATATTAAATATGCTTCAGGCTTGATGGAGCTTAAAGAAGAAAATTAAATTCAAAGAAGTTTGGGAAAAGAACAAAATGATAATGCTCTATAAAAACAGTCTAAATAGTTGGAAGCAGAAACAACAACACACGTAACAAGCAAGAAACACACAAAATACCAATGAACAAGGAGAAACGACAGCGCATAGATGAGCAAACAGTCAGGGAAAAATGCAATAGTTGGAATAGAAGAGAATATGTAGCAGAGGCCAAGAGGAATAAAATGATAGCAAAGACAAAGGTAAAACACAAGAGCAGAAAACGCATAGTAGAAAATTCATCAACCATTAACAAAAATGATGTAGCAGCAGAGGACGCAACCCATAAGAAATAAAACGATAGCAACATAGACGAAGAGTCCAAAAAATGCAAAACTATTGAACTAGTAGAGAAGTAGACTAATGAAGCCAACAACACAACAGCTCAAAGAAAAATGGGAATGGAAAGAAATGCAGGAGATAAGAAGATGGAAAGAACATAAATTCAGGGGGAGAAGGTGGTAGAGCACGAATAGAGAACAGAGAATAACAGAGAAGGAGAAAGGAAGAAGAAAAAGGGAGGAGAGAAGAGAAAGAAGGAAGAGGGAATTTGTTTAATCCATGCCTGCCTTCACACTTGGACACTATTCATTTAATACCCAAGTTAGTTACAATAGCTGTAGAATATTCCCGAGTGCACAACTAATTTTGCCTCATGTATAATTAAGCTTTATTCTATGTAATTAGCGAGCTTGGTTAGTTTAAGTGTTTCACGCTGGCAATGCCTACTTTTTAGACTCGGGATCATCTTCTCCACTAATTGGGTTGGGATAGCACTGGAATGGGCTGTAACATTACTTCCATCCATGAAAATATCCTTGTCCTTAAGGATGAAGTCTGGATATTCTAGCTTAAGATCCTCATAATCTTCCCATGCAGCATTGTTTGGACTTTGTCCTTTCCATTGAACTAAAGCTTGTGCAATCAATTAGTTGCCCTGAAAAACCTGTCAGTGGCCCAGGATTGTAAGAGGAACTAATAATGGATAGCCTTCAATATAATTTTCAAGTAAAGGAAGCTCTTGTTGTGTAGGATCTCCTCGACATTCTTTTAGTAACGAAACGTGAAGTTCATTGTGAATATTAGCAGTAGATGGTAGATTGAGTTTGTAAGCAACAGGGCCCACACATTTAGCAATTTCAAATGGTCCATAAAAACATTTAGATAGTTTATTAAAACGATTACCCATAACTGACCGTTGTCGGTAGGGTTGTAGTTTAACAAACACCCAATCACTTGGATTAAATTGTTTGTCCACTCTTCTTTTATCACACTGCTGCTTCATGCAACTTTATGCATGGGTGAGTTTCACCACTAGTCGAGGAAGAACCTTCGAATGTGTAGAGAGCACGAAATCTACAGAATCAATCTTTGATGTACCCTGTAGATGATGATGGAGTTGAGGAGGAGGGCACACATAAATAGCTTCAAAGGGCATCATATTGATGACTAAATGCAAAGAGGTGTTATAATGGTATTAAGCCCAAGGAAGGAATTTAAGCTAGGTCTTTTGATTATCAATTACAAAGCGGCGAAGATAGTGTTGTAAACATCTATTAACAACCTCAGTTTGGCCATCTGACTGAGGATGATATGCTGAGTTGATGGACATGTGAGTACCTTGAAGTTTAAAAAGTTCCCTCCAAAATGCGCTCATAAAAAGTAGGTCTCTGTCAGAAACTATATCTTTAGGAAACCTATGGAGCCTGCAAATTTCTTTGACAAAAACCCTAGCTAAAATTGGGGTTTTAAAGCTTGTAGGTAACATAATGAAATGAGCATATTTGGACAGGCAACACTATTTTGCCTTAGGAAGGAGGCAAGTGTGTTACAAAATCTATATAAATAGGTTCCTAAATCTGTTGTGGAATCTATAGTGGTTGAAGTAGATCAAAAGGTGCTCTGTTGGGGCTTTTTTACTTGATAGCAAATAGGGCACTCTTGAACATAAAGTTCAACATCACGTCGTAAGTGTGGCCAACAAAAAGAAGAGGAAATTCTTGCCACTGTTTGTTTGATACCTGCATGTCCACCAACCATGGAATCATGATATTCTCGCAGAATTAATTCTTATACTGAGATTTGTAATGAACATACTGCCCTTGCGTTTGTTTGATGGCTTTTAATAACCCCATAGATAGAGGATGAGTAGTAATAAATCTTCGTAGTGTCGCCAATAGACCCTGGATAAACCTAGATATCTGCATGATCTTCAGCTCACCTTCATGCACACGTGAAAGGGCATCAGCTAGTGAGGCCGAGAAGTCCTTGCAATTTCTTCACAATAGAAGGGAAAGGCCACTCTTGAATAGCAACAATCTTATTGCCATCAATTGAAATGCCCATGTATGAAATAACATAACCTATATAAATCAAGGAAGAGCAGGTGAAGATGTACTTAATCATTTAAATATATAATTGATGTTGTTGTAGGAGTTGGAAGACATAAGCTGGAGCTGAAAGAAATAAACTAAGTGTTGTAATTGGAGGGCATCTATCGCACTATAAATTAATGTCATAAAAAAACCAGGACAAATTTCCTCAATACAGTGTGAAAGAGCTCGTTCATCTCGGATTGAAAAGCTGATGGAGCATTAGTTAATCCAAAGGGTAAAACAATGAACTCATAATGCCCATCATGAGTTCTAAAAGCTAATTTATGAAGATCCTCTAGATGTAAACATAACTGATGGTAACCTGTGTGTAAGTCAAGCTTAGAAAAGATTGTACCAACATTTAATTCATTAAAGAGTTCCTTAGCAATGGGAATAAGATATCGATCTTGCATTGTTACTACATTCAAAGCACGGTAGTTGACATAGACCTCCATGTTCCATCTTTCTTTTGACTAAAAAGACAGGAGATGAGTAAGGGTTGTTGCTTAGTTGGATAACGCCATCAGTGAGCATTTCTCGAACAAGCCTCAGAATCTCAAACTTTTGAAAATGAGGATATCTATATGGGCATACATTTACAGAAGCAACGCCTAGTTGTAATGAAATACGGTGTTCAACTTTACAAAAAGGTGGTAAGCCTGGTAGTATAGAAAAAATAGTAGAATAATCTCATAACAGAGTGTGTAATTGCGAACAAAAAAAGGAGACAAGTCTTCTCCAATGCGAGCCTTTGTGGTTTCCAATGTGGAGCTGACTAGTAAATGATAATAAGTGGAAATGGAGTGAGTACGATGATATCGTTAAACTTTCCCCAATGTCATGGACGTCAATACAACAGGTTTGATAGCATATAAAGTTAACTGCTAGCCACCTTGTTCAAGTCGCATCCAGAGATTGGTATAATCAAAGAGGACAGGCCCCACAGCAGCAAGCCATTGCACTGCTAAGATAGGGTCTGCACCATACAATGGCAGTAAATAGAAATCAACTATAAAGCAATAAGTCTTTGGAGAACCATAAACTCACTAGAGTTGAGCTAATTCGTTACCGAGTGAATTTAACACTTATACAATTGCTAAAATTTTGACCTCAAATCTTAGTTGTTGATTGTGTTTCTTTGTGCTTGACGTATTAAGCTAGTTCAATTTCTAAGAGTAAAAAGGAACAAGTAGAAACTAACTGGTTGGTTTTCTATAATTATTTTGTTAAATGTCTGGAATTATCTTAGATATATCAAAACTGCATGATTAAACTAAAAATTGAAACTTGATTGTTCACTTGAAAATATGAGGTTATATTTATGTTTTATTTTGTACTGCAACTCTACAGAGAGAAATGAGAGATATATCTATTGGAGTAATCTATTAACTTGCCTTAACTTCTCTTGATAAACTTTATGACCAATATTTTTTTAAGAACATAATCAAAGGCAGGCCTTTACTGAAAAGGGCTTGTAAAAAGCCTTATTTAAAGATCGAGTGTAAGGGGAGAAAAGATTGTGAATGTCATACTAAAAAGAAGTATCATCACAAGAAATTTTTGTACAAAAAGTCTCATAAATCCTAAATTCCAAATAAAGGTTATCATAAGCCATTTAGAAGAAGAAAATGAAACAAATTTGTCCGATTCTTTAAAAGATGAAATCCGCAAGCAAACAAGGTAAACTTTTATTTTATTTGTGTCAAATCAGTACATTTTGCTCGTCAATATCCTAATAAGACAAAAAGGGATTTGAAGCTATTGGAATCCATTAAGGCTATAATGCTTATCCATGATAAGGATAATATTAAAGATTTTATTGAAGAATAATTCAGTGAAGATGAGGAAAAAAATTTGTTGTTCCAATAAACTCTTAATGATGAGTTTGAATCCTTTGATGACCTAATTGATGAATATACTTAGGATGATTACTTATACATGCTACAATAAACATGTTTAAAGGTAGGCTCTAAATTTAGCATTATTCCTTGTCTTTATGTCCATATCCAATTATTAGAGCATGATAGATATGATAAGCCAATCAAGGCTATTGGATATATGGATAATGGATCTTGTCGCATTATTAGGAAGCCCAACATCTTACCTCTTGAAGCCTAGATATCATATGATGAATATTTCATTGCAGCTGATAGTAATTCATTTAAAATTGGGCTTATCACCAAAAGAAAAATAAGGATAGGATTGTTTTGTATGGATTAAAGTTCTTAGCAATTATTTACCTGGCCTAGATATCCTAATTGGTATGGATGTCTGTTGCAAACCATCTCCATTCTAAATCCTACCCAAAGGAATTAAATGTCAAGCCAACCTTAGTTGCTATATAGATATATGCAACGTGATTAAGCTCATCCAACTACCTCTTCCATATGAAGCACTACTAGATCAATTTTTAGAGCACTGTCTTGAGTCCAATTAATAGTCCCTCATACCAATCTTCTTTGAAAAAATCCCCAATTCTTCATTCTTTTACCATTCAAGAAGAATAAAGACATCAATGCTATCAAGGCAACTCACCCTGGCATAAATCCTAATGATTTAAAGTTACACAAGAAGAGTGTGCTACCTTACTCCAACAATGATTATTTGAGCCCACAAAATTAGATTGGGTATGTCAAGCTTTCTATGTGAACAAAAAAGTATAATAGGAAGAAAGGAAAAAAGTGGTTAGTAATTGATTATAAAGCTTTAAATGCATTTCTTCAAGATGAAAATTTCTCACTAGCAAAATTAATACTCAAGTCCTATTTCTCAAAGAAGTGATAATCTTTTCAAAATTTAATTTGAAAGTAGGATTTTGGCAGTTGAGTATAGATCTACAAGAAAGATACAAGACAACTTTCTGTATTCTGAATACTCTATAACAATGGACTTTTATGACATTTAGACTCAAGGTTTCCCCCATTATTGTTTTAAAGGGACGTGACAAAAATTTATGAGCTCATTCCTTCCAACACCTTGATCTACATCAATGACATCCTTTTATACTCGAAAACCTATGATAATCATAAGGCTCTACTCTAATCATTTTTAAATCTTACAAAACAATATATAATCATGTTTTTAGCCAAGAAAAGTCATATTAGGACAACCCAAATACAATTTTTAGCTATGAATTTTCATAATGGATTTTATTAGCCTAGATCACACATAACAAGCACATTTTTTTGATAAAAATCTCAACAAAAAACAGATCTAAGAATTCCTTGGAATTGTAAGTTACATTAGAGATTTCATCCCCCTATATGGTTGATTACACAACTCCCTTATCCAAATTGTTGAGAAAGAATCCACCACCATGGAGCAAAGAACAAACTCGAACTATCCAATGTTTAAAATAAGCAAGTTAAAATCTACTCCCTTTAAAAATTCCTTGAAAAAGACCAACACATCCTTCAGATAGATGTTAGTGACCATTATTGGGATGCTATCTTAATAGAATAGATTGGTAAGAAAATATGTTATTATGGCCATACTAGTGTCCAGTTCAAGGAGTGAGAAAAACATTACCACACCACTTATAAAGAAATCTTAGTGGTGAAAAAGGACATCAAAAAATTCAATTTCCACCTCAGCCTTATCATTTCTAATTGAAATGGACAACACATCTTTTCCAAAGATTCTTAAGCCTGATAGTCAATTACTTCATTAGCAAGATTAGTTTTCATGTTATAAATTTGTTCTTTTCCATATCAAAGGTCACCATAATATCTTTGCATATTTTCTCTCTCGACCTAGAAAACCAATCCAATTGCTCTCTCCTATACTTTAAAAACTAGTTCTTCTCATTCTTCTCATCATGGAATTTCCTTAGTATGCTAGGATCAATAAATCCTTTCCTTTGATCACCAAAACTCATCCAACCACACTAGATGACATTGTTGTTCTCCTTCGAAAAAGTTTGTTTTACTACCTCCATCTTGTTCTCACTACTCTAAACATTCCACCACTCCCCCATCAGTTTGATATGTTAACACCTTACCGAATCCTTTACCATCTTTATGACTCCCTTTCTGAGCCAACAATATGGCACCTATGGGCTTTATTTGTCCTGTATGCACGTCCAATTTTCCTCTCCTTTGCATATGTATAAGCATCTTGCCAATCTCATAAATGCTAGCTCTCTCTTACGGACATTCCTTAAATGGTTATTGTTGGGCCTCGTTTTCGAAACCCAACCCTCTCGCGAAAACATGAAACCTTGAGCGTGGATATGACCCCGAAAAGGTTCTTTCATTGAACCATTAAAAGACATTATCAATTTAAACTCATTACTATTTTTTTTCCATAACATCCCCAAAAATTGCTCACAATTTGCTCAAGGATGCTTGTACAAATCGGTCACTAAGCTTATACTCAATTCTCCTATTTGCAAACAGAATTTGAAAACCTTCAAATCGGGATTTCAATTTTACTT
>JANZLF010000222.1:8041999-8058165 GCA_026546835.1 Erythroxylum foetidum
TCTTATTTACACATAACTACTTGCCAATAATTCCTCGGTTAAAAGTCCTTGCTCATAGAAAGGTTCGGGGTCCAACAGTTACAACCATGACCTAATTGGAGTATTTAACGTGCACACATTCTCAACAGATATCAACTATGGGCCATTCCTTTTTTTTTTTGATAAAAAAGCCTAGTATATCTTCATTATCCTCCGTCCATATAGCTTGAATGTGAATGGCTATATTTACATTGGTAATCATTTTCAACTTTGACGAACTTCTAATGACTACTAAAAACATCATAAAGATTTGACACGTGATATGTACCATTTTATGGATCACCTAAACCATCATCCCAAAACCACCAAGTCAACTACTTGTACATCTTTAGGTCTATACCCAGGAGACTTTGCCCTTTTGAAGCCTATTTCTCCAACTGTTGGATATTGGGCTTTTGTTGATCAATTTTCTTTTATGGGATTTAACATTATGGCAAGAGAACTGTCATGTCCACCTGGCTTTGAGCCCAATCAACGTTTTTGAAATTGGACAAAGCTCCACAGCTTAAGAACCCAAACTACGTAGGCCCAAACTCCCTTATTATTTCCAAAATGCCCAAGATCTCTGGCCTCCAGTTTGGACTGAAATAGAAATGATTCATTTCCTTAAAGAGTTGGAAAAAAAGGATGATAACATGTCTAATTCTGATGAAAGTGATGGACCCCGATCTCTTTATGCACCCCCTTGTTCATATATTCCTTCTTATCTTGTAAGAATACTATTAGGACCTAGTGTTTCTAATAATTCTCACTTTTATTATGTATTTTTGTATTCTAGTTTGAAATTCTGATTATCTGAGAATCTTTTCTAAAAATTGTTTGTCCTCATTTCCCTTGCTTAGTCTATAAAAGCAAGGTTTCCTTTCAATTGTAGATTTTCGAAAAAATTCAATAAAAATAATGTTTTTTTTAATCTTAGGTCTTCTTTCTAAGTTCTTCCTCTCCTGAAAGCTTGATTCTTGCATAATGCAACCATAGTCATAAAGAAAGACAAGTTTATTCTATACTTGCTTCTTCATAAGGACCCTGTGTATTAGAAATTCTTACACTATAGATCTTGTTTAAGGTCTAAGCTCAATAGGAAAAGATTGGTCAGATTAGATTTCTAAAAGGAAGGTCTTGAGAATTGATGTCCAAATAGAGAAGAGTGACTTAGGTCCCAAGTAGCATATCTGAAATCTGAGTTACATTCAATATTTGTTTATCTTTGATCTCTTATAAAAATTTGTTCTATAAATTACTTGACTGGTATATAGGCAAAAAACTCATAATGTAGTTTCTTTGAGGTTTATCAGTGAAATATTCTATAAGCCTAGAAGTTACATTGAAAAAACTCTTTCTTGATTCATGTAGTCTAACAACGCCTCATACCTTTAGTATTTGTTATTATATCTTCGTATGCCCTCTAACTAGGGGTTGTTTGGATGAAACATCTGTTAGTTTTAGAAATTTTCCACAAATCTTTAAACCTCTCTTTGTAGATATTGTTGTAGAATGTAATTTGGAGTATATGAGTAGGGAATAGTGTAGTAAGTTGAAAACATGGCTTAATTTAGTTGTCTTTGATTTTTCATTTATTTGAGGTATTTAACGTATAATAGTTAATTTGTCAAATTAAAATGTGATTATTAGATTATAGGTCTTATTATTATGATTAATGTTATTCAAATTTTTATAAGCATATAAAAAATAATAAAGATTATAAAAGAACACGTTATTAATGACCGGAGAGCAGAAGTGATCATATTTGATGTTAATGACTGGAAAGCTCCGCATTATAGAGTAGAAGTTCCCTCAACACTGGACCAGAACCTATGGCGCTGCTCATAGTACGACAAAAGCAGCACGTTTCCCTGTAGAATTTCGGGTTCAAAATGTCAGAAGATCCAAACTTAATCAACTAAGCTGTCCATGTCAAAGACGTTTCCTAATGGCAGCTGTTCATAAGCATGAAAGTGGAGCAAAAGTACATTTTTTCCTTTGTTGATAGAGAGATATTAGCTGGATCGAAGTGCTCACATGTACGACGCATGCAGATGCAATATTATATTTTTCTTCTCTTTTGGTGTTCACATTTCACAAGCATGAGCCTGTCACTTACGGAGCCAATTGTATGGAATAAGGAGAACATGACCCACTTAGGTTGGGTAAAGAATCTCTGACACGGTGTGTTTGAGATGACTTGGCTACAGAGTAGCACGGAGGAAGAAAGGGTACAGGAGATCTAAATCCATCTACCAACTCACGGACTATGGATTGCACAGTACTTTTGCACATAAATGGAATATCTTCTTGTGATCGCCAGATTGCATGCATGGAATTGCCTAACTTCATCTTTTCACTTAGCTGCGTTGTAATTAATTGACAAATTAGTCCAAATTAAATCATTGAAAATAGTTTTAACATTTTTTCGATGAATTACTTTAATATAACAATGTGAAATAATAAATAATAAATAAAACATTTAAAATATACATATTAGACAAATTTTTATTCTTTAATCAAATAATCAATCACAAATTGTTCATTTATTTATTTATAATTATATTCACATAATTAAAAAAACTTTAGAGAGGGTTAAATAATATTGTTCTCTACTTCTTCCCTATAAAGATTAGGGTTTATCAAAGTTAATTCAAATAATTTTTAAACCATAATTAAAAAATAACTATAATTATAAAATTAGAATTTTAATAAAATTAAATATTTCATATTTATTTCTTAAAATTCCTTAACCTTTATGATTAATTCCAATTTAATTTAAGTATTTTTTTCTCTTTAATTACTTTGTAATCCATTATATTCAAGATATGGTGACAGTAACCATATAATTTAATTTTAATTCATAATTATAAAAAACGTAAAACAAAATTAGTTTTAATTCTTCAATAAAAATTTATAATTATAAATCAAGATATAACAATGAGTACTCAAATATTAAACCACTATATATATATATATAAAATTAAATTATTTTGTTATTTAATATTCTAATTGAGTATAAATATAGAATTTGTGTTTATACTATTTAAATTTATTCAAGTTTATTTATAAAATTAGTAATATATTAATAATTGATAACATAGTTTCATATCTCAATTTACTTGTTAGAAAAATTCTCAAATCATTAATAACAAAGAACAATAGAATATTTTTCCTAATTAATTTAAGGTGAATAATCTTTTTGTTATCCGACTAACTATCTTCATATAGTTTATATTAAATTAAATACTACATATTGAACTATTTTTAGAAAAAGTCTTAAGTAGCATCATGATATAATAATACTTTGTTAATCTAACGCTAAGAATTAATTATATAACCATTATAGACACTCATAAATACACAAATGATATGTTTTATTAAGGATACTTATTATGTGACCGGTTTTAGTGAACTATTTTTTAATAATTATTCATGTGTTTGTTTAAATATTTTCATATTTTAATTTATGATATCAATTACCTTTTTCTATCAAAAAAAAGCATAAAAGTGTTTTAGTTTGATCCACCAATACCGCGACTTAATAGAACCATAATTTGAAATAATTTACTAAAGGTGGTAAAAAAGAAAACACCGGCTTGCCTCAACCAGAATTTGAAGTCATCATGCCAAACTTGGTTCAATCAGGTTCGAACTTGATTTTTTTTTTGGGCTCGACCAATTGTAGGAAATTAAGTATACTTAATATGAAGTCAACGAATCAAATCGGTTCTAAAAAATCTCGATGTTGTCATTCTTATAATTAAAAACACTTAATTACAATTTAAATCTCTTAATGATACTAACATAATAATTTCAATTGTATAATAATTATTTAAAAAATTTTGTATTTACTATTAAACATTAAATATATTTTAAAAAAGCCATACGTAAATTGCAACAAATTAATTTTTTTTCGAAAATATAATCTAACCAACCTGTTTGACTCAAGAATATAATATAGCTATAATGTATTAATTTAACGTCATTTATAATGGTGGACTAGATGGAAAAATACATTGAATTCTTATGTTGTTAGAAAGTGCAGCCACACTCTAGATGTAAGAATGATGATAGTTACCCATTAAATGGAAATTGGAGCAATCTTATGATAACATTATATGAAGTGGTGAATAATTAGCCCTATAATGTGAAGGTAGGTGACCATTTCTCTTTAACATCCACATCTCTAACATTATTCTTACCTTGGCTTTCCGCTTGTGACTATTAGAAGAATGACGGTTTCTCGTAGTATCCAGTGGTTGATTAAATGCTAATTCAATTCAAGGGCCCCATCTACGAGAATGTCTTGAAAATAAATTGTGCAAGATGAGACAACATAATTGCCAATAACTAACACGAAAATTTAGGCTAGTTGGCCTATAATTGAAAGGGTTCCAAAGGCTGGAAGTCCTTAAAGACAGTTAGCCAGAGAATTCATAGGCATGTGAGATGTAAAACTCCAAAAAGTGGGAAACACGTTGTGAAGGGCAAGTAGTGGACAAAATGAGAGACGTGAAAGGAAGTTATAAGAAAAATGCTTGAAGCTGAAGTTGAGAGAGCAATGTTTGAAACGTAATTAGCTAGAACATGAAAAATGGGGAAAATTGTCTGCGAAAGTTGAAGTTGAGAATGCCATTATTTATAGAAACAAAATTCCACAATTAATTTCAACTTGGCCTCTACAGCTGAGGCAGTCAAACAGAGAAAGTGGACAAACTTTCTGCCACTCTAGGACAAATCGCTAAACAAAATTCTCTTTCTTTATCAAAGTTGATCTTCGAAGTGCTCGAGAGTCATCTAACACAAAATTTAATGAAGTTAAAGAGAGCAATCGCCTCCCGGTTGCTTTTTTCCAGCGGATGAAAGATATGTTCCTCTTCATAAAAGAGAGGACATTCTTGTTGCACTTATGTTGTCGTGACTAGATATCGCATCGAGCACACAACAACCACCGCATACCCGGGCTTAAGGATACCAATGGTATCCTTAATCCGACAATACAAGACTAATTGAATATTTTTTAAAACATTTGGACAACACAACAGTTCTATTTTAAAAATCTCAAAACTTAATCAAAACACCTGTAAATTAGTTTTAAACGCACTTTTATATTCACATTAAAATTCTAACACAACTTTTGGACTTTTACGTCCACTTAAAAGTAATCTGAACTACAGTACTAAAGGTTCATGCATAAGATATTTTACAACAACAAGATAGTCAAGAGTTAATTTATAAAATCATAAAGCATATCAACATAACCAACTTAATAAAGACAGTTCATGAGCTACTATATAACAAACGTACAAAACAGAGACTATCCACGTGAGGTAATTCTTCGAAAATGTTAAAAAATCGCATGATCTATTCAGAGCTTCAAGCTCACCAAATTAACTTGCACGATTGGAAAGCAAAGGAGGTGAGTACACTATGTACTTAATGAATAGGAAAAACATATATTACAAATAGAACTTGATAACACCAAGACGGTCTAGATAACCTAAGGACAAGTTTTCACATATCTAGCATGCACATAACCACATATGAAGTGATCATACATGACATAAAAATACATAGTCTTAGTCTATGATTCAATATATACTAGTTAAGAACCACATAAGCCTAACTTATTAATCACTCATCCGGTGAACGTAGGTTCTAGTTCTAGTACACAAAAACAAAAAAGCATCACATGTATAAAACAAATCTTGTCAGAAAACAAATATCAGAATAGACCCAAACAATCATGTGTGTCGCCACTAGTCGACCAAACTAGTGTGCACAACTACCTTGTAATATCCCGTTACCCATGTTGAGGTCAGAATAGTGTATGTGAGAGATTATTGTGAAGTTAGAAAGTGCATTTCATACTCATGTATAATACAACATACATGTACATGTGAATATTGATTTTTTACACATTTAAATGATTATACATGCATTCATTGACATTTTTCAGGTATAATTAATTTATAAATATGATTATATTGAGAATTGTGGTTTTCATATGTTGAAAATTGATTTGAAAAGTATACTTATTGGTTTAGATTTTTTTGTAAATTTTAAAATTTTTTGGATATTTTTGGATTAAAAAATTGCCAAGTGACAAGGCAATTGATAAATGGTAATAGAAATAAAAGTCAAATGATTGTGAAAATTTGTGTAGATGACTTTGGGATTTATTGACAAATGTCATTAAAAATTTAGAGACAATTGGAGTAAAACTTGAAGATGATTGGACTAGTTAAATTAGAGCACCTAATTTGAGCTCATAAAAATTGAACAAGTGTCACTTCCCAAAATTTACCTTTTATTCCCACGAATATACTAGAAAGATCAAAGTAATTGTTTGATCTTGTTTTCTTCTTCTTCGTGACTTTCTTCTTCTTTTGTAAGTTTCTTACTCTTAGAAATTTTCTCATCCTCATAACACAAGCCTTGCTCTCACTTTTCACTTCTCACTTGTCATTTCTTTTTGTTATCTTCTTCACTTTCCCTGAAATACCTAACCTTACAACTTTCAACTGTTGATGATCGTGTTATATTGGAAAGCAAGGGTTCACATAATTTTGAAGAATTTGGAGTTTTAAACAAGTATCGAATGGTTTTTCATAATACGTACAATGAAAGATGCATCACGTTAGTTAACAGTTCAGTGTTAAACAAGGTTGTTTATGTATGCTAAAATGTGTGTGAAAAACTAGGGTATGTTGCATGTGTCATTTTTGCATATTTGATGGTCAATATGTTATAAGATGGTGTTGAAATGATTTTTGAGATTGAAAGATCATTAAAAGTGTATATAAAAAGAGTGCAGAAATTTTTTTGGGAAATGTTGTACGTATGCTTCGTTTTCACTGTTATTACAAGGCTTTCTTTGGGTGTTTTAGAGATGAATTGAAATGAGTTTAGAGTTAAGGAAAAGGTGCAAGGTGATGTCGTGATATGAGAAAAGAAATAAAAATGATAAGTTAGAGATGAAATGAGGGTGTTGATGAAGATGAAATAGTGTAGTAGATGAAGAAATGTAGAAAATGATGAATTTGTGTAACTATTTCTGATGTCTGTGTTTAATCACAGCTTTTGATTTGTTGTGAATAATTTGAGTTGAAATGGAAGTAAGAATGAAGAGGAAATAGTGAGGACATAAGTTAGAAATGGTAGATTAAGCAAAAGAGAGGAAGAGAAAAGAAAAATCTGCAGTTCATGAATTTGGAGAAGAAACTAGGCAGTGTGCACGATCGTGACAATGATGATGCATCTCGCAGTGCACAATCATGCACTAGCACGATCGTGACATTTCACACTTAACTAGAATTACACGATCGTGACAATGAAGTCATACTGATAGTTAACAGTTTCAAGCATCATTCATTCTTTTTGCTATAACTGCTTCTCCCGACCTTCAAATGACTTGAAATTTGAACCAACAAACTCCCCAAACATTTTTCTTCCTCTCCATCAAAATTCATGGTCATTTTAATTCAATAGGAAAGTATTGATTGAAGAATTTGGGACAAAAAAGATGAAATGTGCTGGAATTTGGTGAAAGCAGTGATTTCACTGAACATGCTTCAGTATTTTGGCTATATTTTAATTTGTATACCTTAAAATGGAATGATTTTTAATTTAGATTAAACTAGAGAAATATTTTTACAATTTTTCAGAAGAAATAAAATTTTAATTCTATCTCTAAGAATACCAAAATCTGACTTGAAGTTGAGTATAGAGTATTATTGTAGTTTAAGAACAGTCCAAAGTGTTTTTAGTATAACTTCCAGAATATAGATCCAAATTGTATGATCTTCGTGTTATTACAAACTTAAGAAATATGGAAACAATTTTCTAAAATAAAGTGTTATCTAAATACTCTATTTTCCTTGTCATAATGATCAAACAAATTTGACTTGAAAGTTTGTTTTAAGAAAAAACTGGAATGATCAATTATGTTATGAACTTAGATTCAATTTGTTTTATTGAGGTGTAAACCTAAGTTCAAATTATACGTATGTGAGTTTTGATATATGAGTGATAATGTGATGAGAACAATCGAAATATACCCAGGATTGTCATTGAGTATGCATATTATATAATCCATATATATACTTATGTGCATAAACGAGTATTATATAACTGTGCAAATTTGTGATATATGTAAATATATATTGCATGATATAGAGGAGCATTTAGAGCGTCAACATCTAGACGTTGTTAGGATTTCAAGGCAATAGCTTTCTGGAGCAACATATAAGTAACTTAGATGATCTCACTTGATTACTTGTTTGTTTTAAATTATGTATTGAATTATTTTGTGAATATGGTTGTGTTGATTCTGGATTTTGAAAGTCCATGGCGTTTGATGCATGAATGAGATATTGGAAGTGCTCTTTGTATGTGAATCTAACTAGAATAAGTGTACTCAATAATTTTGTTAAATGTCAAAACAATGTCAGATGATAAATGTGTTCTGGATGTGAATGTGAAATCACATGATTGATTGAGAATATGAGAATGTGATGCATTTCATTACATAAATGCATGAAAGATAAAGGCAATTGTGATTGGAGCCAGTAAAAATAGCTTAAAGCTTAAAATGTAATAAGAGCCTCTGGCTCAATTGCTATTGTACTTGATATCCACTAAGGGATATGAGGTATTATTTAATATAGTTTGGTATCCAAAAGAGATATGGGCTAGTAAAAAGGCATTCAGTCATAACAAAGTAATAAATGAAAGTGAGTCTCATATGCATTGCATTTATGATTGATATTTGTATTTTTAAATGATTGAAATGATCAGTTTGATTGCTCTGAAATGTGATATATGACGCTACATGATAAATGAAATGATGTGAATTATGTGTTTACATGTGTTGTATGAATTGAGTGAACCATCGAGGATGGTTACCTCATTAAGTTCACAAAACTCACCAAAATTGCAACGTTGATATTTTATGACTGAGAAAGGACATTAGTGATAGAGAGACTCAACAAGAAGCATAGTTCTTGTACTTTCGGATTAGAAAAATGAATCAAACGTTGATCAAGTAAGACTGAAGGATTAGATAGAAACTTTGTAAAATTCTTCATGTATGTACTGTGTTAGGTATAGATGATGTACATGTATGGATGTTTTAAAAGTTACAATGTATGTACGTCTGGTTTTCATGAAATGAAACGAGGAACTTTTGGATTTTCAATATTGTGATAGTTCTATTAATGATGATGCCTTGATTAAGTGAGTGTCGTAACTACTTTAGCATGCCACCCTTATGGGGTACATATTCAAATTATTACTCAGGATGTCAAGTACGTCTCTTGTGAGAGGGGTGTTACACACTGATTCCTGATATTGGCTCTACTTTCATCCATGGTGAGTCTAGAATATGATCGACAAGAGCATCATGACCCTAGGAGATGATGTCATCGGTGACCAGAACTCTACGTGTGCAATCACCTGCAAGTTCCATGGAAAGGTGTCGATATGGGGACTCGACTTTTATATACCAGCGTCAAGGGTACGAGGGTCGCTTAATCTATTATGCATAGCATACGATTGGCCAATCGGTGCCTTACCAATTACAAAAATCATATATAAACATTAAGTACAAAAATCAAATAAGGCACCATGTCTTTATTTATCGGTCCAACCGATAAAAAGGAACCTTGCCATGGTTATAAACCCAAAGAGAACACAAATATGCAGCATACATGACTCGATTATGCATATATAGATTCCAAAATACTATTTCATGCAATAAAAATCATCTTTTACACTCTAAGTGCAAAATGTTAAAACAATGTCGTTTCTTAAATACATAGGCATATTAGCATCCATTTGAGATTAAATTCTACTATGTATTACCTAGGTTCAAAATTCACATACAAGTCATCATGTATGTCTTAGGATGTTCTAATCCCATTTGAGAGATATGATTTCTCCAACTCACCTCAAAAGAAGTTGTACACTCCCTTGACTTCAACAATCCTCAGTATGAGCTTCTTGATTCACAGTTCTCAAGCCTTTATACATAAAAATATATAATGTATTTACTATTCAAACATGTATCTCATATTTATACACCATCACATAAGTATATAAAACACAATATCACTATCTTTAAGCTATAGGATTCGACCATTAAGCTTCTCACATGGTTACTTTCCTTACTATTCACAATAGCTTTTCTTTTGCATTTTTTAAGGCATTTAATGCCTTTAATTCAATACTTTCTCATTTGAAAACATAATTAAGCATATTTTTATCTAAGCACATTAGACCATTACTCATCAATCTAAGCAAAAATTTAAGTTTACTCTAAGTAAATATGAAAGTCGCTTTCCAATGCATATCATTACGAATCCTTAAATCCTAAGCTAAGTTCACTTAAGCATTTTATCAAACACCTAATGTGCATGACTTTCAGGTCATATTTTTAAGACTTTATTATAGTAATTCATGCTCCTATCTTGTTATATAACAAACACTTCCAAACAACAACACATTTCACCACCCCATTCAATTCAATTGCCTTCATTTAAGTCGTATTCATCATAATTATACAACTCATTACATTAGTCCATTTCTTCTCCCATCATTTCAACCAAGCCTTATCCAATATACATCTTCTTCATTTTTCATCATCAATTCAAATTATACTTATACAATTAACACCATAGATTTCATTTGAACTATCAATTTCAAAAGATATTTAAAAATTCACAAACTTTCAACAAAAAGAGAACATTTCAACTTTGGCTTAAGGGGACTTCTCCATCATTCATTTCATTCATCTAAACCATTTTTCATGCATATTCAAGCATGGACAATAACATATCTTAACACCAAACTCAAAATCGTAAAGGAGAGAGAGATGAGACAAAATTTACCTAAACTTTCCTTTAGTAATATCTTAAAATTCTTTGAGAATTTTTCAAATATAATGATAGATTCTAGTTCCTTGATCCCAAATTAACTTAGAATACCTTGATTTGGGTTGGAGAATACAAAAGAATGGTAGAATTTTAGTGATGGCCGAATGGGTTCTTCTCCTCCTCTCTTCTCCTTCTTCTCCTTTCTTTCATTTAAAACAAAATGTTTCTAGTCTTTAATGGTAGGGTGCACGACCATACAAGGAAGAAGGGACTAGAATATTGACTCTTCTTTGACCAAATATGGTGAAATTGCCTTTTTTCTCTTAGCTTATGTGAAATTACCATTATACCCTCCAAACTTTTTCTAAATTTGCAATTAAGCCAAAAAATTTGGGAATGACTAAAACTTTTATTTTTATTTTGGTCCCCAAACTTTTAAAAATAATAATTAAGCCCCTTAACTTTATAAAATTACATACTGATCCTCCAAGAATTGAAAACTTACAATTAAGTCCTTTTAACTTTTAACAATTGGCAAATAAGTCGTTACATACATCAACTTTTTCAATTAAGCTTTCTAAATGTTCAATAAATCTATAAATCATGTCTAATCACCTGTAAAGCATTAGAACACATTTAACTCAGCCACTATAGTCATATCCATCCAATGAACTCGGTTTTATAAATCATGTCTAATCACCTCTAAGGCATTAGAACACATTTAACTCAACCACTATGGTCATATCCATCCAATAGACTCGATTTTACATACTTAGAAGCTTATATGTCAGAAATATCTAAGATTTCGCATACCAATGAACTCTAAGTTCATGTAAGAGCATATAACATTATAAATCACTGACATATATACCCAAAATGATTTAAATACATCTTTGAACTCATATACAACCATGTATATATCAATATATAGTAGTATCTCCAAGTACAGACCAACACAAAAGGGCTCACAGAGTCCGGCATTACAACTCTTCCACCGAAAAGAGTTTTGTCCTTGAAACTCCTAAGTCAAGGATACAAATAAATGGGGGTGCTGACATCTCATAGTATCCTCAGGCTTCTCCCATGTCATCTCCTCGACCTTGTTGCTCTTCCAAAGAACTTGACCGTGGGAACCTCCTTGTTACATAACCTTTTTATTTGCCGATCCAAAATCTGGACTAGTTTAACCTTAAAACTCAGGTCTCCTCTTAGCTTTATTAGACATGAGATGGATCTGGTATATACTTTTTAAGCATTGAGGCATGGAACACATTATGGATCCTATTCAAGTCCAGTGGCAATTCCAACTGATACACCACAGTCCTGACACGCTCTAGGATACAAAAAGGTTCGATATATCAAAGGTTCAGCTTCCTTTAGTTCTAAA
Source organism: Erythroxylum foetidum (assembly GCA_026546835.1). Lineage (NCBI taxonomy): Eukaryota > Viridiplantae > Streptophyta > Magnoliopsida > Malpighiales > Erythroxylaceae > Erythroxylum > Erythroxylum foetidum. The sequence goes on from JANZLF010000222.1 coordinate 8,054,285, forward strand.
ATTGGACAATACCTTTCTAAGGTGATATCCGAAGGAAAACCATATCACCAACTGCAAACTCTAATAGTTGTTGCCTCTTATCCGTGTAACTCTTTTGACGATCCTAGGCGACTTTTATTTTCTCTCGAATCACTTTTACTTTCTGAGTGGTAACTTCTATCAATTCAGCTCCTTCAACTTTGGTTGTACCAACCTCACCCTAACATAGAGGTGTCCTACACTTTCTCCTATAAAGTGCTTCATATGGTGGCATATCGATACTTGTCTGATAACTATTGTTGTAAGTAAAATCTATCAAAGGCAAATGTCTGTCTTAACTCCCTTGGAATTCCATCACAAATGCTCTCAGCATGTCCCCTAGTGTTTGAATGGTCCTCTCTGACTGACCATCAGTCTGGGGCTGGAAGGCAGTACCAAACTTCAGTTTAGTCCCCAAAGATTCCTAGAATTTTGGCCAAAATTGTAAGGTGAATCTCGAATCCTTATCTGATATTATAGAAATTGACATTCCATATAACTTCATAATCTCATCGGTATACAGCTTTGTCAACCTCTCCAATGAGTAGATTGTGTCGATAGGAAAAAAATGAGTAGACTTTGTCAATCTTTCCACTATAATCCAAATAGCACCATGACCTTTCGATGTACGAGGTAGTCCAAATACAAAATCCATTATCAAATGCTCCCACTTCCATTCTAGAATACTGGTTTCTGATGCTCTACCTTAATTTGTTGACAAGGAAGGCATCTGGCCACAAATTTTTCTATCTCTCTTTTCATTCCTAGCCATTAATAACTCTCTCTAAGAGTTAGATATATCTTGATGCTACCAGGATTCATAGCATAAGCCGAATTGTGAGCTTCTTCAAATGACTCTTAACTCAGGATTGTCGGCTTGCGATCTCCTGATTTCATCAAATAATATCGGCCGAACTTCAAATCATACTAGCAATGTTCTGTCATCCTCTGTCATTAAGAGTCCAACCCCAAGGCTTCACACACTTATCAAATGCGTCATATAAGGATTTTGATGAATAGTTATTACCAGATAAGGCTTGTGACTCAGTGTATTGGCTACCACATTTGCTTTTCCCGGGTGATAGTCAATCATTAAGTCATAATCCTTTATCAATTCCAATCATCTCCTTTGTCTGAGGTTTAGTTCCTTCTGTGTCATTAGGTACTTTAGACTCTTGTGGTCGGTGTATACACGACAAGTCTCCTCATAAAGATAGGGTTTCCAAATCTTGAGTGTAAACACTACCGTTGCGAGCTCTAAATCGTGTGTAGGATAATTTAACTCGTGTTTCTTCAGCTGTCTAGAAGCATATGCGATCACTCATCGGCTTGCATAAGTACACAACCAAGTCTTTGACAATTGACATCACTATACACCTCATACCCAACCCCCTAGGTAGGTCGAGCGAGCACTAGCATAGAAGTCAATAACCTCTTTAGCTCCTAAAAACTCGCCTCACATTTATCATCCCACTTACCACCTTTCGAGTAAGCCTCGACAAAGGTGCTATAACTATTGGGAAACCCTTAATAAATCTCCGATAATAACCAGCTAACCCTAGAAAGCTGCGGACTTTTGTCATATTCTTGGGTTGTTCCCATTTAAGTATAGCTTCCACTTTATTCGAGTCTACAAAAATACCTTCCCCTGATACCTCATGCCTAAGGAATCCTATCTCCCTCAGCCAAAATTCACACTTTGAGAACTTCACATACAACTATCTTTCGCGAAGTATTTACAGCACAATCTGAAGATGTATGGCATGTTTCTCTCCATCCTTGGAATAAATCAGAAGGTCATCAATGAAGACTATGATAATTGATCTAACTAAGGATGGAACACCTTGTTCATGAAATCCATAAATGTTGTAGGTCTTTTTGTCAATCCGAACGACATCACCAAAAATTCATAATATCCATACCTTATCTAGAAAGCAGTCTTGTGCATATCATTTTCATCAATCTTTAACTAATGGTACCCAATCTTCATATCCATCTTTGAGAATACTGTAGCTCCTCTTACCTGATCAAACAAGTTATCGACCCTGGAGAGTGGATATTTATTCTTGATGGTAACCTTATTTAACTACCGATAATCAACACATAAGCGGAGGGTCCCATCCTTCTTTTTAACAAACAATAATGGTGCTCCCTACAGTGAATGACTTGGTCTGATGAAGCCCTTGTCCAATAAAACTTGTAATTAAATATCCAACTCTTTCAGTTCTACTGGTGCCATGTGATACTGTGGTACAGATATTGGTGCTATCCCTGGGACTAATTCAATAGTAAAATCAAACTCCCCATCAGGTGGCAATCCAGGTAGCTCCTTCGGAAAGACATTGGGGAACTTGCACACAATAGGTACATCTCTCAGTTCGACCCTCTGTGCCAAATTGTCAATCATATGCGTGAGGTATACATGGCATCCCTGACGAATCAACCTCTTAGCCTTGATCACCAATATCAAACAGCTAGAGAATATCTGTCGATCACTAGTAAATTTAATCGGGACTCTACCCTGAGGTTCAAACTATACCTCTTTCTTAAAACAATCAATCTTGGCGTGATTCCTCTCTAACCAGTCAATCCCCAATATCACCTCAAAATCCTAGAGATCGAGGGGAATAAGATCTGCCACTAACACAACATCACCAATCTTTATCTCATAAGCTATATATACTTCATCATAAGCTACTTGCTCTCTAAAAGGAGTGACTACAATAAGAAGGGGATCTAAAGGCTCCAAGGGATGACTAATATCCTCAGAGAAGGTCACACTGACAAAAGACCTTTGTGTGTCAGTGTCGATCAAAACTTTAGCGTCTCTACCAAGAAACACATAACACCTTATAACATTATGGGCTAGCACTCATACTATTTAAGAGTGAACATGCATCACAATATAGCAATACAACAACAAAGAAATGTTCATACAGAAAATACCTGTAATCATGTTCGGATTGGCTCCAATGTCTTCCTTCATCATTGCATAAACTCGTGTTTGAGCTCGCGAAGCAGGACATTGCTGACCTGTTGGAAGTGTACTACTGCTCATACCAGTCCTCTGTGTGGATTCAGAAGACTGAGCACTTGCCCTGGTAGTCTCCCCTTTGTGTCTTACTGGCCACACCAAGCTATCTCCTTCTCGAGTTAAAGTCCAGGCTAATTGTGGACAATCTCTCCTCATGCGCCCTATCTCTCCACACTTTAAACACTTTCTCGACTTCGTACACTTGCATGAATGTACCTTTATACAATTTTTACATTGTTCGGATCGATATGATCGAGCTCGAGAAGTTGAGCTAGTAGTAGAGGCAGTGTTCTGGCCTTCTGGTCTTGGGACCGTAAATTGACATTGTTGATGTAGCGCCTCTAGTACTACCCGGAGCTGAACTATCATGGCTCCTCTTGGGCTGTTAGCTGGAGGAACGAAGCATGCCTTATAAGGATGTGGAAACCTCTCCTTTACAGATGCGTTTTTCATGCCCTAACGCAACGGATCCCATCAGAACTCCGAAGTTAAATGTGCTAGGGCCAGAGCAGTACCAGGATGGGTGGCCTCCTGGGAAGTCCTGTGGAAAAGTAAAACCGTAAGGTGCGAGACCTTAGAGGTTGAGGCTCAAAGCGAACAATATCTGCAAGCGGGTGGGCGCGAGGCCCAAGAGGATGAGGCCCTTTGGAGGACACAAGGCCCGAGAGGTCGAGGTCCTACACCAAGAACACCACAACAAAATGGCGTAGTAGAAAGGAAGAATCACTCACTTGAAGAAATGAGTAGAACAGTGTTGAATGAATACAATCTTCCTAAATCCTTTTGGGCGGAAGCAATCAACACCGCGTGCTATGTCATCAATAGAGTG
>JANZLF010000222.1:8065012-8079533 GCA_026546835.1 Erythroxylum foetidum
GTTCATATTTCTCATATTATTGCTCTCAATTCTCTTAGCACATTCAAGTGTATCTAGCTATCTTGAGCTTTACTTCAATTTTCTATCATCTTTACTGTAAGCTTAGTGATTAGAGTAAAATCACTGATGAGGTTGGATTTTTGTCAGAAATCAAATCGGATTGTAAGGGTTGCTTAAGTCGGAATTCAAGTGGTTGTAAAAGTTCACACTGAACTAAAAAGTGTACAATATAGTGATTTGCCAAATCCTAAGTGGGAGTTTAGGTAGAAGACGTAGGTCTTAGCACCGAACCTCTATAAAAACAATGTTTGCTTTCTTCCCTACTCTTTTCAGTTGTTTAATTTGATTGTCTCTTGTGTATTAATTTCGTGTTTTTTGTAGAACTCTGCGAAAAAGTTTAGACGATCTATACAACCCCCCTTCTAGATCGCTTTCAGCATTACGTAAAAAATAAACTATAATATTTATTTTTTTGTATATTCATAATTACTTCGTACCTCTTCAAACGTCCAGCCTTCACTTTCCTTTTAATGCGTTAGCTTGTACAGTGTGATCTTATCACACTCTTGTCTTTGGAGTTGAGTTTGACTCTATTATATGAATTTAAAAAATTAGAAAATAATAGAATTTATTGTATTAAGAAATTTAATAATAAGTTGAAAACATTACACTTACAAATTCTTATCGGACAACAACAAATGATTTGGAGTTGGTATTATGAGGAGCCTTCATTTATGCTGTGTTCACTTTAACTTCCTCACACTTTTCCTAAATTAAGAGAATTAGTCATGAAATGTAAAAACAAAAATAACGGAATGAAATATAAAGAGAAATGAAACAAACCTAAACCTTCACAGAACCCTAATAATCATGCATTTCAGTCTAATTTTCTAGACTCGCCTATTCCGAAACATGTGTCCTTGCCTCTTTATCAAAAGGAAAAGACTGGTAATATTTATAAAATCTATATCGATGATGCTTTTTCCTTTGTTTCAACAGTGTACTAACATAGCTTAAAACCTCAGGTTATCAATATCAACGATATTGAGCTTCATCTACAAAAGAACTAGTATAAGTTAAGTTGCTATTTTTGGTAAGTAAAATCTCAATACATTTAATCAAATGAATTGAAATATTACCGAAACTTCGTCCAAAGCATTTTGGAGCAAGTTGTCTTGCTTCAACTGCCTTTCATGCTAAAGGCAAGGTAATTCATTCCCCACAATGACGCCCAACTCACCGAAAAATTTTGCAGATTAAATCTTATCCAAAGGACAATGTTGCGTGGGGTCAATGGTCACATGCAACATTTATCCATTGCAATTTAGCTCCTTTTGTGATACCTTTGCCTCATTTTTTAATGACATTATTGGAACCTAAAAAAATTCATAATAAGAAAAACACACTAAACATGTAATGAGTAATTTCAGCATTAATTTAAATATGTTTGGTTAACAATAACATACTTGAAGATCCCTCAACACTAACTGACGATGTTGGTAAAGGTTGTTACTGACTGTCTTCATTCGAGGATGCAATTGTTGGTTGTTGAATGATGGAATCGGATTGAGTTGTTGTGGGGGAGGAACTTTTTCGATCGTTGCCACCCTCTTTCTCTTATTTCTACCAGGTGTCATTATACTGAACAACTAAAACGAAATATGAAGATAACGCTTAAATTTAACTCAAACATCAATATTCCACATGAATATAAGGAGATTAGTAGTCAAATACTAAACATTCGGCATAACATTCGAAATAAACATAAATGAAACATTAAAAATATGTTTCTAATCAATAATCATCGTAAATTAACATAAGTTAAACATCAATAACATGAGACAATTATGAAAATAACATTTCAAACAATACAAACAATCTATTTACATTCAATCATCATGATCAAGATTTTGAAAATCATCATTATTAAACACATTATCATTGGATCTTCATCATTAATATATTCAAGCAAAGTATCATCATTGTCATTTAAGTCATCATGAGTATAGTCTTCATCTGTTTATAAGAAAAGATAGGCTTGGACTTCATCTAGTTGAACTATATTGGGATAGACATCACTCCTATAAAATGATGATATATATGCATCTTCTACTGGAATGCCTTCATTATTAAACTCTAATCCAATTTCTTGATAGACTTCATCTACATCCTCATCTAGTTAACCAATATCCCTTTCACAAAAATCAAAGACATTCCTTTGTTGAAACTTTTAAACAACCTTCCAATTGCTACCCAATATAGTATCGTTGACATAGAAAACTTGTTTAACTTGATTTGTAAGGACAAAAGGATCATTACCATACCATGTCTTACTAACAATTATGTTAGGCATTCTTGTTTCATTGATAGTCTCCATATAATTCCGAAAATTGTCTAACATCTCATCAATCACATCATCACCATCATCATTCACTTCTCAATCATCTACATCATTATTGTAACTGTCATCATAAGATGTACCGCTACTTCTACTACAACTTTCTTCTTTACATTCAGCAAGATAAATCCATAGAGTATAGAATTTATCTATGCCTCAAATCAACAAGCGCTTATATACCACATCTTGACTTTGAAAGTCGACATTTAAGCCATTGATGCATGCACAACGAATACTACATTCATCACCCATTTGATCTTTTATAAATTGCTTGAAACTTTTAACTTCTTCTACATATTCAGTTAACCATTTTCAATAAGACATCCAACTCTTATCTATTTAGCTATACAATAAAAGAAGATAACTGAGTTATTACATGCATTTTTTGTTCAATATTACATAAAAAACCTATGTAATTAAGGTACATGACATTGTTTACACCTATGAATCAAGAAACAAAGTTCTCGCTGTTGCTTTTAGGCTTGTGAAATTTTTCACCGATAAGTCTCATTAGAGCTGCATCACTAGTTTCCAGCCTATGTATCATCCTATGTCTGTACTATGTTGATTTGTTTCTTGTATTAATTTGTCTGTTCAACTTCTTCTATTAATTAATGTTAGTTCACACGCACCAATTACGTAAACAATATACAATAAAATGAAATGACAACTGACGTATAAAACAATTAATTAACAAACTAATTACTAAGATGATTACTACTAATTCGCATTAACAATAATGGTTACTACCAATTCACTTTAACAATAGTTGCAATTTTTTGTCCAACTGATTTTATAACTGGGTTGGATGAGTTATCTGAATTGACAGACAACTGTAAACCACTAAGAACGAGGAACATGAACGATTAATCCTACACCTACTTGAAATAATTGCTAGTTTTATAAGTCTCAATCATTTCAATGACTAGTTTTTAGGTATATTCAACTAGTCCTATTCAATTTCCAACAAAATACAAAAAAGAGGGCTTTTTTTGAATATACCTGAAGATGCCACACAAATTCTTCAGTTTTGGCTACAATTAAACAGAAGAAGACAACATCTGGAAAAAAAAACCTATACACAATCACCAACTAATACAAAATTTCTTCTTTTATGGTACTATAAAAACATATTTAAATCATTAAAAAGGATGTTGAAGAATTTGATAAGGTATTTTAAAAGTTAAGAGATTTGTCACATATCAAACAATCATTTTAACTTATAGTATATAATATACGAATCAGTAATTATTTAAGTATTGAAAACATGAATCAAAATTTTTAATACAAGCAGTTTTTATTCAATGATGTACTCATTTATCTTTTTAATTATAAATACATGAATAAATATTTTAATAGAAGAAGAGCATTCAAAAGATGCATAAACTTACCGTTCTAATCCTATTAAACCAAAAATCAAAAACCAATCAATCAAGCAAATCATTATTGAGTATTGACACTTTCCCTTACCCTAACTTCACTGTCTAAACATGATAATATGTTGTTATAAACTGACGACACTTTTCAACCTTTAAATTCAAAGTTTTTGTTTAATGTTTGGGTGTCTTTGTCATGCGTGATTGTGTCCTCCTCTCCCTTTTTGCCTTTTACATTACCCAGATTCGAAACTTGGTTTTTAAGATAATAGAAAATATAACGTTATAATTTAATTTTTAATATAACTGAACCTTGTTTCTCCGACATCACAAACTCAAAACACTATGAGGACTTTTGTCTAACACCTTATGGGTAAGCAATTTTCAACTCTATAGGACCGTTTAATTTTTATCATCTGGTACGTTTGGCGACGAATCTACATTTTATCACCAAATGTAAAACGTTTTCTATGAAAATAATATGGCGTCACAAATTGTACAACATTAAAGAAAACAAATTCGGATGAAAATATGACATAAAACGAAGATTCAACGCATAAAAGGAATGCACAGTTGGGCATTTGCCTGTGCTCGTCTCCCATACTGTGTCGATTCGAGATTTCAAGCAAATTTGGGTCATGCATGAAACCATGCATTGGCTAAAACCCTATAATTTGATACAAAAAGGACGTGAACGAAGGCTTATGAGGGAACCAGACTTTAGAAGGTGATTTCAAACATCGATATCATTCTCAAAGGATGATTTTGATCCAAAGAAGTGTGAAAACATAAGGAATTTATCGAAATATCCATCGGAATACAAAATCAAACCTTTGCATCATAAGAATATTCAATAGAAGACAATTAAAGAGATTTAAAATTATAAACCATTGTTTTTAATTCGTTTTTCTTCCAGTTTATGTTTGATTTCGTGGTCTATCATGTGTAATCAAATATCTTGTTAGTGTTTATGCTAGATAAACCCTATGTTAATATTTTGATATGTTTTGATTCTTCTATTAATACAATTGTTTATTGATCTATTGAGATTTAATTACGTATTTAATAAATGTTCTAATAGACGTAGGAATATTAGAAGTTGAGAATATTACGTATTTAATATATGTAAAGATTGAGAAATCCTATGTTTAAATAGATCTACCGTAATTGATAAGAGTTAATTGCAACTCTAGAGATAAGATGACATAAATATTCTAGATTATGGTCAAATATAATAAAGGGACTCACAAATCAGTAAAGCAATCCTATAAACTTTAACCTGAGTAATTCGGTTGAAAATCTTATGATTAGTTGTTAGTAGACTCAACGGCAAAAATTAACGTACTATATGAATATCCGCAATCTAATAAATCAATAAAATAATTATGTAATAAAAGATCAATTTGTTAAAGGCTTACGGAAATTCAAAACCTAAATATTTTTATATTGGTAATTTTCTTTAATTTTCTATGTGAATTCTTAATTCTCTATTCAATATCGTTACCTGTTTTATTTTACTTATTTTAGTTTGATTTTCTTCTATTAAACATGACAATGTTAAAAATAACGATATTGAATAAACATGACAATGTTAAAGGATTTATAAATGGTAAGGGTCAACTATCCAAACAACTAATTCTAGTTATTTGAACAATGGTTAACCCAAGCTCAATTCTTGTAAGTGGACTCTACATTCTGCTCATATTAAAAATTCAATATGGTATCAGAGCAGGTTTGGTCCGAATTACTAATTTGTTAATTGTCCGTCTGGATGTCTAGTCCCAACGGCTCAATCCGGTTACCACTGCGTTTATTTCAAGTGACAATTGAATGTTCGGTCTCAATTATACTTGAAAAAGAGTGTTAGAATGTCCGTATTAAAAATTCAATACAAATGTCAATGCATGTGTGATTCCTCGACTTGACCACGTGGTTTATTATTGGAATAAAAAATCAGTTTCCATTTATATGTAATAAAAAATGGAAGCGAAGAATACGAAGAGCATCAGAGTCCCGAGTCAGTGGGGCTTATTAGACGGAAGATCAGAGATGGAAAAAAAAAAAAAAAAGAGAAAGGATTTGGGATTGGTTGGCAATCTTATCCAATTCTACAAGTCTTTTATTTCCTTTTCATGTTGTAAAATAGAGCGTTGCCATATTAAAGAGGACAGTTAGTCCGAGAATCTCGATAACTACGGGAGAGAAGCCCTGCTCAGTCTCTGTCAATTTCTTTTATCCCATCAGATACAATCCTGAAGGCTGTATTCCTAATTTGGAGAAATTTTGCTGCCTAACTTCACCGGGTTAGCTTGCTCTGAAGTGCATATTAAATCTCCGCAAAACTCAAAACTCTGAATCTCCCAAATCTTTCTGAACATGCACATATTTACTCTCTGATCATACACATATACGTTATATTTAATCTATTTTTAGTGTATACAAGTTGAGGAAAGGAATTCCAATCCTTATTCAAGGAAACATGCGGTATTACATGATATATCAACTTGACAAACATACTACTGACTGCATACACAAGCACTCATAGTTAGCCATCTTGTATATGATATACAGACGGTAGGTTACAGGTGTAGGACGAACTCCATAGATTAGCATAATAGACATGGAGGCTCCGAGTAGCGGTGGAGGAAACCCAAACAAGTTCAACAAATATGCTGCTGCTTGTGCCATTGTTGCTTCAATGATTTCGATCATTTTCGGTTATGGTAAGTGTGAGCCTGTTCCTCAAGTTATGTATGATCTTTATATTTATTTTTACATAAATTTATAGAATTCTCTGTTTCGTTTTCTTTATCTTTTCTAAAAATATCCATATGAATCAATACAAAAGTCCTTTATCTTTTGTATTACATTTAATTCCATGAACGATGTACCCTGCAAAAGCTGACTCGAAAGGCTTTTTTTTTCCCTTCAGATACTGGTGTAATGAGTGGGGCCATGATCTTCATAAAAGAAGAACTAAAGATCCACGATACAAATGTGGAAGTCCTAGCCGGCATTCTGAACTTATGTGCCCTGGTGGGTTCTCTACTTGCTGGAAGAATCTCAGATTACATTGGTCGCCGGTACACCATCATTGTTGCATCCATAATCTTCATGGCGGGTTCAATTTTGATGGGATATAGTCCAAACTACGCTGTTCTAATCACAGGAAGATGCGTAGCAGGAGTTGGTGTAGGATTTGCTCTTATGATTGCGCCCGTTTACTCGGCTGAAGTCTCATCGCCTAGGTCAAGAGGTTTCTTGACGTCTCTGCCCGAGCTTGGAATAAGCGTAGGAATTTTGCTTGGATATATATCAAATGTTGTTTTTGGAAAATTGAGCCTGAAACTTGGTTGGAGATTGATGCTTGGAATTGCAGCTGTACCTTCAGTTTTCTTAGCCTTTGGTATTCTGAAAATGCCTGAGTCTCCAAGGTGGCTGGCAATGCAAGGCCGATTAGGAGAAGCCAAAAGGGTATTGCGTCTTGTATCTAACTCTCAAGAAGAAGTTGAAACTCGTCTCCGGGACATCAAAATCGCCGTCGGGATCGATGAGAACTGCGACGACGATGTTGTCAAACTTCCGCATAGAAACACCAACGGGGTAGGAGTGTGGAAAGAGTTGTTAATCAGGCCAAGACCAGCTATCCGATGGATACTAATCGCAGCAATTGGAATTCATTTCTTTGAACACGCCGTCGGCATCGAAGCTGTGGTACTTTACAGTCCCAGAATCTTCAAAAAAGCTGGCATCACAGACAAAGAAAAGTTACTACTTGCCACAGTTGGAGTGGGGCTAACAAAGTTCACTTTTATTCTAATATCGACGTTTTTAATTGACAAAGTTGGGAGGAGGAAACTTCTGCTTATTAGCACAACAGGAATAGTTGGAGCTCTAGCCCTATTAGGTTCCTGCTTGACAGTAGTAGAGCAGCATGATAGAGAAAGGGTCTTGTGGGCACTTACACTAAGCATTGCCTCTACCTACATGTTTGTGGCCTTTTTCAACGTTGGACTCGCACCTGTTACATGGGTCTACAGCTCCGAGATATTCCCTTTGAAGTTAAGGGCACAGGGGTATAGTCTCGGGGTGGCTGTGAATAGGCTCATGAACGCCACTGTTTCTATGACCTTCATATCACTCTACGAAGCTATTACTATAGGTGGAGCCTTCTTCATGTTCTCAGGAATCGGTTTAGTTGCCTGGTTTTTCTTCTTTTTCCTGTTCCCAGAGACTAAGGGAAGGTCCTTGGAAGAAATGGAAGAGCTATTTAGCAAAGGCTCAAGAGCTAGACATGAGGGAACGCAGGTCCCGCAAAGAAGTCAAGTATAGGATAGGTTACACGAGATAAGAGTCTTTGTTCAATATTATTCTGTCTTATTTTATCTCATGAAATCTTAGCCATTTATTTTACGAGACCTATACGGAATTCACACGGAATTCATATAAATAAATGGCTAAGATTTATTGAAACAATAAGACACTGTAATATTGGACAGAGGATCTGGACTCAGGCTACAGAGAGTCTCATGTTTTTTATCTTTTAGTAAGACCACTAAATTTTATTTTAGATATTTTATATTTATTAAAATGGATGCAATTAACTATATGATGTGTAATTACTATTTTATTAATACAAATGTACAATATCTTTTATTTAAAGTATGTGCTTTTGTTTGTACTAATTCCTTCAAAGTATATACATTAAATTAGTATGCATAATCTTTTGGTGAAAAGAAATTTGAAATTTATAATGTTTCATAGTATTTTTAGCATTTTAATTTTAATAAATATGAAAATATTAATTCTATGTTGAAAATAAAAATACTTAAAAAAAGTTGAAACACTTAATATAAACAATTTTCAATTATTTTATTTTACTATGAATGAAAACTATTTTGATAACAGTTTTTAACTTCAAATATTAATCAAATTAATTATTCACATATTCATAGTTAAATCCAAAATTTAAATTTTGAATAAGACTAAATAAGATTGATTACCAAAAAAGTACAAACTTTCTTTAAATTTTCAATTATGACCCGAATTTTAAAAAGTAACAATAAAATGCCTAAACTTTCAATTTGTTTTAATTCTAGCTCGAACTTTAAAAAGTAGTAATAAAAATACTCAAACATTCATTTTTTTTCAATTCTAGCTCGATGTTAGTGTTTTCATTAACTTTGCTGATGTGATTTATTACATGTTTTAGAAATCTTAACTATTAATATACATCAGTCAAAATTAACACAATAAATGAAGATTAATAAAATGATGTCGTTTAATCATGTAATTAAAATGACATCTTTGTTTAAAAATGACCTAAATCAAATTATGTAGCCCCGATGACTTTGCGCTTTAATTTCAATTTTTCTCTTCGTTTTCAGTTTACTCTCTCAACTCCCTTACCCTTCGATTTTTAGATTACACAGTCTCAATGCCCTTACACTAAGAGCACCAAGAGAATGAACTAAAAACGAAAAGCTTACTGATGCAGTACGCTGTAATGAGATAGTAGTTTGGGACATCAGAAGAATAAACAGAAAATAAAGGATTGAGGGCATCGAAAGAATAACAAACAACATCAAGCTTGAATTGAAAAAAAAATGAAAAATTGAACATTTTATTACCACTTTTTAAAGTTCGGGCTATAATTAAAAAATTAATGAAAGTTTGGGTTTTTTTAGTAATTAACCCTATGTATTTATTAGAATTAATAAATATAATATATTTTTTGAAAAATTAAAGTTAGTTTGACAAAATTTTTCACACTATTTGAAAGTGTGATTCTTCCGTAAATTAGAAGTTTGAGTATTAACTTCAGTTTAGAATAGAGCATTATGTTATTAGGGAAATTAAATTGTAAGTTTATGTGCTCAAAAACATTGCTAGGTACGAAGCTAATGAGATGTGGCTTGCAATTTTTTAGATGAAATGAAAGAAAACCCGATACAAATTATATTACTAGTCATGAGAAACAAATCCCCAACATATCCTCTAAGAGGATTGAAAGGTACCCTATGGGTGTATTTTCCAAAGAAATACTCCCTAACTCAAACTGTGCTGCAAAATTGACAAGCCAATCTGCAAACGAATTGCCCTCCCTGTAAATGTGTCGCGGTAGAACTACTCAATTCTGAGTAATTAGCTCATTGATGTTTAGGACAAGGAGATCAAGGAACATTGATAGTGTAGATGGGGATAACAGAATATTAATCACTACTAGCGAATCCACTTCTAATTCAATCCGGCGATACCCAGATTCTATGCAAGCATAAGTCCAGATAGAACTCCCTAGACTTCAGCAGAGATAGAAAAACATTGTCCAATATTCTGCACAAATCATCCAAGCCAAGCTCATGAACTGTCGCGAAGAAGGTCACTGGCTATGGCTGAAGAGGACGATCTTTTGCACGTTCCATCCGTATTTAATTTTACCCAATCGGGAGGAGGTTTGCACTAGCCTATAAGCTATTCCCTCCGAGACCGATTGTCATTATTTGCTCTTCCTTGCCAGACTGAAGCCTTATGAATCTGATGGACGTACTTCAAAACATAATGCAATGGTGAAGTTGGCCAAGAAAATTGCTCCTTAAATAAGACCCTATTTCTTCAGGTCCATAAGAACCAACAAGCAATCACAAATATAATTGACCAATCCAAGCTTAGTATAATCCAGTGTATTTGGTGATTTTTATGAAGCCACTCATGGGTTAGTAAGGTGAAAAATTCAGAAGAGATTATTGTGGAGGGAAAGCTCTCCATAAGTTGTGGGCTTTGGTGCAGTCTTGCATTATATGGATCAAGGATTCGTCTAAATGGCAATGATAACACACGACATTTGTAGTTAATTTTTTGCGAACATGTTGTTGATTAGACAGTAATCGGTCGTGCGTAAAAAACCAAAGGAAGGATCGAATTAGTTGCGAGCCCTTCTACTACCATATTGTCTTCCATAAATAATTGAATGGAACGTTCTTATAAGCCATTATTATAGAATATGTTGATATAGTGGTGAAATGTCCCATTTCTGAAATACCCCAGATTAACTTATTAGGACCTAAGTAGGCCTTGGGAGGAAGTATACTTACTATAGACATGCAAATCAAAGGAGGGAGTATAGGTGGAACGCTTCCCATTGCCAGTTCTCTGCAATGTCCACAAAGTGCTGAATGTGAAGATCAATTTCTGAATGTGGGACATGATCCATTGTATGGAATATAAAAGGTCCTAGATCTTCAACCTAAGGATCTAGCCAGAATCAAATCTTGGAGCCATTACAAATTCTCCATTTCAATCCCTAAAGGATGTGATGCCAAGTAACCTTGATACTCTTCCAAAACATTGAACCGCCAGTTGCGTAAAGAGCGATGGGAATGTTGTCGGCTCCAAAATTGTACTTAGTAGAGAGTATTTGCACCCATAATGCTTTAGGCTTAGAAACCGATGACTATCCTAATTTCGTTAGTAAGGAATTATTGGTTTCTCTAATATCTTCCTGATACCAAGACCCTCGTTTCTTTGGGTTGACAAGGCTTTATCCCAATTGACCATATTTATTCTCCTTTTTCCATTATTCGCACCCCACAGAAATTGTCACATTACTTTCTCTAAATCTTCACAAAGATTGCGAGATAGGCGAACCTTTTGCATTATAAATGGGAAGGGTCGCTATGATTGATTGAGTTAATATGATCTGCCCTATGAATGACAAAAGATTGGTCGCCCATCCTGAGAGGCGTTGAACCTTATCAAGAATGTGTTGATAGGTTTTTCTACTTACTCTCTCATGTAATGTGGGCACTCCTAGGTAGCGTCCTAGATCATTCGTATGCTTAAAGCCCAATTCTCTGCTTAACAAGTGCACCTCAGAGTGATTTACATTTTTGGAATAGAAACACTGAGATTTTTCTTTAATGACTTGTTGTCCAAAGGCTTCACAAAAAGTATTCAGAGTGTCCCTAATCACATGCACCTATTCCATTGATGCTTCTGCGAAAAGAATGAGATCATCCACAAAAAACAGGTGTGAGATAGAAGGCTCTCTTCTACTTAATTTAATAGGCTTCCATTTTTCTTGAGACACTGCGGTATTAATTAAGTGATCCAGACGTTTCATACAGAGAACGAAAATATAAGGCTATACGGGGTTGCCCTGTCTAATACCTCTGTTGGGAATAAATGTATCGTTGAGCTCTCCATTCTAGATCACTTACATGAAAATCGAAGAAAGACATTTCATAATGAGATTTATCAAAGAGTCGAGAGGTCTAGCATCGTGAAGAGTATCTTTAATAAAATCCCAAGAAAGTCTATCATAAGCTTTTTCAAGATCCACCTTAATTGCCATTATTCCTTTTTTCCAGTTTTTCTTTTCATCGTATGAATAACTTCTTGGGCAATAATGATATTGTCCGTAATCAAGCGTCCTGGAACAAAGTTGCATTGAGTTGGAGCTACGAGATCTTCTAGGTGAGGTTTGAGCTGGTTGACAATAATCTTGATTATGGCTTTGTAAATCACTGAACATAGAGCAATAGGCCTGAATTAAGTGATCGACATGGGAGATGGAATCTTTGGTATAAGAACCATAATAGTACGATTCATTTCAGTTTCCCATGCTTCATATTGAAAGATTTTCTGGATAAAGTGAGTCAGAGAAGACCCGACTATGTTCCATTGAGATAAATAGAATAAGGCAATAAAACCATCATATCCCGGTGCCTTATTAGGTGCCATATTAAAGAAAGCCGACTTGATTTCCTTAGGATTGAGTGGACTTGTCAGATCATTTGTAGCCCTGTGAGAGAGAGAAGGAAAACATCCATTGAGAGGAAATTCCTTAGGTGTATGTAATCCTATCATATAGAGTTTCTCAAGAAAATGCTTCGCGATACTTTTAATACTCGTCGTGTCTGATCTCATGCAACCATTTTCATCCTTCAAGGAAGCCACCCTCATTTTCCTTCATCTAGTAGTTGTCATTGCATGATAATATTTAGTATTTCTGTCTCCCTGGCATAATATTGACATCGTGAGCGTCGATGCCAATAAAGCTCTTTTTGACAAAGGACATGTTCCAGTTCCGTGCGGAGGTGTGTTTCTAGGTCTTAAATAGAATCCGAATCTTCTTCTTTTAAAGTTTTTTTAATGCCTTGCAGTCAAGCCATGAGTCTTTTTTTCTTATAAAAGATATTTCCCAAAATATTTAAGTTCCAATGCTGTAATCTTTTTGAAAAATTTCTGACCGCACCATTGAAATCATTCAGGTTAGGATTCCAATTATCTTTGACAATTTGTCCAAAGCTTTCCTGCGTCAACCATGGTGACTGAAAGTTGAAAGGTCTAGTGGTCCGAGGAGAGTACGTGTTTTGTTATATTGTGACAAAAAGAGGGTGATGATCTGATTTTTAAAAAGGCAGATGGGTAATTGAAGTGCTCTAAAACGCAAATTGCTAAGAGTTAGAGCAGAATACTCGGTCTAGTCGAGCAAGAATCTGGCCTCTTCTCCAAGTGTATTTTGGCCCCATAAATCCTAGGTCATGCAGTTGACAACATTGCATATAGTCTCGAAACTTTGTATTGACTATTAGTTGAAGTTTGGAACCTCCATGTTTGTCCTTGCTTGCAAACTTGGCATTGAAGTCTTCACTTAAAATCCATGGTTTAGAGGTAACTCTAGGGATTTTACGCAGACAATTCCACAAGAAATGTTGAAGAGCATTCGTAGGGCTAGCATAGATAGCAGTGAAATCAAAAGACATGTGATCCCACTCAATATTAGCATGACCAAATTGTCAGTGAGCTAGGAGAATGTGGACTAAAATATTAGCTTTCCATAATAACCATATACCTCCCAAAAATCCTTCAACTTCTACTTTGAAAAAGTGATCAAAGCCTAAACTTCTAACAACCTTCATTGATCAATGCCTGCTAATTCTTAGTTCCACCAAGACAACAAGGAAAATTTTATGGACCCGAATATAATTCTTAAGAATGGGCTTGAAGGTCTGACCTCCAGCCCCCTGACAGTTCCACATGAAAATCGACATATATAATTAATGCAATATGTAGTCAACATTGTTATTCTTGAGTGTTTATTGTGTTATCAGCCAGAACCCAATATGGGTTTATCTTGAGAGTTTGTGGTGTCTCCTCCATTTGAGGATCCAGTATAAAGGCGTACTCTCTTTCTGACATTAATTCCTTTCCAGTTCCGGGTGGTCTTAATGGAGGTAGAATATTTTCATTAATCTCTGGTGGCAATGGAAGATCAATACAGTCGTTTATCGTATCTTCCTTCACGTCTCCACGACCTCCGTCCTCTTGCATGGCTAATATAAAGGATTGGTCTTGGATCATTAATTCAATGTGTGATGGTATGGAGATGTCCACTTTGTGAGGTGTGATTCACTGCGACGTCTCCATCATCTTCTTTAGAGCTGTAGTATGGTTAGGTGGATTGGAGTGGGCTAAGGGGGTCTGTGAGCTATTAGAAGTTTGTTTGGACAATTTGGTTTGGTTATTAGGCCGACTAGGTTCAGGTTCTTTCGGCCCTTCTATCCTACGGGCTCTTCCCGTCATTTGTGTATTAACTGTAGTTTGTAGTTGGGTCTTAACCGAAACGTATGTTGACTCTCCTCTTGACAATTTTTTTTTGTTACAAGGGAAAACACAAATTACAAATTACAAAGTACGTCGGGGGAGCCTAACCCCGGCTATGTCCTCTAGAAGGAGAGTGGCACAC
>JANZLF010000222.1:8080446-8095525 GCA_026546835.1 Erythroxylum foetidum
GCTTCTGGTCAAAAGATAAGCCTTGAGAAGACCCGGATCTTCTTCTCGAGGAATGTGCCCCAGGGGCTTGCCCGGCAGCTTAGTCAGGGTCTTCGTCTGAACTGCACGTCTAATTTGGGCCGGTATCTCGGGATGTTTCATGAGCGAGTCTCCAGACGGACGTTCCCGCATATACTGGATTCGGCCCGAAAGAAGCTCACAGGGTGGCGTATGCAGACTCTATCTATGGCTGGCAAGGTGACCTTAGCTCAGTCGGTTATCTCCGCTCTTCCCTTTTTCACCATGTAGACAGTTCGACTCCCCCGCCGCCTCTGTGATGAGCTTGAGCAGCTCATGCGGGATTTTATTTGGGGCTCGTCTGCCACATAGCGTCGGCTCCATCTGGTGAATTGGGACACCATCTGTCAGTCGAGGTCCGCGGGAGGTTTGGGCATCAAACGCCTCCGCACCACCAATGACGCGTTACTTGCCAAATTAGGTTGGGCGTTGATGGTCAATCCTACTGCCCTGTGGGTTCGTGTTCTTTGTGGGAAATACTGCTTCGATACCCAGCATTTGCCTTATACTTTGGCGCGGTCTAGGGCTTCCATGGTCTGGCGCAGCCTATCGGCCGCCTGGTCGATCGTTCATCAGGGCAGCCGTTGGGTTCTGGGGAATGGTCACCATATTTTATTCTGGCTTGATAACTGGGTAGGCAAGTGGGGACCCTTGGTCCACCAGGCCACCGTGGGTGTCCCCGATAGTATTCTGTATGCCACGGTGGCCGATTTCACGGACGGGCAAGGCACCTGGCTCTGGACCGTGTTCCAGCAGTATATCCTGACTACAGTCTGCTTCGATCTAGCCTTCATGCGACCTTCGTTCGCTGAGAGCGTGGCCGATCAAATCCTTTGGGGCCCCACCTCCCATGGGCGGTTTACAGTCGCTTCAGCTTATGAGTTACAGGAGAGTCTCGGGGTTGCCTCGCAGCCATTTGTGTGGGAAGTTGTTTGGAAATGGGCTGGGCCTCAGCGGATCCGGTCCTTCTTGTGGCTCTTGGCGCACGATAAACTTCTTACGAATCAGCAACGCGTCCTCTGGCATCTCACCATGGAGAGCCGATGCCCTTACCGTGGGCTTGATGAGACCACGATCCATGTGATGCGGGATTGCCCGCGGGTGAGAACCTTTTGGGCCCAGTTCTCCCGGGATGTGTTGGGACCGAGTTTCTTCCACCAAGAGGAGGGGGAGTGGGTTCTCACAAACCTTACCAACATGCGGCCTTTTCAACAAGTTGAATGGTCGGTAATCTTTGAGGTGGCTTGTTGATACTTATGGACCTGGCGTAACAAATGTTTATTCGAGCATGGTTTTCTTTGGCCGATAGGTGGTCGTTGATTGGTTATGGATTATGTTGAGTGGATTTGCAAAGCTCGGCTTCTGGAGTACTGTAGCCCTGGGTCGCCCCATACCTGTGGGGTCTTCAGCGGGCTGGACTAAGCCTCAGGCAGGCTGGGTGAAGTTGAATACGGATGGGGCTGTCTCACATGGGACTGCTTGAGCATCGCCCGGAGGGTTAATTTGAGATCGGTTTGGCCATTGGTGCGATGGATTTCAACAGCGGTTTGACCGCAGCTCCCCCCTCACCGCAGAACTTCGCAGGGTCCAGTCTGGTCTCATGTTGGCATGGGACCGGGGTTACCGCCGGCTAGTCCTTGAAGTCGATTCTTTGGAGGTCATTAATATCCTATCCTCTTCCCAGCAGGTTCTAACTGAGGATATTTTGTTGGTTACAAGAATTCGAGGACTCTTACATTGAGACTGGGAGGTGGTCCTTCGTCACGTGGAACGCGAGGGCAACCACTGTGCTGACAGACTTGTGGCCTGTGCCCGTTTCTTAGATCCGAGCTTGTTCATTCGTCACGAGTCTCCGGGAGCCGTTCTGGAGCTGCTTCACCAAGACGCAAGCGGGGCTGTGTACCCCCGTCATTTGTGATCTTTTTGTTATCCTTCCTTTGTAATAAAAAAAAAAGGGCTATGCACACCGAATGAACCCTGTTAAGTGTCAACATATAATGCCACGCCCAACCTTCAAATACGACGTCACTTCAGTCGGTGCATTTTCATCTGCAGAAGCGTGTGTTGACATTCCCCTTAAGTCATCGGTCGGTCAAACTGTCTCAGAAAGCACACACAAATAGATTTCGAATCTTTAACCACTCCCCCAGACGACAACGCTTTAAAACCAAGCCCCTTTTGTCTTTCAATCGGATTTTCAAACACTCGCCTTCCTCTTTCGCGTCTCTCAACTTCATCTCCTTCACCTTCACTAAGCAACGGACTTCACAGACCTTGTTAAATGAGCAACACTTAAATCCAAAGCCAAAAAAAAACCGCAAAATCGAGATGAAGGATGACGATTCTCTTCCGACAACAACAAAGAAGGATCACTCCGATACTAGTCTGTTAGGGAAAAGCCGTTACAAGTTCTGGGCTTTGGCCGCCATTCTGCTTTTGGCGTTCTGGACCATGTTTACCGGAACCGTCACGCTTCGTTGGTCCGCCGGCAACCTCAACCGCCTCTCCGATGATGTCGACACTCCTATTCACGACGATCTCGACGTTCTCGTAAGCTTCACATTTCTTATATGTGTGTGGCAATGCATATTGATATTATTAATGTTAATGTTGATGTTGGAGGTATGTGGATCTTGGGGATTGAAATTTCAGGAAATGGAAGAGCGAGAGAAGGTGGTGAAGCACATATGGGATGTGTACACTAATAGCCATCGGATCAGACTACCTCGCTTCTGGCAGGAGGCTTTCGAGGCTGCGTACGAGGAGTTGACCAGTGATGTTACTGGAATCAGAGAGGCTGCTATTTCGGAGATTGCTAAGATGTCTGCGCGTTCCGTTGCTCTTGATCCGCCTTCTATCCAATCAACGGTGACGATCCTTTTAGGACATTTCATGCATTTTGATGCGTTTTTTTACCTTAGAGTTTGTGAATAAAAGAACATGTCATGTCAGTCCTCATTATATCATGTCGGTGGATGGAGTGAACACTGAAGTTTTACTTGCCCTTTACTTTTTGCACTGCACTGAAGAAGGAATGTCTCTGAAAGCAATATCTAAATTCAAGAATTTTTTGTTAAATGATGGTAAGAGGGCTTAAATTCAACGACAAATTACCTAATTTCATTTTGGTCAATTCGTTCACATATATATATATCACCTTCTTCAGCTTATTTTCGATTGCATACCTTTGTCAGTGGGATCGATGTGCAAGCACATTTAGCTACTTTTAACTGTGTATGCAGATGGGATAACCTTGAACCTTTAAATTGAAAATCTCCCCCTCTGTTATCTTACCCTCTGAACTTCTCTATATGATAGGAACTAAAAAATCCTTTGGTTCACCAGAATTCTTTTGATACTGTTTCTTCCAATCAATTTCTCACAAGTAGGAGCTCTTGATGAAGTTCTTCACTGGTGCTTATCCCCTCTCCCCATTTGTGATATTCAAGATCGCCATGCATCAAGAGTAAAAACCATAAAAAGGAAAAACAAGTATAGGATTATGTCGTCGAACATATTGAAAATATCTCCATGCAGCCATTTGGAATTCTGAATTCTTGTGCATTTTGTGTGATCAACAAGTTACTTCTGATCTTGTTTTTCCCATCTTTTTTTGCCGAGTACATTATGTAATTTGAGGTGTTTCCCCTTATGGTGATCCAAAGATGATTAAAACCCATACCAAGTGTGAGTCTTTGACAAGGCACATAATAGAAAATCTCTTGTGTCTTCCTTCATCCCATGACTGTATTATCAGAGTGGAGAGTACGCAAATGTAACTCAAACTGCAGTCTCCACTTATTGGGACTATTATAAAAATTTAATTTATCCACCATGATTAATCTAAGCATACAACTTTCTTGGGAGTCCTGATACACTAAAGCCTTCCTTCTAATGTGCACCCATCTCATGTTTGATCCTTAATACTCTTTGTTCTTCTTTAGGAAGGGTAAGGATGTATCCTTTGCTGATGCATCCTATGGCCTTTTTGTACAGTTTCGTAGCCACTTAAAGGATAAGGGTTTTGGTCCCCTAGTAATATCAACTTGTCAGTTATTGAACTACCAAATGCAAATTGCTGTGTTTCTCTTTTCCTTTTTCACAAAACTATTTATTTGCAGTTGTCAATTTGGTGTGCTCCTTCTCCGGAACACCTTAGTAAGTCTCTCATCTTTTAGTATAATTGGGTCTCACTCTGGACATCAACTATTAGCAAATGAACTGTATCCTATATGTGTTTCTGATCGTCAATCTGCTATGCCTTCCCTTGTCTTCTGCTTGGGATTTTCTCTTCCTTTGGGTGGGGTTGTTGAGTTGCTTGTTGAGAATGTATACCTAGTTAATATATCCTAGCCCTGCTTTTCAGAAATATTTCATGGCCATTGCAGGTTTGATTTGGCCGTTGAATAGTCACATATCAGACCATCAAGATTCTAGTGTTAGGCGTTGTATCCATTTCTATTTGGTAAATAAAACTGGAGGATTGCATGCTTTTACCTTTCTTTGATGATTGAGTCAGAAACTTAAGACTTCTGCCGATTACAAGTGTCTGAGAATAATTTTGGCTTGTTGCTTATGTCCCTTGTTAAATTAAATAATCCGGGGCTGATTCACTTACCATTTTGTGGCCTTACATCTTCCTTGTCTTTGCTGTCAGAATTTACGAGAACTAAGTAAGAGTATGAAGATACGAGAGAAAGGTGGAGCTGCAACCTCTTTGGGAGGGAGCGGGCAATGACATGGAGAACATCGACAGACAGCACGAGGCTTCATATGTTCAAAGTTTTGTTCTTGCAATTGCTCATTTGCTGCTCCTTGAACATTAAGCAGTTCAGTTGGTGAAGTTTTCAGAACAGGGATAAGCTATGTATTTAATTAGGTTTTCATTTTCCCGTCGATTTTGATACCACAGTCTTGGTCTATTGCTGCATCTTTTAAACAACCTGCAGTAGATAATTCAGCGAGAAATTTTGGAGGGACTCTGTTTACGGAGATTCAAATGAAGAGAAATTCAATCATGTTTTTCTGACTTGGTTACAAATTCTGACTTGATTACCTTGGTAACCAAGTCAACACAATCATCACCGCATTTAGGGTGTTGGTGTCTTGGGCTTTGTTTTTGGTAGTTCGGAAATCTTTGATCTTTGTAAAATTCTTGTTTCATTACACATACTGTTGCCTGTTATCGTTGCCAACCATGGCATCTTCAACTGTGAAAAAGTGCTTTTGTTAGATGTCATGACTTGTAACACCCTTAAACAATGAATCACTGTTGCGATAGTTTTGTGTAAATAACTAAACATGTGGTTAAATATTCGTACTTGTATCAGAATTGAAGACCCCTTGCTCTGAGACGTACACGGAAGTGTTAGTTTCATTAAATGGGCGCCAAAACATTTCTCAATCAAAGCACCCCTCTCTCGCATAGTTAGTTTAATTTCATAATTCTCTCTACAGCAAATGAAGTGTCCGTACTGCTCGTCGGCCCAAGGGCGGTGCGCCACCACCAGCACAGGCCGCTCGATCACTGAATGCACATCCTGCGGCAGAGTAGTCGAAGAGCGCCAATCTCATCCTCACCACCTCTTCCACATCAGAGCTCAAGACAACCCTCTCTGTCTCGTCACCTCCGATCTCCCCGCTGTCCACCACCACGCCGACGAAGAAGATCCCTTCAAGCCCACCGGGTTCATCACCGCCTTCTCCACCTGGTCTCTGGAGCCCGCCCCTCTCTCCCTCCGGTCCTCTCTCTCCTTCTCCGGCCACCTCGCCGAACTCGAACGAATTCTCGAGTTGGCTAATTCATCGTCGTCGAATTCGAATTCTTCGACGGTTGTAGTGGATAACCTGCGGGCTTATATGCAGATTATCGATGTGGCTTCAATTTTAGGGTTGGATTATGATATATCAGATCATGCGTTTCAGTTGTTTAGGGATTGTTGTTCTGCTACATGTTTGAGGAATCGTAGTGTTGAGGCTCTTGCAACTGCCGCTCTTGTTCAGGCTATTAGGGAGGCTCAAGAGCCTAGAACTCTCCAGGTAAACCAGTTTTCATTAGAAAACAAGATCGATGCCTCCTTGCTGCTGGATGCTGATGACAGAGTGGCCAATGTGCTCTATGGTTGTTTCTGTTTACTTTGCATTCTTTATGTTAGTTAATAACAGTAGCCCTCCAGGATCTTGGGATCTTTTTCACTTCCCCCCATAAATGGTGGCAGTGTGGCACATTCTGCAAAATTTTTGAAAGATAAAAAATGTTGATGAAATACCTTTGTGGATGAATCCCCTCTGATTGCTTTGTTCTTCATTCAAGCGTTTTCTGACCCCATCCTTAAAATTCTTTAAGGTTATATGCTTCCCATGTCCTAACGGTACTCTCTGTCTTTTATGCTCAATGGCTATGACAGCTTTTTTGTTCTCTTTATTTTGGCTTTTTCTGTTTTGAGCATCTCCAAATTGAACAACTGCCTTGATAAAACAGGAAATCTCCATTGCTGCCAATGTGCCTCAGAAGGAGATAGGGAAGTACATCAAGATCCTGGGAGAAGCTTTGCAACTAAGTCAGCCCATTAATAGCAATTCTATTTCAGTTCATATGCCAAGGTTCTGCACACTCCTCCAACTGAACAAAGCTGCTCAGGTCCTTTCTCACGTGGGATTGCTTATAAATTAGGACAAGCTCAATTTGTTGGGATTTTAATTGTACATTGTGGCTTTCTTTCTATAAATCCTACAAATAAGCTACATGGGATGTGCATTACACATGGGAACTAACCTCATTGTGTCGGGGATCTAATTTTACATTGTGGTTTTGTTTCTGTGAATCCTATAAATAAGCTACATGAGATGTGCATTCTAAATGGGAATTAAATCAGCTTAAAAGTTGTCGTGCTAAATAGTGAACAGAAAATGAACCAAGTATTGCTGGGCTGTCTCCCTCTTGTACTGTTATGACTTTAACTAGAACTTCTTTTCATATTGCACTTTATCAAGTATGACAATTTCTTTAACGCAACTTTCAGGAACTTGCAACTCATATCGGAGAAGTTGTTATCAACAAATGCTTCTGCACTCGCAGGAACCCCATTAGCATTTCTGCTGCTGCTATATATCTTGCTTGTCAATTAGAAGACAAACGAAAGACACAGGCAGAGATTTGTAAGGTGACCGGTCTTACCGAGGTTACTTTGCGAAAAGTGTACAAAGAATTATTGGAGAATTGGGGTGATCTGCTCCCATCGAATTACACTCCTGCTGTCCCCCCAGATAAAGCATTTCCTACCACTGCAATTACATCGGGCCGTTCATCTACACAGAAAATCGATCCTGTTGAATTAGTGTCATCTTCTGACAAAGATAAACAACCAGAAGCTAAATTGAATAAATCCCATGAGGCAATGGTCAGAAGCAAAGAGGATGTTGAAAATAATGGTGATTCTCGTGGGATCCCGACCACTTGGCAGACTTTTAGGCAGCCTTGGCTTCAGTTTGGAACTCCTGGAGTTATGACAGGAGAGAAAAATCAAAATGCAGCTCTAGCTGATATCAACGAATTCGAGAACAGACAAGAGTTGGAAGAGAGTATGGACAAGCAGAACATGGATCGAGACCCTATGGGTAGTCTCCAAAACCAGCTCTCCAATGTTCCAAATTCAGGGACGAGTATGGTTGCCTGGCAGTTCAGACCTGCATCTTCATCAGGTCCTCCAATTGTACAGCCACCAACTAACCTAGCACCAGGTCACGCTGAACTTAAAGGTCTTGGCAACCAAGATGGAGGTAAAGGTCTTAGTTAGAGTGGAGATGGTAGTTAAAAATATTAATCCATCTTGCTAAAACATTCAACGTCTACAGCTTGAGCTATGTAATCTGGCGTCTTTTTATATATGTACTTCAGTACTTGCAATCGTTACTGTAAAATTCAGTAATATCGTATGCGTATGATCCCATGGTTGAAAAGAAATGAATTATGATTTTTAGATAGTATACTATGGACAATTTATGGGTACAATGTCGATAATGCATCTTGTTTTCCTTATTTTTATTTTGCATTTTAACCGTCATTCATGGCTGCGGTCTTGGGAGTGCTGGTATGGGATGATATTGGGTTGGGTTGAACTCAGGGTCAGCCCAAAACTTTTTGTAAGGGTTCGGATTCAGCCGGAGGCTTGAATGGGTTTGAGGCTCATGGTCTAAGCTAGAACTTAATTGAGTTCATATTAAGTTTGATTATTTTCTAATTTAAATTTTGAAAAAAAAAATGATATCATTTTTGCTTAGTTTATTCAGGCTTTGGACTTAGTGAGGCCAAGTAGCCTGAATTTGAACTCGGTTTGAAACTTAAAAAATTAAAAAATATAAGTTTTGATTTGGACCTAAAATTCGGTTAATTCGAAGTGTGTTCATTAACTTTAAGTCAAACTAGGACAAAAATATTATTCATAATTATGATTGAATTTGATCCAACTTCATAATAAGATAAAGGTCCAAGTCCTCTTGAGTTAGGCATTTGTCTGTAATTATATTGTTTTAATCAAATCAGTAGCGTCTACAATTTGATTCACTAGAAAAGTCAATTCCTTAATCTCATTTAGTTTGATGCAACTTTTGTTTGTTTGCTACTTTTGAAAGAATAAAAGAATAAAAATGGTTGATGAGAATTTTGAAAGGGTCTAAATCCCTACCCAACTTAATCCAATTGGCAGGAGGGTGCTTACAACAACAATAATGTTTCAATAGGAATTTTGTTGAAATGCAAAATTTGGGAAAATCTAGAAGTATACGACTTTGTATTAGTAGAAATATTGTTTTTTATATATTTAAAGGAAAAAAAAAGGTTTTTGAAAACAGTTGAAAGAAAATACTAGTTAACTACATAAACAAATAATTGCATAAATGAAAAATAAAAAGCAAATAAATAAATAAATAGATAAGAAAGAAAACAAATAAGTGAATAAAACAAACAACAAATTGAAAAGGAAAGAAAAATATGAAATAAATAAATAAAATAAGTAAAGAAGCAAGTACTATAAACAAAAGTATAAAGGGTAATTAAAAGACACAAGAATTAAAGACAAATGTTCAAAAGGCCTATAAAAAGATAATAATCTCTCTAAGTAGGGTCATTTATCCGTATCTTAGTTTGCCAAAATATTGTATTGAGTATCAAGTCTTCAGTAAACTTTAGTAGAACCATATCATTCCTAATTACCTCCCTTCAATTCTTCTTGAGTCTTCCCCTTTTTTTCTTAGAGTCCTTAAGTGTAATTTTCTTACAGCTTCTTACTGGGCGTAAAGAAGTCTCCTCTTAATATGCCTAAACTATTTAAGTCTTGCCTTCCTTAATTTGACATTATCAAATTGAGAATATTGTTGTCTTTACTTTCTTTACTACATTGACTTTCTTTTTTATGATGGTTGATAAGTTTTTCTAGTATAGGTAAGTTTTTAATTTACAGGTTTACAATCTCTTAACTTAAAGTTTTTGGATTATATTAACGTTTCTTTATGTATGACTATCTATTTCTATAAGAAAAAATATTGTTTTAAATGAAGATATTATATTATTCTTCAATTAATTAGATTTTTTTTGTACATAAGTTAAATGCATTCGTTAGATATTTCTTTTAGGAATATCAAATTGCAATCTCTCGTATGAATATAATAGATTTTTCATTACTATGCGGCTCACTTTCGCTTGGAACCTGGGGTACCAATGGGTCATCATCGAAGTCGACTCCCTCGAGGTTCTAAACATCCTGTCCTCATCTCTTCCAGTTTTCTCTGATGACAACTTTTGGCTGCAGGTAACAAGAGGCTCATCCAACGAGATTGGGAAGTAGCACTTCAACACGTCTATCGTGAAAGGAACCAATGTGCAGATAGCCTAGCGTTGCTGGCCAATCTAGCCAATTCGGGCCTTTTTATACTCAAGGATCCACCGCTGTCCGTTATGGAGCTACTACATCGTGACCAGCAGGGCATGATGTACCGTAGAACGCTGCACTAACTTAACTTGTATTTTGGATTTTATTTCCTTTGTAAACAAAAAAAAATATGTAAAATCACTCTTATTTTAGCTTTTTATATAAATTTCATATAATGAAATGCATCTTCTTAAATAATGTTCTCAAACTCTTGTGCTCATATCTTTGAATTAATCTTATAGTTTCTCTTTCTCTACACACACACACATACACACTTGCACGTGCACACACACACACACATTCGAACTTGACACAGTCATTAGTTTTTGTTGCTATTTACTTTTGCTAATGTATGCCCTCCCTCTTTTCATATCCCTTTTGAGCATTTTCCTTAAGGTGGTTTAGATTGATGATATGGACACTAAATAATGAAAATTGAAAACATTAATATGTCTCAATATATGATACTTAGCATTCAATACTATTAAGATTAAATGAATATAGATTGTCTAAAGTAATTAAAACTCTTTATTATTCAATGAATTGTTGTGAAATACAATAAGAACAATGGAAGAAATTAGGATTATTTGAATTCAGCTCACTAACCCTCTTTCTTAAATACACCATTGCACTACACTTTTAATAATAAGCAAGAATATATTCATTATGTTAAACTAAATTGGTGTTGTGGTTGGTCATGAAGCCAACAAATAAACTTTAAGAAAGTTAAAAAATAGACCTAATAGTATATAATACTATTAGTAATATAATTTCTATCTCATCAATGATCAAAATATCTCTTGTATATAAGATATTAATGATTATTAGAATATGTTATTCTATATTAATTAATTCAATATTTTACTACTTAGGCATTAAAATTATACCATAATGCTTTCATAACAATACATTCAACTAAACTAACTATACTTAACCAAGATATCGAGATGATATATGAGTTATCGATGATTAGGTTCTACTAATCCAAAAGCATGATACTTGAATCAATAGAAATTCAGTAGAAAGAATATCATCATTCTTTCTCACATCATAAATACATAAATACATAATATAGATAATGACAGGTATTTATCATATGCATATATTACATAAAATCCAAACAATCCTAACATAATATACATAGAAAAAAATTCTAACTGAAATAAAGAACTAGGTCCCTAATAGTCTTATATAAGAAAAAACACATAAATAAGTAAGCCTCTAGTTATTTGGTTCATCAGTATGCTATTTGAAGGCATGTGCTGAATAATAACAAAGACTCAACAATTTTCTCTTTAATAAAGTAAATTTTGTTGGACCAATGGTGGTTGACAAATTAAATCTCACTTATGTTTTGATAATAATAAAATATATAGAATTGGTTAAGAAATTATTTCAGGTATTGTGAGTTGAAATAAATCAAGATAGTTGATAAATCATGGTGAAATCAATAAGGAAATAATCTTCAACATGCCAAAGACATTAAACATGAAGATTATGGGAAGATTTGATTAAATATATCCGTTGGAGTGAGCAACAAGTCGACCAATATATCATAAGTCGACTAATGAATTAAAGATCATCAAATGGGGGTTAAAACAAGTCGACTAACATGTTACAAGTCGATTACAAATCAATTGAATAAAAACACTAGTCGACTATCATGTCACTAGTCGACTGATCGAGGAGCGAAGTTAAAGCCTA
Source organism: Erythroxylum foetidum (assembly GCA_026546835.1). Lineage (NCBI taxonomy): Eukaryota > Viridiplantae > Streptophyta > Magnoliopsida > Malpighiales > Erythroxylaceae > Erythroxylum > Erythroxylum foetidum. Next base: position 8,092,134 of record JANZLF010000222.1, read on the forward strand.
CACTAAAAAATGTTAATACTAGTCGACTACAACAGCTCGACTAGCCGACTATCAGGTAAAGCTGAACAAGATGTGTCCGAATTATTCACAAATGGAAAGGAGAAAGTTAAGCAACGTCTATTAGCAATCAGGAAACGGATAGTGGACTTCTCCAATGGCTATAATCATCTTAGAGCCTGCAAATAAATAGAGACACATCAAGGGAATTGACTATAGATGTTCAAATCAAAGTATACTACTATAGTTCCATAAATTTGCTCTTATACTACTCTTAGCTTGGTCTGACCTCCATTCATTTTGTACTGAGAGTCATTGCTTTCATTTTCTATCTTGTTATTATTGTAAGTTGAGTGATTAGTGAAAAATCACTTGTAAAGTAGGATTTGTGCCGAGAAAACAAATCGATTGTAAGGGTAGCTTGAGCCGGAAATCAAGTGGTGTTGTAAGAGTTCATACTAATCTAAAAAGTGTGCAATAAAGTGGTTTGCCAAATCCTAAGTGGGAGCTTAGGTAGAGGACGTAGGTTTTAGCACCGAACCTCAATAAAAACAGTGTTTGCTCCTCTTCCATATTCTCTGCATTTAAATTTGTTTAATTTGTTTTTGTGTGGAATTAACTTCTGATTTTTTGTAGAACTTTGTGAAAAGCTTTAAAGATCTATTCAACCCCCCTTCTAGATCGTTTATAATTGCTAGAAAAGAAATACTATTACATCATACAATATCTCATATTGTATTTTACTCCTTATATAAATCCATACTTTTATGAATTTAGTTATGAAGGTATTTACTAGAGAATCGCATTCCCTATAGATAATCGATAATTTCAAACTTACCACAACAATTTTATTGAAGTGCTTTAGCATTCTTAATGCTTTATTTCTACTTAGATTTAAGCAAATTGAACTTTTCAAAATTTTAAATCATTATTTCATTTAATACATATGACTATATCATATAAAGTCATTAGTAATCTAATGAAATATAAGTATTATTCTTTTTATGAATTGATATTCTATCCAACACATCACATGTATAATATTTAACAATTCAATACCATCATCATCCTTTCACTAAAAGCCGATTTGATTATTCTTCAACTTGACAAGTTTCACAAGTTTCATATGATTCATAATCAAAAGGATACACGTATCCTTATATGTAACTTTATGATTCTCGTTTTATTGATTTAACCAATATGACATAAAAGGATTGTCTCAATTATCTAACTTTTTATTCTTACCATTTATGTTAAGCATAAGTCTCCTTTGATCCAATACATATACAAACCATTTGCATAAACTTGGATCAACTACTTTGACTTAACAATCTATTTCTAACCATGCATTGAACATTATAATAATGTTGAATCTAAATTCAGTATCAAATACTCATAAGCATGAATTAGAAATACATATGATCTCTATCATATCATATATAGGCAAACAAAATTATGCAATCATTTTCTTTTAATGATAACTATTATCATATTGTTGCTAAGCCTTTAATTGAAGTCCACAATTATACTTTTAGTAGGCTAAATTTAGTGAAATAATTCCAACAAGGAACTATACCATTAAGCTCTACTCCATGCAACCGTTTGCATTTGCTATCATGGTGTTCACATACATCTTACATGTCGTCGTCAAAGTTTACGAGCCATTACTCAACTCAAAATGTGAATACATTTTGTCATCTATATGATTTTGACATATCTCTACAACTTTGTCGTTATATCCTCAATGGGTATTATAACAAAATTGTATAATGAACATACAATTTTCTATCTAACTTTTGAGAACTTTTCTTAAACATATCCTATATCCAAGAACTTGGGTTCACTAACTTAGCATCAAATATACTAAACAAGGTAAGTTTTACTAAGAACAAAATACAAATGTAACAAAAGTAAGTAATCAATTATATGTGATAACTACTAAATAAAATTAGGACTTTAATCCTGCATTTGATTACTTCCACTATTTTATTCGAAATAATAGCCCTCACTACTATTCAAAAAGATTGCTCTAATCTGTCTAATAGGCTAGAATTCAATTATAGTTGAACTTGAGTTTTCTCAATAAACCAATTAGACTTAAATTAGGTAGATAACAACTTTATCAATCACATCTCATATGACTCCTAGATCCATTATGTGACAACTCTTGCCAAAACTTATCTAATATGTTATTCCTAACCCTGCCTCTAAATTCATGTGATCATGAGTTTGCTCATCCAAATCACACAAATTTAGTTAAGTAGAACCCACTATTATAAGATTAAACATATTCGGGTTAAAGAGGTCTTGAGTTTACTCAACAAGCCTTACAATAAACAAAACTCTGGTTTATTCTTATAACAATGGAAGGCAACAATCATGTTCTTAGCGTGTACTTAATATTTTGATGAGAGATTTTAACTTCATTTGTCTCATCAAACACAAAATTGCATATAAAATATCCCACGTATAAAAACATACAATTTATCAAGCCTCTAATATATATATATCAACCGTATAAATAAAGAATGCAACTTATACACTCATAATCAAATTATATACATAAAATATCAAGCTTCGTTTGATTATAGTTATTGATCTTTATAATCTACAATAACATTTCCAACTCCTTGGAAATTTTAAATTAGATTAAAATAATTGATGATCTGTTTTAACAGTAAACTACTTATAACTCAAATAATGGTGCCAATACCTGATGGCTTTGACGATTGCTAAAATCTCCTTCTCGTATGTTGATAATCCATGGTGTCGTAAGGCTAATGATTTACTGAGGAAGGCAATTGATTGCCCTTCCTATTGCAACACCGCACTAATCCCTTGCCCATTTGCATCTGTTTCCACTACGAAAAGTTTAGAGAAATCCGCTAAGGCTAGAACCAAAGCTGAAGTGACTGCTCTTTTCAATGTCTTAAAAGCACTTCTTTCTTCTTGTCGCCAAACCCAGTTTATGTTAGTTTATGCCCTACAACTAATCGATTTGGTTTAGTGACAAATTATTTAAAGTCATTCTTTATCTTGTACATGTTTAGATATATATGATAAAGTCCATGGGATAATTATACATTGCAAAAGAAATTATAATAAGATTATAATTATGAGATTGATATTGCATTTATGTATTATTTCTAAATGTTCATAGTCATTATTCTATTAAGATTGCATATTAATATAACGGAAAAAGACTAGCACACGTTTTGTTTTTTCCTTATGAAGGAAGTAGTCGATCTCATAGGCTAAAGTATAGAGATGCTTAAACAAACGTGTGGGTGCTTACTAGATAATAATTTCACTAAACAGACTCGATATAAGAAATCTATTTAAAACATTATTTGTATGTTTATGGAATTCTCATTGTGATGATTGTATAAGTGATC
>JANZLF010000222.1:8097767-8111270 GCA_026546835.1 Erythroxylum foetidum
CAAATGCCGGAACAATCATGAATGCATGTCACTATGTATATGCATGTGCAAAATGATCTATCTCTCTAAAATCAGAGACTACAAAACACTCGATCACAAATTAAGCACTAACAACTCTATACTCATAACACGGTGCTCATCGCATCGGTAATGGGATGCTACACTAAAAACCACATGGATAGGGAAAATGATTGGGTATTGTAAACACAATTTCCTTGGATCTTTGGCTTATAATTATGTAATCCTCTTTGATTCAATAACTCTAGTGCTATATTATGATATTACTATTTTATCCTTTTATAAATCAAAATTTACCTTTTCTAATATATTTTAATTTAAAATACATATATGACAAGTGGATGGCCACATATGACTACCATTTGTCAACTATATAGTCAATCTTATCAAGAATCATATTGAAACTAACTAAGGAATGGAAATTGGTTTTAAGATGGAACCTCACTGCTCTTATGTTAGTCGTTAGCACCTCGAAATGATAGATTATGTCACATGTTAGGCTTTAAATTAACCTACACGTGAGAGGGGTGTGTTGAAATATAAAGTGAGAGTTTGTCCCACACTGAAGAAAGAGAGGAAAGAAGACTAATATATAAGCCTAGTGGGCTACTCCATCTATCACCAATTGGTTTTATGATGGAACCTTACTTAGACTTATATGTAGTCTAACATTCCTTCTCTTATGAGCCCGTAGGCCCATTGTAAATTCTAACAATAAGCCTAGGCCATGCTCAATTTAGCTCAGCCTAACTAAAATCAACAAACTCAACCCACATTGATTAGACTAGAAGTCAAAATTAAACTTTTTTTTAGTTTTAGGTTTCAAAATGGGCTTATACTTGTGTTCCATAGTTTGATTGGCTCAAACCCTATATATATATATATATATATAATTGACTTGAAATCCTTCTTGTCTTCTCTCATCCTCTGTTTTCATTTTCTTATTCTTTATTCTTAACCACTTTATGTTTTTGTCCGTTTGTGCATGGAATGAAACTACACTTGAAATTTGAAAAATGTTTATGCATTCTTTTTTCACCTCTCTAAAAGCATTTTGTCTCACCTCTCTGTTTATGTGCTCTGCCAGTTAAAAAGTTTTCTCCGTTACTTTTGTTACACGGTTTCTTTTTCCCTCTCTATCTTTTGAAGCATCTCACAAAAGAACTTTGGGGGACTTGCTTTTGCTTTTTTGTGTTTACTAGTTTTATTATCTAGGTTCTTGAGCATAGAATAAATGAAGAATAAAAGTTTAGCTAACTTGCTTTCCTTTCCTAAGTAGTGCCCCACTTGAGTAGTTAGATCTTCAATAGAGTTTAGGTCGAGTCTCGAGTTGGAAGGTTTTGAGCTAGTTTTGAATCACACAAAATTTGATTGGGACTAAGTTCAAGCATATGAGCCAAGTCCAATCAAATTTTGGACTAGAATTTGGCCACAACCTAAAAGGGTTAGGTTAGGCGGGGCTAACGACGAACTCACCCTTGCCCATCGTATTACCATCCCTACACTTATATCTAACTAAAGATGACATAGTTCATTGCCTTTTAAGAGTGATATAATAATTAATAATTCCATAACACATGACATAATAATGGGAAACTAACTGTGATCGAATCATGAGTGTACTAAAAAATAAAATTTTACAATTTCATGATAAGATATTTTTAATTGAATAACTTGAAAAATATTAATCATAAATAAGCGATAAAATCGTACTTGATTTATATTCCTACAAAAATTTGTTCTCAAGTTGTCAATCATAAGATGTCCAAGTATCCAACATATAACGGTATCTATAGAGTAAAGAAAGAAAACTCAATATTTGAGAGGAAACTGCAAGAGTGCAAGCTCTCTTATGCCTTTTTCTTATTTATAGAAAAATATATTAGACTTCGTTTCTTATTAAAATTAAAATTTTTTAATCATAATTAAAATATAACTCTTACTCTAACTCTAACTTAATTTTAGTAAGATTAAATATCTCGTCTTTGCTTGCTAAAGTTTTCAAACATTCTAATTAAATCTAACTTAATTTAAATTAATTTGTCTCTTTTTAACTGCTATTTTTTTGTAGGACGTATCATGTTCCTAATATATTAATAATGATTATAAATTAGAATTAGAATTAAAATTAAAAATTAAAAATAGATAAATTAAAACTCCTTTTAATTGTCTTTAATTATCCAATTAAGCAATTTATAATCATATATCAAGATTGATATCTAACAACATGTCATAACCATCTAAATATTAGGAATGTCAAATTGGTTTGACTCAACCTATATATGCATGCTTATAATATATAGTTTAATCTTTTAATGTTCTAATTGGACATAGATTATGGAATTCGTGTCTACTCTATGTAAATCGAATCATATCTATTTTTACTAATCAATAATTGATTTATAATTGATATTTGTCTTTTCAAATCTAAATTCATTGTGACTAGCGGTTCCCTAAATCACTACTAATCAAGAACATTTAGATATTTTCTCTAATTACTTTAAAGTGAAAAATCTTTTATTGACTTACTTAACTATCTTCATATCATGCATACTATATATCAATGATTTTAAAACTGGACTAGGCCAGTCAGTTTGACTAGAACAAACACAAACTGACCAGATTTATGATATGGTTTATGTTTATAATGCTTAGGAGAAAAAATAGACCTATTTAAGAATAAATCAACCAATTTCTTAGAAAAATATTGGTTAGCTAATGAACGTTAAGAATCTGTTATGAAGAGTTTGAACATTTAGGACCCATCACAAGCATTAAATTGTCTTCCTCTCTACAAAGCCATTGCACACCATCCCATGTATGTACCTCCTTATGAAATCTTTAATTTCGAGAGAAGCATCATTGTTGTGGGAAATTGAGATTTTTAAAGGGTGTACTTCATAAATCTTTTGATTTTTTAATGATTTTACATAATTTAACTGATAAATTATATTTTCTATTTATCTATTTATATTTTAATTTGGTTGGGTCGGTCGTGCTAGGCCCGAGCCTAGACTCAGAACGACGCATGGGCCGATCGGCCCATCCCTTGATGATTGGCCTAATTCTTTGTAGGTATTAGCTATATAAATTCATTACCTCATCATAAAAAAGGTATGATTTTCGAGAACCCTAATACTCTTTATTCATTAGCCACCAAAACTCTCACAAGAGACTGACTTGAGCGTCGGAGGGGCCTATTAGCAGTCAACCCCCGGTATGCCTTTATTGTTTTGCAGATATCTTTGAACCAAAATCAGCCAATCTCATGGATCCAAGCAATAATGCCCAACCCCATCAAATCAGAAAGAACCAGTTGGCACCCACGGTGGGGCCGGGTATCAAGGCACCACGTCCAGAAGTACTCAGATCAGTCAGGTGGCGGGAACAAATCCTGATGTAGCCGCTGTTGTGGTACTTGCACTACAGCGAATGGGCTTGCAACTACCCGCTACCTTTCCATCGTCACATCCTGATCACCAGATACACCCTCCGCTCTTCATCCAAAACCCTAGCATAAACGAGCTACCCCCTCAACACTCACATCAGCATGATCAATCGCAACAATCCCAAAACCAAGACCAAGAAGCGCAAAGCGTGGCCCTAGAGGATGATGCTAGAACCAGTTCTCATCCTCACACCCAATATCCCATCAACACGAACCCTCCTGCACCACAACAAGCCTTTCTCACACAAAGACAAATAGAAGAAGCGACCGATCTATTGATTCGCCAAATCTTACAGTCTCAACCCGAACAGCAGCAAACCCCCGCTCGACAGATTGGTGTGATGGCCGATCTGCACTCTACTGAAGTCCTGGAAAAAAATCGTGGACCACTGAATCAATATAGCTATGAATTCCCATCCTAGTCAACCATCAGCACAATACAGCTCTCCTTTCATCCCGGAGATCCTAGATAGCCTCCCAGCGGTCGGTACTAAGATACCAACGCCAGCAAAATATACTGGAAAGACTAATCCTCTCGACTACCTGCAACACTTTCAGTTGATGATGAACCTGCATTGCGTTCCAGACGCCATTCAATGTAAAACCTTCTACACAGCCTTTCAAGAAGGAGCCTGAAGATGGTTCAACAACTTAACCCCGTGTTGCATAACTAGTTTTGAGGATTTTAAGCTGCTATTCCTCAACCAGTTTGCTACAAGTAAACGGCCACAAAAGACTGCCTTGGAAGTAATGCAGTTGACCCAAGGAAGGAACGAAAGTTTGCAGGATTTCATCACCCGATTTAACAATGAAGCTGTTGAAGTCCCTGATCTCACCTGCTCATCCATGTTGGCTGCCTTGATGAGCAATACGAGGGATGGACAGTTCAAGAAGTCGCTGGCTCTTGATCAACCCAAGTCTATCCAAGAGATAAGAAATCGGGCAGATAAATACATCCAACTGGAGGAAGTGTTGAAAAACACAAAACGTAGATCCGCTGGCCGAGTAGTAGAGCCGATGATTCACAAAAATAGCAGAAGGATCGGTGTAGCTGGAGGAAGCCAATCAATCGAAAGGACCAAAGGCGAGAATCCTTCACTCCGCTTAACAGGCGATATGCGGAAGTACTGGAGGTCATGAGAGCAGAAGGGGAATCCCTCCGAGAACCCAATAAATTAAAAACTCCTCTAAAAAAAGGGATTCTTCTTTATATTGTCGTTTTCACTGAGATGTCAGTCATGACACGGAGGATTGCTGGGACCTAAAGAAAGAAATCGAACTCCTTATCCAGAGGGGAAGGCTAGGTAGATTTTTAAAGTACAGAAAAAATCCTGATTGAGATAATGAGGGTAGGAGCGGTCGGTCTGAAAATTGGCGAAAACCATGGAGACAACACAACATGAATGATGGCGGAAGGCAGACCAGGAATATGGATGACCGACACAATACGAGAGGACAGTCCAGGGCTAGAGATGACAGAAATACCGGATAGCAGGATGATCGACCAGTCAGGGTCATAAACATGATTTTTGGCGATAGCGCAGCAGGAGGGTCCACCGTCAGAGGAAGGAAGCGATATGCCAGGCAGATCGCTGAGGATCAGTTAGCAACGAAAAGGCCACAAATTAATGAGGTGATCTCGTTTGACGAGTCTGACCTGGCTGGCGTCAACTGTCCTTATGATGATGCACTCGTGGTCACGTTGAATATGAACGGTAGTCAGGTGAAGCGCGCAATGATTGACACATGCAACTCGGTTGACCTATTGTACTATGATGCTTTTAAGCAAATGGAGATTCCGGAGGAACGGCTACTGTCGATAGAGGGACTAATCAAAGGGGTAACAGGAGCATCAACTTATCCATTCGCTCGAGTCCTCTTAAACGTAAAGTTCAGACAAAAGCCATTCCAAGTAGTGAAGAATGTTGAATTCCTAGTTGTGAAGTTTGTAGGAGCCTATAATGCAATAATTGGAAGAGCTGCACAAAACTCCCTCAAAGCTGTTGTCTCAACCTATTATCAGGCGACGAAGTTCCTAACACCCCATGGCATCGGGATCATCAGGGGTTAGCAAAGGATCGCTAAGGAATGCTACTTGGCAGAAACAAAAGCCCTTGAGGGAGCAGTAGTGTTGGCAAGCTCTCTTGATGTAAGAACAGATGAAGAAACCGAGAGGATAAACCCTGCAGAAGAAACTCAGCGGGTCATACTGGATGAAGAAGACAGATCCAAATTCACAAATTTGAGCACCGAACTCGAATAAGGGTTGGCCGCAGCAATCACAAGTTACTTGGTAGAGAGCCGATTGGTCTTTGCTTGAGTACCGAGCGACATGCCTGGAATCTCTCGAGCGGTAACATCTCATTCCCTGGGTATTCAGAAAAATTATAGGTCGATCAGACAGAAGAAGCGATGGCACGGCAAGGAGTGGCAGGGGGTGATCAAGAAAGAAATAGAGAAGCTGCTTGACGCTGGTTTCATTCAGGAAGTCAAGTACCCTGAATGGTTAACCAACGTGGTATTGGTGAAGAAGAAAAACGAAAAGTGAAGAATGTCCATTGATTTCACCGACCTGAATAAAGCATGCCCAAAGGACAGTTTCCTCTTGCCCAAGATTGATTAGTTGGTAGACTCCACGATAGGGCATGAGCTCCTCAGCTTCTTAGATGCCTTCTCTGGTTATCATCAAATAAAAATGAGCCTCGAAGACGAAGAAAAAACGGCTTTCATAACTGACCAGGTCACATATTGCTACCAGGTGATGCCGTTCGGTTTGAAAAATACAGGGGCTACTTACCAGCGGCTCGTTATGGAAGTTTTTAAGAGACAAATCGGCAAAATAGTCGAGGCTTATGTGGACGACATGGTGGTCAAGAGCAAGACAACTGCCGAACATGTGGAGAACCTTAGAGAATATCTTCCTGACCCTCAATAAATTCCAAATGAAGTTGAATCCCGAGAAGTGCGTCTTTGGTGTAACATCTGGAAATTTCTTGGGATTTATGATTACTCAGCCGGGGATCGAAGCTAATCCAGAAAAGATCAAAGATATTGTCCAAATGCCCTCACCATGATGCTTGAAGGATGTACAGATACTGACCGGGTGGATGGTTTCTTTGAGCAGATTCGTCTCTAGGATGGGGGACAAGTGCCTCCCTTTCTTCAAAATTTTGAGGAAAGCAGATGTGACCCAGTTCCAATGGCTAGATGAGTGTGAAAAAGCATTCCAACACTTGAAGCAATATTTGACCAGTCCACCCATCTTGCAGAGCCCTATTGAGGGGGAGAATCTAATTCTTTACTTGGCAGTCACAGAGAGGGCGATCAGCGCAGTCCTTGTTCGATTGGATGGTAGTGAACAATTTCTGATCTATTATGTCAGTAAAGTGCTGAACGGACCAGAGACGCGGTATTTGCCCATTGAAAAGTTGGCTCTTTCCTTGATAACTACGGCACGGAAACTAAGGCCCTACTTCCAGAGTCATACCATTGAGGTATGGACCGACTAACCCCTCAGGCAGTGCCTTCAAAAGCTCGAAACCTCTAGGCGATTAATAAAATGGGCAGTAGAGCTGGGAGGGTTCGATATACACTATAAATCACGGACGACGATCAAGGCCCAAGTGTTGGCGGACTTCGTTGCAGAGATGAGTCAACCTGACTCGTAGGGTGAGCAACGCCCTACCTGGAGCCTATTTGTCGATAGGTCGTCCAACGCTGAGGGATGCAGAGCAAGAGTGGTATTGATTAGCCCACACCGGGAAGAAAAGTTAGAGTATGCCCTCCGGTTAGAATTTAGAGCATCCAATAATGAGGTAGAATACGAAGCTCTAATAGCCAGCCTCCAGTTGGCAAGAGAGATGGGGGTAAGGCATCTAAAGGTGTACAGCGATAGCCAAATAGTGATTGGTCAAGTTACTGGGCAGTATGAGGCCAAGGGGAACAACATGATCAAGTATCTAAAATTGGTAAAACAGGAGTTGAGTAATTTCGAGCAATGCACGGTCAGCAGGATAGAGCGGACGCAAAATGCTCAGGCAGACGCACTTTTCAAGATGGCTTCCGATCAGAATGCCAAGAACAACATCTTGGTCTAGCGGCTCGACCAACCTAGCATCCAGAAGACCACTGAGGTTCTTCAAGCAGACGATGAACGGTCGAGTTGGATAGAGCCGATCAGGCAGTACCTTCTTAAGGGAACACAGCCGCTGGAAGCTTTGGAGGCCAGGAAACTAAGAGTAAAGGCGGCCGAATATGTGATTGTCAATGACATTTTGTACAAGCGTTCTTATGACTGACCGCTACTAAGTTGCTTGGATGAAGAAGAGGTAGAACGAGCAATGGATGAAGTTCATGGAGGAATGTACGGAAATCATTTAGGAGGCAGAATGTTGGCTCACAGATTGATCAGACAGGGGTATTATTGGCCGATGATGAAGAAGGATTGTCAAGAGAAGGTTAACCGATGCGAGGCCTGCCAGAAGAACAGAAATTTGTCTTACCAGCCGACCGAGCAGCTGAAAATTGTGAGTCATCCCATTCCCTTTGCTCAATGGGGAATGGGCGTACTAGGTCCTTTTCCTCTTGGACCGAGGCAGAAGAAGTTTTTGATAGTGGCAGTCGAATACTTCACTAAATGGGTAGAAGCGAAAGCGGTCGCCACCATTACTGAGCAGAAAATTGAGAACTTCGTACGCAAAAATATACTGAGCCATTTTGGGATGCTTATGGTTTTGATGACAGACAATGGTCAGCAGTTTGATAACGACAATTTCAAAGATTTCTGTGAACGACTGAAGATAAGACTCTAGTTGACTTCAGTAGCTCATCCTCAAAGTAATGGTCTAGCGGAGAATACTAATAAGAAGATAATGAGTGCTCTCAAAAAGCACTTAGATGGACGCAAGACCTGGGTGGACAAAGTAGATGAAGTGTTGTGGGCATACAGAACAACCCCAAACGAGGCCACAGGTGAGACACCGTTCAGAATGACCTTCGGGGCAGAGGCCTTAGTCCCAGTAAAAGTAGTACTGCATACCCAACGAGTTGCGAGTTACGAAGAAGAAAGGAATGATGAAGCTTGCAAGGTAGAACTGGTACTTCTCAGTGAAGATAGAAATAGGGCAGTCGCTCATTCAGAAGCTGTCAGACAAAAAGCAACGAAGTTTTACAATAAAAGGGTAAGGCCGAGCAACATAAAGGTCAGTGGGTACGTTCTACGAAAGGCTGAGGCGGCTGAAAAGCATCCTGGGAAGCTCGGTCATACATGAAAAGGACCCTATCAAGTGGTCAAACAAGCCGGACATGGCTCTTACATCCTGCGTGATTCGAACGAGAAGATTCTACCGAGGCCCTAGAATTCTCAAAACCTGAGGACATTCTACCAATAGATAAGCTTTATTTTAGTTCACTTATTTCTTTGTTTATTATTGTTTATGCTCTTGTACACGTGACTTATGGGTACCTTTTTCCTGGCCCTGCCAGTCAGGTTTTTTAACGGCCCACTCCCTTGTCATCGTCAATAAAGGAGTTTCAGATTTCTTGGCAAGAAAAATCTCACTAAATTAGGCAAGAGGAGAAAATTCTACCAACTGATCGCTGTCCACATTGCTCGGCCAGGTTGCCAAGATAGGATCTTGGAACCAGGAGATGCCAAGAGCCAAAATCTTGGATCGCTCGGCCTTTACACTGCTCGACCAAGTTGCCAAGATCGGATCTTGGAACCAAGTGATGCCAAGAGTCAAAATCTTGGATCGCTCAGCCTCTACACCGCTCGGCTAGGTTGCCAAGACAGGATCTTGGAACCAGGCGATGCCAAGAGCTAAAATCTTAGATCGCTCAGCCTCTACACCGCTCGGCCAAGTTGCCAAGATAAGATCTTGGAACCAGGCGATGCCAAAAGCCAAAATCTTAGATCGCTCGGCCTCTACACCGATGCCAAGAGCCAAAATCTTGGATCGCTCGGCCTCTACATCGCTCGGCCAAGTTTCCAAGATAGGATCTTGGAACTAGGCGATGCCAAGAGCCAAAATCTTGGATCGCTCGGTCTCACCACCGCTCGGCCAAGTTCTCTTGTCTTAGTTGACCATGACTTTCTCGAACCCTATAACCGATCGACGTACATCGAGTGCACTCGTTCACTACCTGCTATTTGAAAAGATCGTCCAATCTTAACACGACAAATAAACAAGGTAATGAAAAATAAAAGTAAGAATTCTATTTCCTTGAATTAATGTTCTGGTCACAAGCCCGACCAGATGAGCCTTGAAAAGGGGAAAATCATTTTGATCCTTCGGTGGGAGAGGAAGGGCCAGCAGCCGGATCGGCAGGAGAAGACAGCGGAGAGACATCATTTTCCTCATCTGAAATCAGGTCCAGCATCTCATCTGGGAAGACCTCTTTTTCCCTTTTAGCTATCTCTCTCATCTCCTCAAGTGAAAGGCCGACCTCAGAGGGAAGCATCAGCTCGGCATAATCCTCGAAGGAAAGACCATCCGACCCGTCAGGAAGGCAAACGCTGTGGCAGCTCCTCAAGATGGAAAGAGCTAAGTCGCAAGCAAATTCCAGACACTCTTCGTGTAAATACCGCTCTTTCTATCGCTTGATTGCTTCGACCCTTTGCTCCTTGACGGAGTCTTGCAGCTCCAGCAGTTTCTTCTCGGCCTTCATTTTATCTGTCACCGCCTCATGACATTCATGGAGGGCTTTCGAACAGAGCTCCTCCTCCACTCTTGCCTTTGAAGTAGCATTGAGCACCTTTTTCCTTAGGCCCTTAGTACGAAGCTACAACACCCGGTATTCACTTTCCAGATTACCCCTGGAAGCAATCACTCTACTCCTCTCCTCTTCCCCCGAAACGAGTTGAGCTCTCAAAACGCCCTTCTCTTCCTCCAAAACGCTCTTCTCCTCTTCCAGTGAAGAGAGTTGAGCTCGTAAGACATCCTTCTCCTCCTTCGCCTCTGTAAGTTCAAATCTTAAAGCATTAACTTGCTCCAGAAGATCGTGAACCTCCCAGTCCATTGTCTGGTTTACTTCATCGAGCTGATCGAGACGCTGATGCATCACAGAGGCGAACGCCAGATCCCTGGCACAGTCGCGGACGAGACTAGCCATCAGCTCTTTATTGTTCAGCGTATCCAAAAACTTCTCGTCCGCAGGAGGAACAACCTTCTGGGCAATGTGCAGAGCCACATTGATGTCCCTAATCGATGCAGCCTTATCAAGGCTGATCGTAGACACCCATTTTCCACCGCTGGAGGCTTGCTCTTTCCCCTTGCCTTTATCAAATCGGGGTACTTGCTCTTCTCCCTTTCCCCTGTCCAGTTGACAGGACGATCGATTAGCACTCCGAGTGGTCTTTTTTCTTTTGAGCGGAGGCTCCATCTCTTCCTCCGAATCCGCTCGGTCCACATTCACCGATTGGACCGGCAACAACGCAGACACGCCAGGTTTGTCCTCAGTGGACGGAAGGGCCAGCAGTGCTGTAGACTAGCCCAACATCATCGGCTGAGCGATGTCTTCGCTGGCCTCTACCTCCTTCCTTTGCTTCTTTACCTTCGAAGATCTAGGCCCTTTGGATTGCCTTTTGGATTTAGGGAGATTGGAGGACCCGGCGAAATCCTTGACCTATACCATGGCTGCACAATTATAGAAGCAGGTTAGAAATCTAAACTAGTACTTGTGGATACAGCAGATAGATAAACTACGAGGAATTAACCAGGAGGGGCAATTTCCTCTTCTAGCCATCTAATTTGAGGAGGGGGGTCAATTAAAAAGGCATCGACTGATGCCCATCCACGATACCCCAGAACGAGGCGGTCGAAAGAATACCGACCGAGCATCTTGATCCTATCCATCACTTCCCATTCTTCCCTGGAAAGGTATAGATCGGCAATATCATTCCATTGCTCGGCCAGGGGATACCTCCACGACCGGGATTCAAAGGTGAATCTTGGGGGCCTCACAAAGAAGTACTTCGTCTTCCACGCTTTGATTGATCCTGCTGTTCCAGTAGGACGATACCTCGCATCCCTATACTGGAGATGAGGGATCCCAGCCCTGACGCTTGAGCTCTGGTTCATTCTTAAAAAATGACGCAGGACACCGACTGATGGTGGATACCCGAAATAATGGCACAGCAAAGCCAGACCGTTGATGAACCTCCAACTATTTGAGGGAATCTGGCTCGGCCCTAATTGGTAGGCGCGCCATACCTCATCGATGATCGGGGCGTATGGAAGCTTCATTGTAACATCTCGTCACCGATGGGAAGGTTATAAAGGTAAATTGAGACGGGTTAGGATTTTACCGCATAATATTGACTGAGCATCCTTTTGACCTCTAATTTTGGAGGCCATGAGTCTTTTACACATGCACATATAGGTACATGCATTCATGACTTTTCTCGGCATTTGATTTTGAATATGATACGAATTATGATTTGAGAGATAATTAGATTTGATTGTGATTTATTAGAAATTCTGGAATAATTGGGTCTGAATAGTTGATTTGGAAATATTTTAGAGTGACTATTAATTGATTGTGAACCTTAGAAACTTTTTTGGAAATTTGGGAGAAAATGTCTGGACCGAAAATTTTCCGAGTGGCGGACTGATTGAATGAATTGGATCGAAATAATTGTCCATTGGCAATGGAAATTTAGAATTTTGATTTTAGAAATTTAATATGTCGATCCATTGAAATTTCGAGATAGATTGGACTGGAAATGAATTAAAAAGGGAAAGAGCATAAAAGGGTATTGAGAATAAGACAAGTGGCAAATGTTTAAAGGTTTTTAATAACCTAAGTAAGGAAATTTCCGATGTTCACGGTTAGGGCAAGCTCTTTCTCCTCTCCTTTTCCTTGGTGATCCCCGATCCTTGCCTTTCAAATTGCTTGCTTCTTCTTCTTTGTGCAAGCCAGCCTTAGCCTTGAGAGAAGATGAAGATTTGTTAAAGTTTTGAGAGCTCTCGTGGGTTGTTGGAGAAAAGAGGAAAGAGGATAGGAGGATTTTAGGAAGATATAGAGATTTAAAGCTTGATTTGGTAAGTTAATGGCTTTAATGTTGTTTAATGTTGTCTGAATGCATTTATAATGTTTATTGTGAAAAGATTGGGGTAGTTGGGGTTGAGAAATGACTGGTTTTAGAGTGAGAATCGCAGAAATTCGTCGGAGAAGACGACGGAGGAGGCCGCACGTCGCAGTGAGAAAATTGTGATCTCGCCGCAGCGTGCGCGAAGGTCTTGCCACGACGAGCTTTCATTTACTCGCCGCGGCGAGCTTACTGAAGCACGTCGCGGCGAGCCTCCATATCTTCCACGCCGCGGTGAGCTACCCTTGTCGCCGAGGCGAGCGCTCTTTGTTGCCGCGACGAACGTCCCCACGTCGCGGCGAGACTGTTTTTCCTGAATTGGTATAGTTTGGTTTTTGGGGCATAACTAATGGTGTAGAACTCCAATTGAGGTGATGTTTGATTCGTTATAACCTAGAGAAAGAGGTCTACAATTGAGGAAAAGAATGAGAGTTTGAATTCAGGTTTTTGAGATCTCAATTAGTGAAAGAAAGTAAGAATGTGATTGTATTTTTACCTAAGGATTGTTATTGAAAATTGGAGTATAATGTGAGACTTTGAAAATAAAGTCAATGCTACTGGGAACTTTAGAAACTGAGCATAAAAGAATGAATTCGATCTAGAAAATAGTGATGTTGACTTTGAGGTACTACCATAGCAAAAATGACTTGATAAATTGACTGGAAATTAGAATTGAAATTTGGAAGTTCTGTAATATGTTATTGAATCGAAATGAGCCGATATTGATCAATTGAGTGAAAGTTAGATACTGAGTAAAAGAAAATAGAAAATGGGAAATGGTACCGGGAAAATCATGAATAGGCATAGTACATCTTTTATTCAAGGCATGTGCATCATCAATTATTTTGACTGTGCATTTTGGTAATGAATGGAATTATTTGATTGTTATAGAGGCTCCGATGGATCGATAATCCACGGATCGTGCTGAGACTTCCAGGCAGGTAGC
>JANZLF010000222.1:8111370-8121800 GCA_026546835.1 Erythroxylum foetidum
TCTTAACTAATTCTAGATATTTTATTATTATCAAAACATAAAGGGATTTAATTTTGTCAACCACCATTGGTCCAACAATCAGGTTTTTTAACGGCCCACACCCCTATCATCATCAATAAAGGGTTTCAAATTTTTCGGCAAGAAAAGTCTCGTCAAGATGGGCTAAATGGAGAAAATTATGCGGACTGATTGTCATCGACATCGCCCGGCCAGGTTGCCATGACCGGATCTTAGAACCAGGCAATACCAAGAGCCAAAATCTTGGATCGCTCGACCTCGACATCGTTCGGCCAGGTTGCCAAGACCGGATCTTGGAACCAGGCGATGCTAAGAGCCAAAATCTTAGATCGCTCGGCCTCGACATCGTTTGGCCAGGTTGCCAAGACCGAATCTTGGAACCAGGCGATGCCAAAAGCCAAAATCTTGGATCACTCGGCCTCGACATCGTTCAACCAGGTTGCTAAGACTGGATCTTGGAACCAGACGATGCCAAGAGCCAAAATCTTGGTTCGCTCGGCCTCGACATCGTTCGACCAGGTTGCCAAGACTAGATCTTAGAACCAGGCGATGCTAAGAGCCAAAATCTTGGACTGCTCGGCATGAACATCGTACGGCCAAGTTGTCAAGACAAGATCTTAGAACCAGGCGATGCCAAGAGGCCAAAATCTTAGATCGCTCAGCCTTGACATCACTCGGCCAGGTTGGCAAGACCGGATCTTGGAACTAGGCGATGCTAAGAGCCAAAATCTTGGATCGCTCGGCCTCAACATCGTTCGGCCAGGTTCTTTGACCTTGGTCGACCATGACTCTCTAAAACCTCATAATCGATCAACGCATATTGAGCGCACTCATTCGTTACATGCTATTCGAAAAGACAACCCTATCTTAACACACCAAATAAAGAAGGCAACGAAGGATAAAAATAGGTTTTTATTGCTGTTATGGTTATGAGCCCGACCAGATGAGCCTTGAAAAGGAAAAAATCATTTTGACCCCTCGGTTGCGGGGGAAGTGCCAGCAGCCGGACTGGCAGGAGAAGACAATGGAGAGACACCCTCTTCCTCATCTGAACTCAGGTCCAACACCTCATTCGGCAAGGCCTCTCTTTCCTTCTCAGCTATCTCTCTCACCTCCTCAAGTGAAAGGCCGAGCTCGGAGGGAAGCATCGGCTTGACATAATCCTTGAATGAAGGACCATCCGACCGGTCAGGGACGCAAACGCTATGGCAGTTCCTCAAGATGGAAAGAGCCAAGTCGCAAGCAAATTCTTTGCACTCTTCGTGTAAGTACCGCTCTTTCCATCGCTTGATCGCTTCAACCCTTTGCTCCTTGACGGAGCCTTGCAGCTCCAGCATCTTCCTCTCAGCCTTCATTTTATCCATCACCGCCTCATGACAGTCATGGAGGACTTTCAAATGGAGCTCCTCCTCTATTTTTACCTTCGAATTGGCATCGAGCACCTCTCTCCTCAGGCCCTCATTACTGAGCTGCAACGCTCGGCATTCACTTTCCAGCTCACCCCTGGAGGCAACTGCTCTACTCCTATGCTCCTCCCCCGAAACGAGTTGAGCTCTCAAAACGCTCTTCTCTTCCTCCAAAACACTCTTCTCCTCCTCCAGTGAAGAGAGTTGAGCTAGTAAAACGTCCTTCTCCTCCTTCGCCTCTGAAAGTTCAGCTCTTAAAGCATTAACTTGCTCAAGAAGATCGTGAACCTCCCGATCCATCATTCGGTTGACTTCATTGAGCTGATCGATACGCTGATACATCGCAGAGGCAAACGCCAGATCCCTGCCACAGCCATGGACGAGACTAGTCATCAACTCCTTGTTGTTCAGCGTATCCAAAAACTTCTCATCCGCAGGAGGAACAACCTTTTGGGCAATTTGCAGAGCATCATTGATGTTCCTAATCTATGCAGTCTTATCAAGGCTGATCGTGGACACCTACTTTCCACCGCTGGAGGCTCGCTCTTTCCTCTTTCCTTTATCTAATCGGGGCACTCACTCTTCCCCCTTTCCTCTGTCCAATTGGCAGGACGATTGATCAACACTCCGAGTGATCTTTTTTCTTTTGAGCGGTGGCTCCATCTCTTCCTCCGTATCCGCTCAGTCCTCACTCACCGATTGGATCGGCAACGACGCAGACTCGTCAGGTCGGTCCTCAGTTGAAGGAAGGGCCAGCAATGCTGTAGACTGGTCCAGCATTGTCGGCTGAGTGATGTCTTTGCTGACCTCTACCTCCTTCCTTTGCTCCTTCACCTTCAAAGAAGATCTAGGCCTTTTGGGTTGGCTTTTGGATTTAGGGAAACTGGAGGACCCGACGAAATCCTTGAGTTTTGCCATGGCTACACAATTATAGAAGCAGGTTAGAAATCGAAACTAGTACTTATGAGTACAACAAATAGTTAAACTATGAGGAGTTAACCAGGAGGGGCAGTTTCCTCTTCTAGCCTGCTAATTCGAGGAGGAGGATTAGTTAAAATGGCATCGGCTGATGCCCCTCCACGATACCCCAGAACAAGACTGTCGAAAGAATACCGACCGAGCGCCTTAATCCTATCGATCATTTCCCATTCCTCCCTAGTAAGGGACAGATTGGAGATGTCGTTCCATCGCTCGAACAAGGGATATCTCTATGGCCTGGACCCGTGGGTAGATCCTGGGGACCTCACAAAAAAATACTTTGTCTTCCAAGCCTTGATTACCGCAGATGTCCCAGTCGGACGATATATCGCGTCTCTATACTGGAAGTGAGGACTTCCGGCCTCGATATTTGAGCTCTGGTTCATCCTCAAAAAGTAGCGCAGAATGCCGACTGATGGGGGACATCCGAAGTGATAGCACAGTAGAGCCATACCGTTAACTTACCTCCAACCGTTCGGCAGAATCTGGCTCGGCCTTAGTTGGTAGGTGCAACATACCTCATTGATAATATAGGCGTACGGAAGCTGCATACCGCCGACCGAGAAAAAGCTGTCTGAAACAGCAAAGTATTCGCCTATACTGCTATAAATCTGTTCATTCTTGCTGGACAGTCTAGGTCCCCAAGATGAAGGGATGTTGTTTTTGATAATCGATCGGTTTAGTTCCCTTTCGGTCATCGTTAATGGGTCAGTCGGTGGCTTTTCAACAACTTGCCCGTCCTTCCGGGCACTCGCCCCACTTTTCTCATTTCTCCCTGCCTCCGGCACTTCATTCCCACCGGCCTCCGGCACCTCCACCATTTTTGTCGCTATCTCCAGAGGCCCAACAATTTGTAAAGCCCTCTCAACGGCCAGTTCCCGATGGAGCTCCCTCAGAATCGTACTTACTTCTTCGCTATGACCCGAGGATGCTTGTAGTGAAGGCTAGTGAGGAGGCGATGAAACAGGAGAGGGGGAGCTAGCTTCATCCCTAAGTCTAAGTTCACCTCTAGGGCTAGTCGACAACATGAATACGAAAAAGAAATTTGTAGGATAAGGATTAGGGAAAGGACGTACCTAGTTTAGTGACTGGAGTTGGGGATTTGGATGAACGTGAAAAAGGAAATTCCAATGACTGTAAACAAGGAGATGAAGAAGAGAGGAAGCAAAGACTGGAGAATCGAACACGTAGAAAGTGAAGAAGTGTGTCAATTCCAAGCATTTATAACATAATACTAAACGGGCGTACTGGTGGAACTTGAACGCGTGGCAAACTCTGAGCCGTGCGAATTAGGGTTATCAATTACCCAGAGCGGCGTAGCAGTTGAAAGGACGTGTGTGACAGCTGCACATCAGTTACAAAGACGTTTTATTTCAAATTTTGAAAATCCACCAGTGGATACGTGCTGTAAGTAATGATTAAATCTAGTGCTTTGATTAGGCGTCTACGCTCGATCGGTCGATCTTATGCCTACATTCGATCGGTCGGTCCTATCTCTACCCTAGATCGGTCGGTCTTATCCCGAGCCGTCATGCACTAAACGACGATGTCCGATCGATCGAGCCTATCACGAGCTGTCATGCGGATGAGCCGCACAATCCTTATGTACTCCTTCGACTCTTCTCCTTGGTCAGTTTCGAGGAGTAGGGAGCTTATGGTTGGGTCGGTCGTGCTAGGCCCAAGCCCAGACTCAGAACGGTGCATGGGCCAATCGGTCCATCCCTTGATGATTGACCTAATTCCTTGTAGGTATTAGCTATATAAATTTATTACCTCATCATGAAAAAAGGTACGACTTTCGAGAACCCTAATACTCTTTATTCACTAGCCACCAAAACTCTCACAAGAGACTGACTTGAGCGTCGGAGGGGCCTATCGACAGTCAACTCCCGACATGCCTTTATTATTTTGTAGGTATCTTTGAACCAAAATCAGCCAATCTCATGGATCCAAGCAGCAACGCCCAGCCCCATCAAAATCAGACAGAACCATAATTAAAATTTTATTTTAATTATAATTGTTAAAAGTAAATTAGTATTTTATCCTTGAAAATACTAAATTTATTTATTCTCACTAATAAATTATATTTGTCAAAATTTAAGTTCTTTATTTATCTTCTTATACTTTAATTGAAAATTTTTAAATTATTATTGTTAAAAAGAAATTATTATTTTTATCATGAATTTGTTTAGTAAATTGAATTATCAATTAGTATATATAAGTAATTTTGTTTAAGATAATTTAAGAATTGTTAAAAATAATATTTAAACTATAAAGAAGTTTGTTTAAAGTATAATAAAAAAGAAGTTAGAATCCTTTCTGTTGACTTTCTTCAAACATACTTAAACTTTCTTATGAGTCTTTAAATAAATAATAATATACAAATATAATAATTATTATTATTATTATTATAAATTTTATGTTATATTCAATCGTAGTTTAAATTATTATATTTATTATTAGATTAGTATATATTAATAGGCATTATTAGTACATATTTATTTTAATAAATATTTTATTTTGTACTATTTTTATTTATTATTGTAATTTTTAATTCATATTTATTATACCAATTATATAACGGTTTAATACCGGTTAAACCTTCAAACCTTAAACCTTTTCTTTGAGTAGTTCAATGTCCAAACTGATTTTTAAAACATTACTATAGATAGGCACTATCAATTGAGTTACCTTAAATAAAATAGGTCATAAGTAGCATCAAAATATAGTAATTCTCATCTAAAATATTTTGGTAATCTCAAATTTAAGGATCAATTATACAACCATCATAAAAAAAGCTCAACGCTCCATATTTTAATCTATGAGATTAATTACTTTATTCATAAGAAAGAAACATAATGTATGCTAATTTTAATGTTTCATTAATATCACTTTTTAATTAAATTACAACTAAAAACAATTTAGGAATAATACATAAAGATGATGATGACATAAATACAAATTGAATACTATAATTATGATCTCATCATAATTTCAATTATATAATAATTATTCTAAGGAGTTTACCTTTGACATTAAGATATCAAATAAAAATATCAAAATACATAAAGATAAAGAATGATCTTATTTAATTATTTCACAAAATCTACAACCAAACCATTGGTTATAAGGTATATACTAACCCATGAAACTCCTAGGCAACAAACGAAATGGTGAATATGATAATTACTTGTCACTTACTTTCAGCTTTAGATTTGTTAGTTCAAATCCAGATTGTTCATATGACTTTTGAGCCATCCTTGCACTAGCATTCTTAGATCAGTTAGTTCAAAGCTAAATTGTTCATAGAATGATAGGTGTTCAACTTCTGAAAAGGGGAAAGTTACCCTTTTTGTGTAACCTTGATGTGCATTATATATGAAGATGTTAGGATCATATAACTATACATGGACCTTTTTACTCATATGTTTTTTTAAATTAAATGAAATTATATTAATTACTACTCCAAGGGCTTCAAAGGGAGATATTATAGAATCCAACAAACAGGAATACTTAAAACTTTAACTAAAGCCAAGCCCAGAGCCAAACTAATGAAAGGAAAAACCAACCTACACCTAAACAAGGAGGGTAATTCAAGCTTCTTACTCAGAATAGAGTTTCTGAAAGAAGAAGAGTTTCTAAAAGAAGAAGAGTTTTTGGAGAGCATTTTTATTTAGACTGCGTAAGGACACTGTTGATCCAGCAATCAATTTATACACTAAAGTTATAACAAAAAAGATTTCATCATAACAGAAAAGATTATGTCTAACAGAAGACGTTAGAAATTTCAATGACTCAACAAACGGTAAGATTAAATCTAACACTTCCCCTCAATCTCAGCTAGTGAAATCAAGTTGATATTGTGACGAGATTTGTGAAACAACTCTCGATTGAGTGCTTTAGTAAAAATGTCTGCAATGTTCTGAAAATGAAATAAACTGAACATCTAGAGACTTTGTTGCCACTCTTTCTCTAAAGAAATGAAAGTCTATCTCAATATGCGTCGTTCTCACATGAAACACTGGGTTTGCCAACAATTAGGTAGCTCTAAGATTATCGCACCATAAGGAGGCAATGATTGTAACCAACTTAATTCTGCCGTAGCATTCACTATTGCCTTATATTCTGCTTATGTGCTTGAGCGAGAGACTGTTGACTATTTTTGAGAGCTCTAAGATACAAGATTTGGCCCAAAGAAAATAGCAAAACCATTGGTAGACCTTCGATCATCAAGGCACCCTGCCCAGTTAGCATCAAAAAAGGCACTGAGAACTTGGGATTTTGACTACTGAATGAAGATCCCCATCGATGGAGTTGCCATAATATAGCAAAGTATTCTTTTTATCGTTGCCTAGTGACTATCAGTTGGAGCTTGTAAATATTGATATACTTTGTTTACAGAGTAAGCAATATCTGGACGAGTGAGAGTAAGATATTACGGCACTCCAATTGTACTTCTATACAGAAATACCTCATCTTCTAACAATGATGTTCCTTGAGTCTTGAATAGCTGCATTGAACTGGCCATAGGAGTTGATATTGGTTTGCAATTAGTCATCTTTGTTCGTAGTAGTAGGTCTGCAATATATTTTTATTGAGTAAGAAGCAAACCATTCTTGACGTGAGATGCCTCAATACCAAGAAAATAACTTAAATTGCCTAGACCTTTTAAAGCAAACTCTCTAGTCAGTTACTGAACCAACTTATCAGTGACACTTAAACTTGAACTAGCTATCATTATGTCGTCCACATATGTAAGCATATAGATGAGTACTCTGATGATTTGAAAATAAACAACGAGGTGTTAGCCTTCAAGGGTACAAATATGAGCTCATGAAGCTTGGAACTTAGCTGTGAAAACCACAATCTTGGAGCTTGTTTCAACCCATAAAGTGCTTTGTCAAGCTTACATACAAATCTAGGAAATTTTGAGTCTTCATATCCTTGCAGTTGACACATGTAAACTTCTTCCTGTAGAACACCATGAAGAAATGCTTTGTGCATATCTACGTATATAAGATTCCAACCATGAGCAACAACAATTGAAAGGATGAGTCTGACAATAGTAGGTTTGACAACTGGACTGAACGTATCTTTGTAGACGATGCCATGATGCTATTTGAACCCCTTTGCCACAAGATGCGCTTTGTATCGATCAATTGAGCCATCAGATTTTTGTCTCACTTTGTAGACCCATTTGGAGTCAATAACATTCTATCCCTATTGAAAAGGAACCAAATGCCATGTCTTATTCCATATGAGAGCTTGAAATTTAGAGTCAATTGCTTGACGCCAGTGAGGTTGTGTCACGACTTCAGCGTATGTAATTGGTGTGTTAGTGGAGATAGCGACAAACCCCTTTCGATTGAGTGGATAATGAATAGTGCCATATGTAAATTGTTTTGGTTTTGACACTTTATTCTATAATCAAGTCCTCATCTGATGTCCTTCATTTTGAGCCATGTTCACTAGTTCAAAAATAACGAGTGGACTTCCTTCCGAGCTTCCTTCAGAACTGGAATGTACACCATCACTTGAAAAACTTTAACTATAATTAGTTGTATTATTTGATGAGGGAGTAGGAGTGCAACTCTCCACTTGGTCATTAACTAAAACTAGTTTAGAGGATGTAGAGGTTTGAGGACTGAGTTGAGAAGGAAGGGTGACAAGGTTTGGAGCAGTGGAATTGGTGTGCTAAAAGTTGCTTTCAGTTTTGGCAAAAGGAAAAACTGTGTGGACATTTATATCCCTTGTGTATATCACTATATCTAAGGAAGACACATTGTTGAGTTCAAAATCAAGTTTTCTTTTGTTATATGGCCTAAGATTAGGCCAACAAGCACAACTAAAAACTTTTAGCATATTGTAGTTAGGTGAAGTATGGAACAGACAAGAAAGAGGAGATTCATTATTGATAACTTTACTGGGCAACTTGTTTATAAGATAACAGGAGGTGAGGATAGCATCATCCCAAAAACGAATAGGCATAGTTGCTTGTGCAAGTAGAGTGAGACTTGTTTTAACTAAGTGTTGATGTTTCTTTTCAACAACACCATTTTGTTGGTGTGTGTGACGGCAAGATATACGATGAGAAATTCCTACATCTTTGAAATATTTATGCAATCGTTGGTACTCCCCTCCCTAATCAGACTGGACAGAACGGATTTTAAAATTTAACAAATTCTTAACATGTTTCTGAAAATACAGGAAGGTCTGTTCAACATCATAATTACACTTTAAGAGATAAAACCATGTAAAATGACTAAAATCATCGAGAAAGCTCACATAATATTTAAAACCTCTGATTGAGGGAATAACAGGCCCTCCAACATCGATATGAATGAGTTCAAGAGGTTGAGAAGTTACGTAGGTAGATAAACTAAATGGAAGTTGGTGTATTTTGCCTTACTGACTGGCATCACACACATGGGACTGCTTATTGGAAGAGTAAGAAAGATTATTTGTCTAAAGGATGCTTGAGATGATTGCTGGAGAAGGATGTCCGAGACGCTTGTGCCATTGTTCTGGACTGGTTCTGGTAGAAGTGAGAAGATCATGGGTAGGCTGCTTTATCAGAGAATTGACACCTTTGCATGTTCCGAGAGGATAGAGTCCTCTCTTACATTTGCCTTGAAGAAGAATTTTATTTATCGGAATGTCCTTTAGATAAAAAGAGTTAAGATAGAACTCAAAATAAGCATTATTATCAGAGGTAAATTGGTGGATAGACAACAGATTTTTGGTAACTTAGGGAACATGCAAAACATTGGTAAGATATAGAGGACGAGATGAACTAGAAATAGCTAAATGACCAAGATGAGAGATTTGTAAACCTGTCTCGCTGGCAACTTGAACTTGGTCTGATCTAGTGTATCATTCCTTCATGGTTATCCTATCTAAGTAATTGGTGAGGTGATCGGTAGCGCTTGAGTTTGCATGCCAATCGGTGTCAATTGAATATGAAGTAGTTGTAGCAGCTGCATTATGTTGGTCTTGAGCTTGGAACGAATGATCTAAGTGATGATAGCAACGAAGAGCATCATGTCCTTGTTTTCCATCAGCTTGGCATGTCTGCTTGAAATTGTTTTTGAAGGAATTATTGTTATTGTTGTTGGATCTTCCTGGGTAGCCACTATGTCCATGAACTCTTCCTTGCCTATTTGATCATGTGCGCCCTCCGTGGAAACTTCCCCGTGATACTTGATTTGCTGATGAAGACATCTGAAAAACAAAGTTATGATGCTCAAATCGCAGCTCATATCTAACGAGGTAAGCATATAAGTCACTAAGAGTTATTGCATCTGGACGTGTCGTCACTAAAGTGATAAGAGGATCGTATTTTGAACCGAGCCCAGCTAGCATGTAGGAGACAATCTCATCTTCCTTGAGAGGATGTCCAATGGTAGTGATGGTGTCGCTTAAACTCTTCACTTTATGGAAGTAGTCAATTGTTGTCATTTCCTTCTTTTGTAGGTTGAAAAGTTGAAGTCGTATATGCATAATTCTTGCATTTGAATGAGAGGCAAATATCTAATCAAGAGAATTCCATACCTTAGCTGATGTGGTGAGAAACAAAACGTGCCCAAGGATCTCCTTGGTAAGTGACGTCAGTAATGCACTCAAAAGTAGCTGATTCTGATGATATCAGATGGTATAAGCAGCATTTGGAGTTGACGTGTTTTACCATTTCAGGTTTCAACAACCATTGTGGGAGGAGTCTCGGCAGAACCATCAACATATCCCAGAAGGTGTTGGCTTTGAAAATAAGCGATGATTTGGGCATTTCAGAGCAAATAATTGTCTCTGTTGAGTTTAACGTTGATCAAGTGGCTAAATTGTGGTGTAGGAAGAAGACCAGTATAGGAGGAGATGGAAGAGGTGACAGCAGAGGTGGAAGATGAGTTGGTGAAAGACATTGTTTTTGATTAGGGATGGCAATTGTACCCGAACTCGATGGGTACCCGATAAAATTACCCGAACGGGGGTGTTAACAACAATACCCGTTGGGTATTGGGGCGGGTATGGGGG
>JANZLF010000222.1:8130966-8154133 GCA_026546835.1 Erythroxylum foetidum
TTGTCTCTGTTGAGTTTAACGTTGATCAAGTGGCTAAATTGTGGTGTAAGAAGAAGACCAGTATAGGAGGAGATGGAAGAGGTGACAGTAGAGGTGGAAGATGAGTTGGTGAAAGACATTGTTTTTGATTGCCAATGGCTCTGGTACTATAAAAGAAGAAGAGTTTCTGGAGGGTGATTTTATTTAGACTGCGTAAGGACACAGTTGGTCCAGCAAGAAACTTATACACTAAAGATACAACACAAAAGATTTCATCTTAACAAAAAAGATTACATCTAACAGAAGATGTTAGAAATTACAACTACTCAACAAATAGTAAGATTAAATCTAACAGTTTCCTTGCTAGCTATTCCTTATACTGTGCTAGCCTCCACGTATAAGCCTCGGAGACTATTAGCATCTCTCTAATCTAACAGAGGATTTTGTTTATGAAAACATATTACCCTGTCTTCTGTGAAATTTGTTGTTCCTTTATCTTCATAAAACATAAATATAACAGGTAAAGAATCTTCCGAGGGAAATGGGGTCTTTCCCCAATCAAGCAGCTCATATTAATAGCCCATTCATTCACTTCACGTCATTCCTTCACCTAGTACGTTATATGAAGTAGCTGCAGAATTTTAGGGACAAAGATGGATTCTATACTATTTTGATCTCCATATATGGAATTTTAGGGACCCACTATTTTCTAATGGTTGCCATTTTTGGCTATTTGACGACAAACGCCAATGGCGGAGATGTATGACTGTTGCCGAAGTCTAACAATTTCTTGGAGGGAGTAAATTAGAGGCGGCCATTTATCCAAGTAAATCAAAAATGCACAGCCATGGAATGGTAAAAACAATAACAAACTTAGTCTAAACAAGGGTAGGGTACAAGCCAAGAGGTGGAGAGAATCCTGCATTGTAGGAGGTCACAAGGAATGGAGACAAGTCTCTTACCGTAGCATGGGAATGATTTTCCTTCTCTTTCCACCGAGATCCCTTTCATCATTCTCTTTCAAACCCTTTAACGTTCTCTCAGCGTTGTCACCCATTACTTGCGTACCAAAAATTATACTGACGACACTACGGGATTAAGCAATAATAGACAATGATAGAGAGTTCAGGAATTCGTCCTCAGGACCATTGATGTCTTCTCGAATACACGAAGGTGCTTGGAAAAAACTGTGTTATAATTTAATTTGTTGTATTAGCAACAAAAAGTAAAACATGGTGATGTTTCTTGTATACGTTGTATTTTCCTTTGATCAAACCCAAGTCATATAGGACTTTTTCAGTGACTTTGGTTTTTGCTTCTCTTATTTTCAGGATCCTAAGATTTTGAGACGAGCAGTTTGGGGAAAGGTGGAGCTTCTGGCGGGTTTTCAACGTGTGTTTCCACACGAATAACATCCCTTTTTTTGCCTGGAAACTGTTCATTGAATAGGTCAAAAACATGTCTGGAGCAACGTCTCCGGATTCAAGATCTCCACCTTCACCAACTGCACAATCACCATCAGATTCATCATCACAACCAGTAGATTCTCCACCTCCTCAGAGTTCCAATTCTCCTCCCTCACCACCAACTGAATCAAGTCCTCCATCATTTGCTCCGAAATCACCTCCACGTCCACCTCCACCCCCACCTCCAACTTCTTCTTCTTCTTCTTCATCACCAGCACCATCTTCTGATACCAATGGTGGTTCCGGTCGATCATCACCCAAATCATCTTCATCAGATTCTACTCCAAGAAATTCATCGCCAAAATCATCAGAAACCAGTGGCCCATCTAGTGATCAAAAAGTTATAATTGGAGCTGTAGTTGGAGTTGGAGTGTTGCTAATCGTTATGGTCATCATTTGTGCGATATGTTGCAGGAAAAAGAGAAGAAAGAAGGAGATAATACCTTACTACGCAGACTATCCTCCCAAAAGTATGAAATCTATTAGAAAATTCTTAGTTAAGACGAAACACAAAATTCCTAGTTTATTTTGACTCTACATATCTGCAGTACTCGTAACATGTTTAAAACTTTGCATTTGTCCTGCTCAGAGTATGAACTGTCGTTTTCAAGATGGATTTTACGTTTATCTAATGTTATGGTTCATCGCAGGTAGTCAGAAATATTACAACTCGAAGAAGACCGATTGGAACAATAGTCCCGCACCTCCTGCAGATCATGTTTTCAAGATTCAACCAGCATCGCCAGGTCCTGGCTGGAAAGGATCTCCAAATCCAGCTCCAGGGGTGATGAGTGGTGGCGATACGAGTACCACCCACCCAGGGCTGTCTCATCCGCCCTTGCCACCTCCATCACCAAACATAGCTCTGGGCTTGAACCAAAGCATGTTTTCGTACGAGCAGCTAGCTTTAGCTACAAATGGATTCTCAGACGCCAATGTGCTGGGTCAAGGCGGGTTTGGATATGTGCATAAAGGTGTGTTGCCTAATGGAAAAGAGGTGGCAGTGAAGAGCCTCAAGTCAGGGAGTGGACAGGGAGAGCGAGAATTCCAGGCAGAAGTTGAGATCATTAGCCGTGTCCATCATCGGCATCTTGTGTCCCTTGAGGGCTATTGTATCGCTTCAGGGCAGCGAATGTTAGTCTACGAGTTTGTTCCAAATAAGACCTTGGAATATCATCTTCATGGTAATACTTTGAATTCTCCATTTGATGTTGTCTTTGCTGCAGGGGAGAGTATGCCGTCAACCTTACAAGTTGGAGATTTGATTTTAGTAAATAATAAGTTTAGCTACTAGAGTAGGACGACACATTCAAATAAAATCTGAAATATGGAAAATGCAGGAAAGGATCTTCCAGTCATGGACTGGCCAACCAGGCTCCGTATTGCATTGGGTTCTGCCAAGGGGCTTGCTTATCTTCATGAAGATTGTGAGTTACCCTCTATCTCTCTATAGTCTATACAGACAACTGCATACATATAAAAATGACTCACATAGTTTCGTACTGAACAGGCCATCCTCGGATAATACATCGTGACATCAAGTCTGCAAATATTCTACTTGACTTCAACTTTGAGGCCATGGTCAGTGATTTAAGCTAACTATCTCTCATTCACATGCCTTTAGATAACCTAAAACATCTACTTTACCTTTCTTTATGTTTCCAAGCTGCTTCCTATTTTCAGGTCGCTGATTTTGGATTGGCAAAGCTGTCTTCTGACAATTACACTCATGTGTCTACCCGTGTGATGGGTACATTTGGGTAAGTGTAACAGCTCACCAGTTTCTGTGATTACTTGTATCATACAATAGTTGATTGACATAGAAGAATTCAGGATTTTTTAGAAAAGAAGAAAAAAATTTAAAAAGAGAATATTATAACAAGAAGAGCCATGTAACACTTTACCTCCAGAAAGAAAAGAAATTGAAACGAATTCTCTGAACTAACCAAATTCTTGACACTGGCATAGGTACTTGGCTCCCGAGTATGCATCAAGTGGCAAGCTGACTGATAAATCTGACGTTTTCTCATTCGGAGTCATGCTGTTGGAAATCATAACTGGGAAGAGACCTGTTGATGCTAATAACGCAATGGACGACGGTTTGGTTGATTGGGTAAGTGTGTCGCACCCTCCAATTCTTTCCCTTGTCGATAAATGTACAAATTTTAACAATTGTGGCATGCACTGAGCAGGCTCGACCCTTTCTCACACGTGCCTTAGATGAAGGCATCTATACCGGACTGGTGGATTTTCGCCTGGAGAACAACTTCGATCCTCAGGAGATGCAACGCATGGTAGCTTGTGCTGCTGCTAGCATTCGCCATTCTGCGAGGAAGCGCCCGAAAATGAGACAGGCAAGCCGATAACTTGAAATTTTCGGTATATCAGAAAGCTATCAAGATTTATATTATATGATGCATGACAATTACCACGCAAAACAGATTGTACGTGCACTTGAAGGAGACGTATCACTGGATGACTTAAGTGACGGTAAAAGGCCAGGTCAGAGCTCAATGTTCAGCTTCTCAGCTTCAAGCCCAGACTATGATCAAGATTCATATAATGCCGACTTGAAGAAGTTCAGACAAATTGCTTTGTCAAGCCAGGAATTTGGAGACAGCGATCATGGAGCTTCAAGCACTGACTCCAGAGATTTTTCCCCGTTGGCGGTCCAAAAACACAATCCTTGAGGAGTCCAGACTTCAACCATTGAGGACACGCATCAGAGCTTGAACGCCAAAACCTATGAATCAATTTCGGCTAATGAAGAACAGCAGATTTACACATTAGCGGTGGCATAGTCAAAATCGTTTTACGCTTGATTTAATACTTCCAATTTGATTGAAGGGCTAAGTTTAGACTTGGAATTTATTTTTTCTTTTGCCTCGATTTTTCCCTTGAACATGTACTTGTCACCCAGCAGTAATGCTCTGAATCTTTTACTAATTTGATTGACCTTCTTTTACCATCTAAGATTCTGTTTCTGAATCATATTAATTACCTTCTTTTAACGGGACAATTCCAGTGTAACTCGATAACAACCAACAAGGATGGTGTGATTGAAACAGTACTTGTTGATCATGTTGGGATAATAACAACTCTTTTGTTATTCATTTGTAAATTAGTCTTTGTGTTCTTATCTACATTTTAGTTAACATTTTATCATAGCTCTTAACACAACTAGTTTTTGTATTCTTATCTATACTTAATGTTATAACCATACTTATCATATACAAAGTTGTAAACTATACATTGTAGCCTTCTTCTTATGCAATATATAAGAGATTTTTTACTCTAATTAACGTTTAGTAGCATTAATCATGGCAACAACAAAAAATGGTTCCTACTCAAATATGAACGATATTAGTTCCCACCACAAATTACATATTTGTTATCAAACTAAACACTAAAAATCACCTTGTTTGGAAAACTCAATTTGTTCCTCTTTCAAACTATTAAAATATGAATAGTTTTACTGATGACGTACCAGCTCCACCTCAAACTATTCGTTCATTAAATAATACAAATATCTCAATCCTAAATTCGGCTTACACTACATCAAGGTAGCCATTTAGTTACGTTTTAGAAATCTTAGCTAAAAGTAAGCATTTGACAATGATTAGAGAATTGTTGCCAAAGAGTAAGCCTTTTTGGCAACGCTTTTGTCAAATTTGGCGACGATTTTCAAAATTATTGTTAAAGGTTTATTTTCATGTAGATTGTTTTGGTGACGGGCAACTATTTGGTAACATTTTTCTATAATCATCGCCAATGGTTGATACAAAGTTTTGCTGCATTACCCTTTGGTGACAATTTCAAAAAATCATCACCAAATGTTGCTCCTTTGACGATGATTGTTATAATTGTTGCCAAAGGTTCATTAAAAGTTTTTTCTGCATATAGATTTCTTTGACAAAAAATTTCAAAAATCGTCACCAAAAATTGACCTTTTGGTGACGATTCCCAAAATCATTACAAAAGTTTCATCCAAAGTTTTTTGCATGTAGATTGCTTTGGCAACGTTTTTTAGAAATTATCGCCAAAAGGTGACCTTCGTTTTGTCCTTTAAAAACAATGTCGTTTTTGTCATAATGAAAACTTATTTACTTAAGGTTTTTTCGAAATTGTCGTTTTTGTGTTGCCTTTGTCTTCCTAAATGCGATTTATTATCTTCCACTCCAGTGTTATTGTTTCCAGCTTTGTCTCCATTTTTGGTATCCGTTTTCGTCTCCAGTATATGTCTTTATCTTCATCTTCGGTATGTGTCTTCGTCTTCGTCTCCATACAAGGGTTTTGGTTTTTCAAGTAATTAATTTCCACAAATCCAGTTTCCACTGAGAGCAATAAAGATTGCAAAAAAAAAAAAATTCTTAATATATTTACTATATCAAGCTTTTGGAAACCATAGCATTTCCACAATCCTTGGTTCAAGTTTCCATTAATGCGTCTAATTTTATTTCTTTCATAATTACTTTTCTTGACGGGGGTTATTCATTTTTCTCTTTTGGTTCTTTGCAACTCAATTGAAAAGGAGATTGTTAGAGATTTCAGCCAAATAAACTTTCTCTTTTCTCAACCTACAAACGTTGATTTCTTATCCCATTCATAGGTATCAAGTTACAATCTAAAATCTAGATTGCCTATATAGAAGAAGTGCAGCAACATTTTGTGAACTGCTCAACAGACTTTTGACCTATTTAAGAATTCCAATGTATTTGGTGACAAGTAAATATTTTTTTCTAGAAGGAGATGTGCTTCATCAATGGTTGTCATTCAATGCTCTACCAAATTATGGACCAACCAATAAGAAAATGAACAATTAAAATGTAGTTAAGATTCTTGAAACTTTAGGACATCCTTCTATGTTTCTGCATATATATATTTGTAGCGGCTTGTTATTTTGTGTACTTGTTGAGTTAAAGGTTGCATTAACTCAAAATACAAATTAACTTTAGTTGGACTTTTTAAACTGCACCCTATTTGTTAGTGTATATTGATAAAATTACTAATAACAATTGACTTATGTTACTGCAATTAATGTCAATGATTGATTGTATGTTGATAATAATGATTGGATGTATCATGAAAGTGTTTTTTAATATGCATCAAATGTTAATGTCGATAACATTTACGTTGTTAATGTGCGTAATGTAGGTAATTGACTTATGTTAATGCAATTAAAGTTAACGATTGAATGTATGTTGATAATAATGATGGGATGTATTGTAATGTTACTAAAATTTATGTTTTTTTTTAATAGATATCCAATATAATGGCACTTAGTAAAAAGAAGGTGACAGCTGTGGAAATTATAGAATGGAGGGATCTGCAACTTACAACTAGATCAATCAGTTGGTTTCATCAATTAAATACTTAACCAACAACAACATTCAAACTTAGACACTAGTGAAATTAGTCATACATAACTTCGTTTTACCTCAAATAACAATAAAACAACTAATGCAACTAGAAGCAAAAAACAACCATGTAAGTTTTAAATTTTGTTTAATATTTTAATTCATTTATTAATGTAGTAGTACGTAATAATATTTGGATTGAATACTATATTTTTAATTTTAGAATAAGATAAAAGAGTTGTTAGAGAAATATATATATGAGGGGGATGGGTTCTGTGTAGAAGATATTTGCAATACTGTACTTGGTACACGTTTGGGCTATGTTAAAGGTCTTAACTATGGCCCTAAACTAAATGTTTCAACCTCATCAAATCAAACAGTCATTCAATAACTTCAAGAGGAAAACAAGGTGCTTAAGGCTGAATTAAAAGAAACTCAAGCAAAATTAGCAAAACATGATAAGTTATTCAGAATATTACTTGGCCTAGATTATGAAAATGAAGAGGAAAGCAAATGGTACTAATTACATCTCTTAATACTTTTTTCTTTCAATTCTTGTTTGTATTATAATTTAAATCTAATACTTTTTTCTCCACTTACAAAATTGATGAAGATGCAATTGTTGGGTGATTATGTCGTGAATGGTAAAGTTATGTGATGTGTGCTTTAATTAGAACTTATTGTTTCAATACTCACAATATTTTTAGCATATTTTAATTGAGCTTTTTAGATTATTGTAGCTTCATCGACATGGACATACTAGCTAGTTGTTCCAGTTATGTTGTAATTTTTTTATAATCTCAGCATTTATAATTTTTAAACTACTCTCTTTATTTATTATTTAGTCTATAAGAATTGTTAAAGTTATAATTAAAATCTTCTATAGAAGAATATTCTTTTTGTTGATATAAATTGATGATATTTTACTTTTTATACACAATGCTTTATATTTTCAATTATTTTTGTACAATTTATTTGTATAATAAATTCACAATAAAAAATATATCAATACATTATATACAATAATATGAATTAAAAATGTAGTAAATAATTTATTTCAAAATTGTATCATATTTGGTTAAACCGTAGATAAATATTTTTAGCTACATTTCTGGAAATGTAATTAAAACTTTTTAGCTACATTTCTAATAATATTTAGCTACGAAAAAGGAGCGTAGTCAAAACTATTGGTGACAGTTTCTCAAAATGTAGCTAATAGTTTTTTGCTACGAAAATAAAATTTAATAAAAAAACTATTGGTGACGATTTCTGAAAACGTTGTCTATAGTTTTCAACTACGAAATTTGGTAACGTTTTAGGCAATGAAATGGAAATGTAGCTAAAAACTATAGGTGATGTTTTTTATACATTTAGCTACAGTTTTTTTGTAGTCAAATATCAACTTTGTTGTAGTTTTACACAACTTAATTTTTTAGAGACCAATTTTTACTTTTTTGGATTTTATCATCATTTATTGAAACAAAGCTTGCTTATTTAGCTTAGAAAGCACTAAAAAGTGCTTTTGGCTCTTTTTTCAAAATCACCAACTATAGTTCCATATTGTACTTTAAGAATTGAAGAAGAATGATTTGACTGTTACACACTATCTTTAAAAGCATTAGTTGATAAACTAGCTACTGTAAGTCGTATTTTATAACATTGAATTTAATGCAATAATATATTGTAAAGTTTGTTTGAATTTTCATCCCATAATTACAAGCCTTAATTGTGGTAAGAAGTTTAGCCAACTTTTGTCTCATGAAATTCTATTACAAAGCTATCAAGAATTACACGTGGCAAATCTCACCTATTGCCCTCAAGCACTAAGTGCTTTGATATCGCGAAGCCCTTCCTATCAATCCACAATTTTCATAAATCCAACAACAAATGTATATGTCAAATTTGTGGCTATCATAACCACATTGCAGTGAACTATTACAAAAGGTATATGCCAAGATAAAACTTTTAGTCTTCACCACAAACCAATGTAGCTTGCCATTCAGCTTATAGTACTGTTGCTCCTATAGACTCGATTTTCACTATATACACCACCTAATCATTCTTTGATGCTTGCCAACTATACTTTCTCCTACACCAACTTTGTAGTCTAAAACTTGGTATTTGGAAGCTATCCATCATATAACCTAATATCAAATGTTGGGTCCTTAAGAATACAAGGGTAGTGATTAAATAAAGGTTGGTAATGGTCAAGCCTTGTATATATATCTCGTATTGATGGCGTTCTTTATCCCTCTCTAAATAATCACATTTTAGTTCTTAGGAGTGTTTTTAATGCTCCAAAGATTTCTAAAGGGTAATTATTAAAAAATTTCAAATTAGCATAATTTTGGAAAGTTAGCCTAAAGTTCAAAAAGTAACAATAAAATATCTAACTTTTAATTTTTCAAAAAATAGCCTAACGTTGGTCTCTTTGTTAACAATATTGGCATGGCAAGCCATGTCAAGCCATATTAGTTATATTATGGTACACGTAGGATGATATATGTCATGCAAAATTCACATAGGATTGTAATAAAATAATATTAAAAATTAAAGAAAATTAAACAACAAAAAACCCTAACCTACCTTACCCCCTTCCTCTACCATGCTTATACCTCCTTCCGCCACTAAAAACCATCCTCTCTACCATACTCATTTTATTCTTCCCACCCTCTACCCATCGTCTAGCGATGACAGTTTGCTTGTCTTCTTATCACTTTTCTCATTGGAGGAAATTGAAATTTAGACTCTTAAGAGGTAATTTATCCACAGATGTCTTCTAACACTTTACTCTTTAATTTCATATAAATTTATAAGTTGTTTTCAATTATCTTAATTCCACTCTCTACTATGGAGGCTACATTATGTATTGATATATCTGTGCCCTAACTCTTATAACATTCCTACTTTTCTCGTTTACATTCCACCGTTTTAGTTGTGACTTTATCTAACTTCGACTTGTTATCTTTTGTCAATCTCAAATCTTAACACTCTTAACTCAATATCCTGCTTCCTTTTGCTTTTCTTTATGTTATTATAGTAGATTTATGGCTTCAAAAGTTTTGACTATATGATATGAAATGTAGAGCTGCTTAAGATGTTACTTCTCATTGTAATTTATTCATACCTCAGACTTGCACTTCCTCTAAATGATATTAAACATTAAATTAAGAACTGGCACAAAACACTCATAATTCCAACATAACACAGTAAGTGAGCAATCAAACATGTTCAAAAGTTGAAAATTTTGGAATGTAGTTGTACTTATAGAACATAGTCCCTGATAAAGTACATGCTTACGAGGCAATGTGAATGACCATGATTTTATAGAACTTTGCATTTACTATATAGTTTGTCTTTGCTGCAAAAGTGATTAGCTTTGTGATAAGCATGGTGTTTTTATGAAAGAAAATTTTTGGGTGTGCACCATGGCTTCAATATATGCATTAGATATAATGGTCATACATAGTGGTCCTTTGGCTTAACTTACACACCATTGTGGCATTCCCTTATTGCATCAGGAAACATGTAAGTGGTATAATAAATTATCCGTATATGATATCTTGTATTAATATATTTGTATGATAATATTGTAATAGGATCAAAACAAATATAGGTGGAAATAAAATATATCTAGCTTTTGTTGCTTATGACGTTGGTATATATTTGATGTGGAAAGAGTGTAAAGATTCATTCATAGATTCAAGAATGCTATTTATTATTCTTTTGATAATTTAGTAGGGATTGAAAGGATAAATTCTCAATTTTGTCAAGACAAAGCATTATGTTCAATGGTAAAACAATATTAATATTTGCTTTTACATGTAGTATATTGATTGTTTTTCATTTTAATTTATATCATGTATATATATTATAACTTTGTAACTAGAATAAAATAAATATAGGTGGAAATAAAATATATGTAGCTTTCGTTGCTTATGTACTTGGTATATATTTGATGTGGAAAGAGTGTAAAGGTTCATTCATGGATTCAAGAATGCTATTTATTATTCTTTTGATAATTTAGTAACAACTCAACTAAGACATCAATAAGAACATGCACAAAGAACTTTCTCCAATTCTCAATCTCATTGCTAAACAAAGTAAATGTTTGAACAAGCTTTCATTACAAATCAACATACCTATCACCATATTAAACCAAAATGCAAAATGATGCTCAATGTTGACATACCTATAAAGCTATCCAAAAAGTCACTAACTTAGTACAAAAATCTCTAACTATTCCAGAGTTCCGATGCCTTGCAAGGATCAACCGTCGTCTTATTCCACACCTGAGGAGTGAAAAAATGATGGGTTGAGATACATAGATTAGTAGCTAATATATTTATAGCCATCGGTAAATTGCCACAAATTCAAGCATATGTATATATATGTGTGTATCAAACAATTCAAGCATACTCAATTTAGCTCAAGAACTCATAATTAAGCAAGTTAATGTATAACTCATAACATGAGCTTTAACCATTAGGCATAACAATCAAATACATCATATTTGACAATTTAAATATGCAATGCACAAATAAATGGCTCGAGGGTTCTATGAAAACAGAATGGAGAAACTAAAGTTTACACCATGAACATAATGAGTCCATTTTCGGAGCTCATATACCACAAGCGGGCAACCGAGAGAAGGCCCTTGTCAACATGCACATGACGAGCAGAATGATTCCACTCTTGCCCAAACAAAAGCACATAATTGCTTTATCATATGCTCATACTTTCATGCATTTTCTTCTTTTCATTTAATATAAAAATGTCATCACCTTTTCAAGGTATAACATAGTCATAATTCATCATGCATTTTCAAATATTCACAACAATTCAAATTCAAGCAATATAAACATACACACACATACGCAAGAATTTGCCCAATCACAAAATAACTATAAATACATTACCTACCTAATTTTGCTTGAAAATCCAAGCACAAGATTGCCTTTCCTCTTGCTTTTGGGTAAGGTTTTCTTGATTCCCTAACACAAACAATTTCTCATTCAATTCAAATTCAAATGTAAATTCAAAAAGCTTTAATAATCAAAACAAGCTAAAATTGAACTATAACCCTTTCAAAAATTCAAACTTTTAGAAAAATGTTCCTAATTGTCTTAAGTTTCTAATAATGCCAAAATCATTCAATTTGGTTTAGTAATCTGAAAGTTATACCTCAAACATTTTTGGACTATTCTTATGCTGAAATAGTTTTCTGTGCTTAATTTCATCAAAAAATTGAGATTCTTAGAGACTGAATTAAAACTTGATTTCTTTAGACAATTTGTAGCCCTATGTCTCTAATTTACTTCAAATTAAAAATTACTCCATTTTGATAACTACAGAGCAAGATATCATCAAAATACCAAAACATATTCTTACAGGAAAGTTGACTTCGCCAGCGAAGTTAGGAGTTCGCCGCGGCGAACTTGTGCAGAAGCCTACGAAACTTTCAACCCTCATCCCATTTTCCATATTTTTCACATCCAACATCTACACCTAACACATCTTATACAAAATCATCCTTTCTACTTCATTTACACTTCATTTTCTACTCCATTTCAACTCAATATCATCCATAAACAAATTACAGTCCATGATTGATCATGATACCCTAATAATAGAACATACACATATATATACATTCATCAACTTCCTACACATATTCACTTCATTCTCACTTACGCTTCATTCCCAACACAAACCCTAGTCTCTATTTAACCCCTTTTTGTATCTAAGCAAGAAGAAAGATGATAAACTTACCTCTAACAAGTTGATTTCCTCTTATTTTCTTCTTCTTTCTTCTTCCTTCCAAGCTTCCCACGATTTTCCTCTCTTCTTCTCCCTCTTCAATTTTCTTCTCTTCTTTTTCTTTCTCTCATGACATTTTCTCTTCTTCTTCTATGTCAGACACATTTTTATTTTCGTTTTTTCCCATTTTGCCCTTCACTTACTTTGTTTTTCCAATTCTACCCCTTCTTTTGTCTTTTATGTCTCTAACTACTTTAATCCATTTAACACCATATTAATTCTAACTTAATTCTAATATTTTCATCTAATTTCTAATCTCTACTTATGCCCACTAAATAAATGACTAAATTTTAAAAATAATCAAACAAATAGACAATCAAACAAAGCATAAATAAATAACTAAATAAATAAATAGATAATAATTGAAAAAAATTCGGTGGGTCCAATAGTACATCAATGAAGGCAACTTTGCAATATGGTTGGTATTTTGATAGTGGATACTTACACCAAATGATGAGTGAAAATTGATTATTAGAATTGTATGGATGATCATGTGACTTTCGGAGATGGAAAGAAAGCTTTCGTGATCGGTAGAGGAACATTATGCGTGGATGGTTTGCCTCCTCTCAAGAATGTGCTCCATTTCGATGGATTAAAAGCAAATTTGGTAAGTATAAGCCAATTTTGTGATAATGGTTTACTAGTTAAATTTACAAGGGATGAATGCAGGGTACTTATCAAACAAAGAGAATGTATCGTGAGTAGCAAGCGATCAACCGACAATTACTACATGTTGCAAGTCATGACCACAAGTAAGTCATCTACTCATAAGAATGACATTGATTTATGGCATTAAAGGCTTATGCATGTAAATTTTGATCTCATTAGCAAATTGACAAAATTGGAGGCTGTGAAGGGTCTAGTTAAAACGAACAAAGAAGGAAAATCAATTTGCAATGCATGTCAAATGAGAAAACAACTTGGAAATTTTGATAGAAAAAGTGATGAAGGAATTTTTATTGGCTATTCAACTCACAGTAAAGCTTACCGAGTGTATAATCAAAGAACAAAGAAAGTGGAAGAATCCATAAATGTTATGATAAATGATGTATCTTTGTTAAATGGTCAAGTGGCAGAATAAAATCAACATAACCGACCATCCGAATCAGCCCAAACGAGCAAAGAGATGAGATTGAAGAATTGCCCAAATTTGTAGTTAGTTGTTACTGAGAAAGTAACTGCAGGAACTGATTTGCAGTTAGTTGCTACTGAGGAAGTAACTATGCGAACTGAAGAACTTTCAGTTACTTCAGATGATGAATCACCCAAAACACTAGAAGTTGATTTGAAACGAGATTATTCGTCTTGAATATGAAGAAATCATCTAGTAGAAAACGTCATTGGAGATGTCAGCGAAAGAAGAAAAATAAGAGAAAGAAAAATGGTTGATTATTGAGAACTTGCAGGCTACTTATGCTACACATCTTCAATTGAGACTAAGAAAAAGACCAGGTTTGAATTTCTTCAAGAGGCACAGGGACTGTGTGCTTTACATTTTTGAAGTTTTTTTTGTTTTAAAAAAAGAGGAAACATTAAAAAATCTTCTTTAGTTCTTTAGTTTTTATATTGCCATTATTGTCCCATCTTTTTAGTAGTTTGCATTGTGACTTCTATTTGGCTCGACCGAAGACTCCTCAACTCTTTCATCAGTATGGGTATCTCTCTCGAGAATCTCTCTCTCTTTCGGGCATATCTCTCAGTGTTTTGAATGGTGGTAATTTTTCTTCTTGCAGTGCTTATGATTCTTCAGCTGCATCTATTGATGATTATTATGATTATGTTTTTTGTCCCAAGGAGGAGACATCAAATTGTTTATAATGAATGTTCCATTTAGGGGGATCTTTTTGTCTCTAGGGGAAAAGTTTGGATGATTGGATAAACTTTGTTTTTTGGAACTTAATTTTTGACTAAAGGGGAGTATTTTTCATATAAATTGTGAATTTGACACTTATATGTCCAATTATGATTATTTATGTAGAGTTCAAGAGTTGTGACAAAAATGTCAAAAAGGGGAGATTGTTACGATATATTGTATATATATGTTATTTAGTTTTGACATTTTAAATAGACATATATGATACAAATTATAGGAATTCTACATTACATTAGAGTCTACTATCATGTTGATATTGGAATTATCTTACGACTGGACATCTTGGAAATTACTGTTGGATTTACGAATTTTGTGGATTGATGAAATTAAAAAGATAAAGTTGTTGCATGTTTGAATTTAAGCAGAACTCTGATTGTGTGAAAGATTTGTACACATCTGGTATCTACTGTAGAAGTTAATCTATCTTTTGTGTGTGTGTGTGGTTTTTGAGAAAAAGGTGTGTGTGTGGCATAGATGTGTGGTGCGTAAATTGTCCATTACACTGCAAAAGTCTATAAAAGAAGCTAGTGTGCAAAAACGAAAAGGGCATTTATGTGCGACATAGAGTATATATACATATGATAGAGAGTTCTATGTGTATAGGAAAAGGAGTTTATATACGTTAATTGGAGATAGAAGAAACGGTGCACTGTGGAGTTAATTAAATTAAAAAGGAGATATATGCTTTGTCGTGGATGTTGCATTAATTAAAGTGAAGATGACGTGTGTGTGCCGTGAGTGTTAAAGTGAAGGTGGTGAGTGTGTGACATTAAAGTGAGGGTATTAATTGTTCAATGCAATAGTGAGTGGGGTGGTGTGTATGTTTTGGAGTGCAATAGCTAAATAATACTTTAGGGTGATTGAAGCCATGGTAAAGCAACCAAGGGTGAAGTGCATTAGGTATTGCCACGGTAAAGTTAATTTCTCATTATTATTGCGATGACTTCCAAATTTATTTTGGTAGAGCTTAATCTTTCGAGAAGTTTTCTTTTCTTTTAATCTCAATTGTATTATTATTTTGTTTTTAGTTGATTGATCACTTGAGTTATTTATTTCTTACCTTTATTATAAAATATTGTTGAGAAAATCCTCTGTTGAGGTTAATATGAGATGGTAGTACTATTGGGTGTGAAATTCTTTCACGAAAAATGAGGCTGAGAGATAGTGTCAAGTGTTAAGTGGTGTCAGCTTAGTAAACCCTTGAATAAATTTATTATACTTTCGTGAAAGTGATTAAGCTGGGTGAGGGCCCTGTAAATGTAAGCAAGAAGCAAATCGAAAAGTTTGCAAAACTACTACCCCCTTCAGTTTTTCAATAATCATTGTTTTACTCCAACGTCTATGTCACCAAGCTTAACTAAAATCATAAATAAGTCATTTGAATCTTCACACCAATATAGGTAGCTTATTGGAGCTTTACAATAAGTTAACATAACTTAACCTAATGTTGCATTACTATTAACAAACTAAGTTCATGCATATGCCGAGTGATATTAATTGGAAAGTACTAAAGAAATTGTTGTGTTATTTCACGGACGTGGTATCAAATAGTTTACTATTATCTTCTACAAAGTCTATAGTTCTTTATTGTTATGTAAATAGTGATTGGGATAGTGATCTAGATGACAAACGTACTAAAAGTGGTTATGGTATGTTTTTGGCTCATCTTTAATATCATGATTAGCAAAGAAGCATTTTACAATAGATAGATCATCAACTAAGAGAGAGTACAAGGCAATTACAAATACAACGTTCAAATTAATTTGGCTTCAATCATTGACAAAACAGCTCGATTTTTCAATTTTCCAAGGTCAGAGATAGTGTGACAATATGGAAGTAATTTATCTTATTTCCAATCCAATGTTTCATATGAGAATGAAGCATATAAAGTTAGATTATCACTTTGTAAGGGACAGGAAGTAGGTGATATACACAATGTTTCTTTTGCCAATTCAAAAGACAATCTAAATGATATATTTACCAGGCCTTTGACAATCAAGAAAATTAACTATCTGTGCTCTAAACTTCCACTTCTTGGTAAGGACTTATGATAATGATATTTATAAATTAGTTTTTTTTATTTTTATCTACACATTAATTAACTTTCTATTATAAGGATACAATTAATTTCTATATTTTTGTCTACACTTTAATTAGTTTTTTATTATAATAATACTTATCATGTATCAAGCTGCAAATTATATATTTTAATCCTCATCTTGTTAGTGAATATATAAAAATAATTAAGTTGGCCTCACACAACAGCTTAAGCTATTGTGGTAAAATAGTCACTTAATATGGTATCAAAGACTTTGTGACAAAGTGGTTGTGAGTTCGAATCCTACCATCCACCTATTATTCAGCACAAGCTAGAGTGAATCTGTGTAAGTTTCAAGCCCAAAGGGCTTTCACTTGAGCAAGTGTGTTAATGAATATATAAACTAATTAAGTTGGCCTCACACAACCATTTAAACTATTTTGGTACAACGGTTACTTAACACATCTCATGTAATATATAAGAAATATTTTTACGTCAATTAACTTTTATACATAACAAATTTGATAGGTGATTAATTGACATATCATTTTGGGATTTTTTAGAACATATTATATGGATATTATTCTGATTATGTCGTTTTTACATTGCTTTTGAAGGTTAGGAGATATAAAGTTAGTTTTGGAGAAAAGAAGTTAAAATTGGCTAAATTGGAGAGGAATTGTACAAGAAATTTAGGAAGCCACAATGACAGGTCGGCCATAAGTGATTAAGAGCACATAGGCACATGGATAATGAAGCTGAAAATCTCCTCTATTACCTAAATTTTGAACCGCATCAAATTCCTACTTTGTAAGAGAATTATTTCCTTATTTACCTTTTTGAAGCCACTATTTACCATTCAATTTTGAAAAAT
This sequence comes from Erythroxylum foetidum, assembly GCA_026546835.1. Classification (NCBI taxonomy): domain Eukaryota; kingdom Viridiplantae; phylum Streptophyta; class Magnoliopsida; order Malpighiales; family Erythroxylaceae; genus Erythroxylum; species Erythroxylum foetidum. The sequence goes on from JANZLF010000222.1 coordinate 8,148,374, forward strand.
CCTTGTTATTAGGAAATTTTATTCCAATTAGGAGTCTAGTAGGATATATTCTTATTTTTTAAAAGATTTGGATAAGAAGTCTAAAAAAAAGGAGAAAAAAGCAGTAGACTGGAGACGTCAAAAGACTCTAGACATTTTTAAGTCTCCAGAAGTTTTAACTACACCAAAGGTGTTTTTGGAAAATAGTATGTATGTGAGTCAGTTTCAGTTATTCACCTTTTGGTTCTCTAACATTGGGTTTTCCTCTCAATTTCCTCAAGAAGAATAGTTTTATTTTTCAATAATTTTCATGTGTTCTTTGTTTTCTATGGCATGTAACTAATTTATTAATTCTAGTTAGAGGATTATATTGAAGCCTTGATTATAAATTAATTGTAAGATCGAATAGGTTTTATTGAATTTAATCATGCACAAGTATTCCTAAATTCACTGGTTTTATGATGAACTTTAGATTTTATTGAGTAGATGCATATATTTAATAATCATGAAATAATCTACTAATTAAAATTACAAATCTGTAATTGTTTGTTGGTTTTAATAAGTGAAAATTGACATAATTTTATTTCCTCATCAAAAAGTTTAATATATGTAGTGAAGTTAATTAATTTGAATACAATAAATTATTTATTGAGTTTGTTGGTTAGAATCAAATCTTTCTAAATCTCAATGTTGTCAAAACACTAAATCCTATAAGTTGCTTCTGGAGTTGCCTTTTAATTGGGGAGTAATTATTGGATTTGTTTGTGATTACTATACAAGATAAAGAAAGATTGATTATTATAGATTTATTTTTAGTAGCTATGACCAATTTATTCATGAATATGTTGAATCACTTTTACATCACCGATCAATTGCATAAATCAAGGTGGAAGTAAACTCCTTTAACTAGAAGTTTGTTTTATTAAATTTCAAATCAGCTCATTTTTTTATTTTAATATTACAATTTAACATAATTTTCAACTAATTTTTTACTTATTTATTTAAAAGAGATAAACCACAATTTCTTGAGGAGACGACCCTATTCTACTATGTTATGTTAATATTCTAAGTAGATTAATTAATCTTGGTTGATTTGACATCCAACAAAATGCGATTTTTATTTTTTTATTAGTAATGAATTTAAACTTAGAAGTGTAATACAATTATTATTGATATTATGAAATTGTATGACAAATGAGTGTATATCTCATGTCAAACTAATAAACCCATATATTGAGTCCATCAGTGATAGAAGTTACAAATCAATCTAAAATTACGTTAAAAATACAAAGTAAACTTACAAGAGAATCACTTGAAATATTAGACCGGAAATTTTAAGGTTGCAAGAAACTACATCTGTAAAATGCTATAAGCGTCATAACTTAAAATTTACTATTAGGATTAAATAATATTTAACATATGAGTTTTCGGTGTGCATATCAAAAATAATTAATTGTAAATTAATAAAATGCAAAATTCTAACGTAATTACTCTAACAAGCTGTTTGGAAAAGGGTGAATTGAATTCAACGTTGTAATTGAATTCAATTATCCTATTTGGAACTAAAAAAAAGTAATGAATTGAATTCCCACGTGAATTGAATTCTCACTCCCTTTATAAATTCAGTTCACATTATAATTCACGTGAATTGAAAACGGCCATTCTTCTCTCAACAGCAGAATCACGACTACCATTTTTTATTTGTCCCATCATGAATAGGATTAGGAATTAGAAACTTGTAAAGAGAGGTAGATCCTGAAAAAAAAGTATTTTTTCTAATTTTTGAAAAAATATTTTCAAAGGGATTAGTTTTATTAAGAATGCTTTGAAATTTAATTTATTTTTTAAAGGGTTGGATTATTAAATTGAATTGATTTATTCATTCAATTCTAAAATTAAGATAATTATTTTTCTTAATTTGATTATAATAGACATTTTTATTTCAAACAATACATTTATTTATCATAAGTAATTTACTGAACTACAAATCTAATCATAATAATTACGTAAATAAAATAATTACCATTTATAAATTTAAAAATATTAAGAAGGAAATTTACTTTATGAATATAAATAAATAAAAGTATAAAATTATAAAATTATAAAAGTCAACCTCGTCCTCGCGAGCATTAATGAAAATGGCCAGCCTTGTGAGGGCAAGCTCTCTCCTCGCGAGGCATTTCATTTGCAACCAGCCTAGCCCTCGCGAGACTGACTTTTATAGTTTTATTTATTTTATATTAATAAAGTAAGTTTCCTTCTTAATATTTTTAAATTTATAAATGGTAATTATTTTATTTATGTGATTATTATGATTAGGTTTGTAGTTCAGTATATTACTTATGATAAATAAATGTATTATTTGAAATAAAAATGTCTATTATTATTCTTTAAACCTTAAATTTTTTATCTTACTGATTTAATTTTTAGTTCAATTTTTAAAATATTTTTTAAAACCATTTCTTTCCATATTAAAAAGTGATGAATCGATTTATTATTAATTTTCTAGTTTCTATTTTAAATTGTATCAGATGAATTTTAAATTTTTGATAATACGATAAAATGAGATTACAAAACAAATTCCTATAACTTTATAATAAATTATATTTTTTTAAATACAATTTTCGTTACTTACAATTTAGTGATTAAAATATATACCTTTTTTTAAGATCCAAATAAGTATTCTGGACCGTTTTCTTTGGACGAGCCAATCTGCTATGATGTCATCCTTCTTCTCTAGTCTCTCCAAGGAACAAAGGGACGAGCCAATCTGCTATGATTAGGTTAACCGTTAAAGGAAGCTGCTCTCTTAATTATAAAACTTTATTATTCATGTAACAAATAATCATATGTTATTTTTGGTGAAAGTAATGTAATTAAAATTTTATAAAGATGATCTCTTTTTTTAATCATATTTTAAATTCTTTAATTTTGTTCGATCTTTATTATATACCTGTTTTATAATCCTTTTGGGTTATTCGTACATTGCGCATATATCTGATGGGGTGCCGAAAAGTTTTGAGTTTTCAATCAACTTGAAGTGATTTATACTACTGCTTGGGTAAGGTTGTGTAATATTTGCTTTTTAGCGTCTGATGATGATTCTAATAACGATTAGGAGATTATTTTTTGAGATTTTTTTATTGCTGTGTGAGATAACCCTTTTTTTTAATTAAGCTATTGTTCCAGAAGTTGCTATATAGAACAGTTTGTTAAACTTCTCTACCTTTTTCAGTTTTTAGGAATTTCTTGAATTTGGCATTCACGACCATAGATTTCAAATGCTCCTTGTGATTGTAGAGACTCTTCAGTGAAATAAATTGTGTGCCAAGGCGAGTATCTCCAGGACGAATAATTACAGTCCACCCAGGCCATTTTCTCAACCATCCATGAGGTCACTTTTGATTATACCCAAACACTGTAATCCTCGAAGCAAGAGCTATCAAATTCTTCACTGATGTCAATTCCCCAATAGATCGAAGGATATTTTCTAAATTAAAATATCCTTCGATCGAGAATATTTAGAATATATCTAAATTTATTTATTTTTATTCATTTTTTCATGATTACTTGCAAGTTATTTGATTCAAGTATCAAAATTCTTCAAAATAATTGATAATATACAAACAATATAAGGAAATTATCTTTAACAAAGAGGACCTTGTACTTGAATGCAAAATATCACACAACAGATGATTTTAGATTTTATTTCGATTAAATGTGTCCTTAGATTCCTATATTTAAAAAGTAGTGGACCTGAAATTACTATATTTAAAAAATAATGGTCCTTAAATTGCTATATTTAAAAAAAGTGGTCCTTAAATTACCACAAAAAAAGGAATGATCCTATTTTGCCATTTGCCAATAGTTATGGGACGAAATTTGCAATAAATGCAATTTCCTTATACAATGCAATAAATACAATAAAATATTTAGTTTTAAATAGTCCAGCTCAAATAATTTATAAATCCGGCAAAAAAAATTGGACTAAATTTCACATAATTATAACGTATAAGATGAATTATGAGAAACAATATATAAAAGGGCCAAAATCCAAAAGTATAGTAATTTTACCATACTTCAATTTTAAAATCATATTGACCGATTTTTTCAAATTTGATACTATAACTTATAATTTATATCAATTTAGGTAAATTTGGTTAATATATCGTAAATGACTAACGACAGATCTTACGTGTCTGTTATGATGAAGTACATATTTTATTAAATTATTTTAACAAAAGATATCTTTGTAATGTGAAATTATTATACCATAAAATCCTACGGTAGAATATTAATGCAACCATATCAAATTTTTGCTATTTTTATTTGATATATTATTTAATAAATGATCATTAAAATTAATAATTAAAAAATTAAATCGGCTAGGTCAGTTCAATTTTAAAAATTTTGAACTGACTAATTTAGTAAATTAATCGATTTTTATAAACTCAATTAAACCGGTTAATTTTTATTTAACATTCTTTTTTAATTAAACTTCAATTAATAAAGATGATCTCTTTTTGTAATTATATTTCAAATTCTTTAATTTTGTTCGATCTTTATTATATACCTACTTTATAATGATCTAATATCAGTTAAATCTTTAAACTTTAAACTTTTAATCTTACTGATTTAATTTTCAGTTCAATTTTTAAAATATTTTTAAAAACCATTTCTTTTCGTATTAAAAAGTGATGAATCGATTTATTATTAATTTTCTAGTTTCTATTTTAAATTGTATTAGATAAAACTAAATGTGTCCTTAAATTGCTATATTTAGAAAGCAGTGGTCCTGAAATTACTATATGTAACAAACAATAGTCCTTAAATTGCTATATTTAAAAAGAAGTGGTCCTTAAATTACCCCAAAAAAAAAGGAATGGTCCTATATTGCCATTTGTCAACAGCTATGGGACGAAATTTGAAATAAAGTCAATAAAATATTTAGTTTTAAATAGTCCAGCTCAAGTAATTTATAAATCCGGCAAAAAAAATTGAACTAAATTCTACATAATTATAAGATATAAGATGAATTATGAAAAGCAATATCTAAAAGGGCCGAAATTCAAAAGTATAGCAAATTTACCATAGTTCAATTTTAAAATCATACTGATCGATTTTTTCAAATTTAGTATCATAACTTATAATTTATATCAATTTAGGTAAATTTGATTTACATACCATAAATTTAGTTGACAATAACTCATAAAATCATAAATTTAATTATATTTCAAATTCTTTCATTCCAGCGAATTCACAACGTGGACCATGTGTATTTAATTATTTAATTCGATAAATGATGGTCGTTTTAGGTAGATTTGGTATTTGAACCCACGTTTGGTTCTCCCCAGCCTATCAAATGTATAGTCTTAAATTATTTTTAACTTTTAAATTTTAAATTAAATTTAAAATGGGACTGGACGATTTGTTTCGAAACCTGAGCTAGAATGTCATTTTTACACCTTCTATCAAACGACGACGTTTATTGATAAATAAACAAAATACTGTTCCTGCTTCTTCCGATTCCAAGACCCTAATCTTTGGATTGTTCTATTCTTGCCTCTCTCGTTTTGAATTTCTCACGTTGTTTACAAACTTTGTGCTACTGGAAGTGGAAGGGCAGAACCAACGTGTTTACTGTTTAGAGCATTTGGTGCTACTGGAAGTCGAAAAAACCTAAAGTTAGCATCTTTTTCTTTGAAAAATTTGCTTTTGAGGACGCAAGATCCAGTTTTATTTCTAAAGCAATTATGTCGTTTTGGAGTTTATAAAATATGT
>JANZLF010000222.1:8189829-8207792 GCA_026546835.1 Erythroxylum foetidum
TTGGTCAATAGGAGCTTATGGACAATTGCAGTTTGATGTTTCAAAGGATCCCCCTAATGGCTATTTGATTGTTGTATAGCAATTGCTATATTAGTTTAGGTATTGTTTTTCCTTATCAAAGTAATTTGGGCGCTTTTGTTTCCATTACATGGAAGACATTGAAAACTATAGTTAGATTTTTCAAGCCGAGTTGTACGTTATCTTGACCTGTAATCAACTAATTATACTTGGATATAAGGGGACATATTTCTCTGTCTCAAAATACCCTGGCCCCCTATCCCTTTTGCATCCAAATCATCCATTCATTGTACGTTATCTTGACCTATAATCAACTAATTATACTTGGATATAAGGGGACGTATTCCTCTATCCCAAAATACCCTGGCCTCCCTATGAATAAATGACTTGGATGCAAAAGGGACAGAAGGGCCAAGGTATTTTGGAACAGAGGATCTCAAGGCGGATATAAGAGGCTTGTTAGAAGAAGATTTAATCACTGCCAACTGCCAATGACATACGGAATTGTACGTCTTCCATGTGTAGGAAAAAGTGAGTTTTAGTGGCACAAGAAAGTATGTCTACGAAATGTGCTGTCTGTATGGAAGTGAACAAAGTCACTAGATTGGAGATCTATCCAGAAAGGAATATAATAGCTATTTTAAGAGTAGCAATTGGTCCTATCAAAGAGTCTGACACAATTGTTTCATCTCGTTGTCACAGTTAGGCACATAAAAGGCCGAAATTCTCGGCCAATCAATCAATGCTCTTCCACTTAGTCGAAATAATTGTAAAACTCCATGTGTTGTTTAATGTTACATTAGCCTAATCCCATCATGAAAGTTCCAATTGTGCACCAAAATATTAATTCTTTTTCTTGAGCAGAAGTAATTGCTGTGGCACAAATAAGGGATAATGCGAATATTGCTGTCACACTAAGCAACTTCGGCCACTTACCATCAAGTGTTGGTCGCTGGAGTATTGGGAAAATAGCCGAAAGGAAAGAGGGAAAGGAAGGAACCTTAAATGGATTTTCATCTTCGTGCATCCAAACAAAAGGTTTATTTTTTCTTCTTAGTTTATTCTGTGTCTAAGCATGCTTTTGCCAACGGTGGTTGGCGAGGTACTTGATTCATTATGCCAAAAAGACCTTTACTATAACGAGCCTGAATTCAGATGATTAATAACTACGACATCAAGCTTTCTAGGTATAATTTGCCTTCATAATGTATGTTATAAAAGGATAGTCTTTTGTACCAATAGACAAAAGATGAAACAGTGACACCACGTGATTCTCAAGCACCTCTTGCAAGTTTTTACTAGATAACTCGCTTTGTTCTATCCACTATTATCTGAGAGTAGACTTGTGTATATTCATGTGTTTATATGATATTCACTACTTGGATTTGCCATATTAGAAATAATCTCAATTTGTGTCATTGTGTTCTGACCGTGTCAATTTTCATTATCGTTACGACAAATATGATATGTGGAGAGGCATCCATAATTATCTAGAGTGCCTTCTATAATCCAAAACTTTGATTTCCATATGAAACTACTAGCCAAAAGAGAGGACAATATGTGTGTAGAAAGATTCAGGAAGCGGTCAAAGATTGTGAGCCCTTCTCATTTGTTTTTCCTGAAGAGACTATACTAGAGAGGCCAAAGCAATCACTGAGGTCTCTTTTTATCATTGTTCAAACAAGATGGCACCTAGCTACACGCTTAAGTGGGTCTATCCTGCTTTCCTATTTCCGATTATTGCAAGGAAATCTTCTTATAATGTATTATGCAAGTACTACGTAGCGCTTTTCAATGCATTCACAATAATGATAAGAGAGAGAAATCTGGAAGCATGATATAAGGATGTTACACATTCGAACAAAGCCCTCGATAAAGTTTCTTCATTGCAAGTCTTGGGCGTTGCGTGCGAACCAAAGACATCATAGAACGTAGTGGGGCTGCTGTCTGTGTAATTAAGTTTCATATTAGTTTGATGTTATATACCACCGTATGTTCTGGAATGATTAAAAGTTTGAAATTGAATAATCTGAACCAAATCAACTTTATATGTAGCAAAAAAAAAAAAACAGCTTGGTACCATCTAAAAATAAAAGAAATCATCTAAAGTTTTAATCTGAAACAGTGTGGTCTCAAAGGTACAACCACATAATAATACATAAAGTATGAGATTTGGTATTCCTCGAATCCTCTAATCATCAATAACCCGAGTGATATCTACAACCGCAGAGCAGTACATGAAGTATGAGATTTGGTATTCCTCGAATCCTCTGATCATCAATAACCCGAGTGATATTAACACAATAATATTAGATACTATTTGAACTTGAGATTGATGTTCCATACAAGATTTGAAGTGAAAATTTTCCATTCTTCATGTCATTCTTCTTGGACCAAAAATATTTGATTCTAAAAAATGAGATGAAATATACAAATCTACTAAGAATGAATTTAAATGGCAAAATTCTTTATCTTTAATCCAATTAGCATCAAATTAGAATGACCATTTTATTTGACAAAAAAACAATGAAACTACCTTCTTTTAAAGTCACAAACTCATCATCAAGAATAGTCTCGTCCACTTCTTCAACGTGTTATAGTGAAGATATTAAAGGCATACCTTTGCCAACTCCATATGCAAAGATACTAAAAGGTAATGCATAAGGTTCAAAACTTCTCTACAAGGTATCAAGTCCTCTATAGTAAAAATAAAACTAATATCCATTTCATTTGACAAATCTAAAAAATATGCATTAAATCTAAGTTTATGGATGATAGTGTGAGGACTAGTGAGGTTGCTTTAAAAAGTATTTTGGAATCTTTGTTAGATGAATGTGAACCATAACAAGGTCATCAACATGAAATTTTGTTGACTTATGATGCATATCAACAACAAATATATACTTCTCATCACTTAATGCAATATTTCAACAAATCTCAATATGTAAATAGAGATGTTAATAAGTCGAGCTAGGCTCGGGTTGTTCATGATCGGGCTCGGGCGCACCCGACCCCCCAACCTATGTGAAAAGCCCGTAGCTCGGCCCGACCAAGAGTTTGACCAGGCAAGGCAAAACCCGACCTGCCATATATATATTTTTAAGGAAAAATCAGAAATAATGTCGTTTTTTAAGGAATAATCGAGCCACCAACTAGACCACATGCAGTCAACCGTGGCCTGTTCAAGCTGAGCCAAAATCGGGCCGGCCTGCTTTTGCCATCCCTATATGTAAGTTATGGATAGATTGTGTGGAATTTTTATCAAGTTTAGAATCTTTTTTTAGACTTAATAATCTCAAGATAAACAAATTACTTAAACTTTTTTTCTACAAGTGTTAGGTTTACCCTTATTTTTTTGGGTTACCCTTTTTTTTTGGGCTTAACAAGTCTCTAAATAGCGTTCTTTCTCTTATGCTTAAATGAATAAGTATTTTCTCTACTAAATTTGGCCATATTAAAGGCATCCTAAAATAATATGAGCAATATACATAGGCAAAACATCACAATATATGTCATCATTATAACCTCCCATCAGAATACAAGCTAGACATTTGTTATACATAAATAAGGTGGTTCAGTCACCCATTCTTCCTTAAATGAATGAAAATGCGTTTTAGTTTCAAGTTTAATAAATTAACTACATTTTTAAAAACAACATTCATTGAGCTACCTCCATCTATCACTAGCTTACACTTCATATCCCTACTCTTAATGAAAGTGTGAAAAATACTAGTGCACTTCCAATTATTATTATCCGCATTAGTAGAGAACATGCTTCTAACTACACTAATACAATCATTCTCATCAAATCCTACAGTAAGATCATCTTCATCACCAAAATGATATAAAATGAAAACTTTGAGATATAACATTACTTATTATTGATATAGTTTGTGAATATGGTCTAAATTGAATTGTGCAATCATACATACGAATTTTATGATAATTTTCACATCTAAAGCCTTTTGGTATGCATCTTCTACTGTGGTTGGTTTACAAAATTTAATTAATTTTAGTTATTGTTACTTTTGTAAGCAAAATAGTTTGAGTTAAGAAGAGAAATTTATGTAAGCATGACTAGTTAAAAAAGAATATCCATTGTATAGAGGTTAGAGTCAATTATAAAAGTAGGGATGGCAATGAACAAGGTTGAGCTCGAATTTTGTTTTTAGAAAAAAGCAAAACGACGTTATTTTGCTTTACCCATCAAGCCTCGAGCTGGGTCGGGCTTGAGCAACTAAAATTGGAGAAGGCAAAACATTCATCTTTGGATAAATATGGGATCACATATGGGCATGTTCCTTATTGTGTCCAATTTCATAAAGCTACAGAAAAACCTATGATCTTAGGCATAAATGTGTCAAGTCATATCTAATTTTGCAACGTTATAAAGAGATCTAAAGTTTTAGATATGAGTTTGTTTGAGAATATGCCCAGTAATGTTAAAAAGTTTGTAACCAAAATAGTCTAACCTACAGGCATATCTTAGGTCATGCTACTTAAGACCTTAGTTTTTTCAATTTTGTATTTAAGGCATGCTTCTTTCCAATTGAAGACAATTTTTGATATCTTTGTTATTTAATAGTTATGAATGTTTCTTTTCTTGGCTTTTTATTAAAATTTAAACTTATCATATAATTTTTTATTTGTGGCATTCAAATACTTAATAAATTTGGTTTTTAATTCTTTATACTTAATAGGTCAATTTTTTATATATCTATTTTAGTTTTCTTGGGTGTGATTTAAATTTGTTCGTAACTTCTCTAGTGTAAATTCCTAAATGGGTTCACATCTGTTAGTATTAGAGCTTGACTATAAACTAGGAGTGGTTATCATTTCATCTTTATTTTCATATCATTCAAATCTCAACATATTCCTTTGCTTTAAAAAATCATATTCTTTTGTTCTAAAACTTCATATTCTTGTTTCTAAAGTTTTAGTTAAAAAGACCAAATTATTTTACCATCTTGTTTTAGGGTAAATCTATATTTCTTGTTGTGTTAAGCTTTTTTATTTGTTCAATTCCTTCATTTTGTGTCGTTTATGCTAATTGTTCACATAGTTGTTAGAAAAAGGAAAGAAAGTAGTGTTGTAAAGGAAGAACATCTTTTCTACTAGATGCCATGTTTATGACAAGGTATGTAGTATGATTACTGATGAAGAAAATTTCACTGATGTGGTTATCACTACTCATGTGAAAAAGTTAGGTTTGCCTACTGTAAAGCATCTAAAGTCATACAAGTTTCAATGGATTAATGAATGTTAGAAGATCAAAGTTAACAAGTATACACGAATTTACTTTATTGAAAGGTATTAAAATAAGGTACTATATGATGTCATATCTTTGTAAGCTAGTCACATGTTATAAGGAAAATTTGAGGCAATGTGATAGAAAGATTGTACATGAACACTTTAAGAATTGATACACATTCATGAATGATGAAAACCCATTACTTTTTTACTTTTATACCTAAGCAAGTATATGACGTCCAATTAAGATTAAAAAGAGAGAATGAACAAAATAAGAGTAAGAAGGTGAAAAAGAGAGTAATATCAAGAGTGCTCTTTATACTAATTAGACCATTATTGTACCTTTTTACCAAAAAAAAGGCTTATTTTACTTTTGATGTGGGTTCCCATTTAAGGATAAATCCTTTTGAAGAATGATGGTGTGAGCACAAATGGCCAAAAAAAAATGAGATCCATTACATGCAGGATTGGTCCAATTGCAAATGATAGAATTAGAGGAAGTTTAGAGAAAAAATATTCATCTGTCGTTCAATGTGTGCTTATGCACAGGCATGTCCCATATTGTGTTCAATTTTGAAAGAATTATAAAAGGATCCATGGCCTCAAGTACTAAAATATCAAAGAATGTGTCTAACTTCACAAAGTTATAAAAAGATTCACAAAGGATCCATGGCCTCAAGTACTAACATGGGTTTGTGTTAGCCCACTATACATTAACACCCCTATCTAGAATTTTTATAAGAAATCATTGCTAACACTCCTATCTAAATTTTTTTTATAACAAATCATTACCAACATGGGTCTAGAATATGGTGTTGTATTTAAATCATATTTAGTTATTAGTTCCTTAATTGTGTATCTAAGGGAACATTTGGTGAAAATAGGTTTGATGTCCATAAACACGAGTTTGTATTTAGGTCATGTTAGGGAAAATGGGTACATATTTGACCCATGTTCTTTATGTGAAAAATTGTGAAAGGAATATAATGTATCGGAGTAGAACATAAGATGGACATGATATCGTGTTGTTTTCATGTTACTGGACATTGGCCTATGTTGGTGCCATATGCTTATAAAATTATTAAAATACTTCTCCAACCTATATCCAGCTTACCCAAATTCATTCCTTCTATATTAGAGAGCTAGATTAAGGTTTGAAAATAAAATATAAACCATATTAGGTACCAGTTCCTATAAAAATCATCCAAATACAAGTAACAATACTTTCAAAATTATATTAATAATATTTATCAAATTTCATTACTCTTAACCAAGCATAAGTTACAACTCCAGATATGAATTTAACCAATCAATCACAATAATTAAAATTCTCTATTATTAATTTAATTATAAAGTTAATCAAATTGTTAGGCATTTAACTACTTGCATAAAGTCATAAATCAATTAAACTTAACTTCATAATCCTTCAAACTTTAACTTAACTCATAAAATTTAACCTAATCATAAAGTGAACATATATGAGAAAGATGCTTAAACTTTTAAATATTTTCATAACCCTTGTTAAATGAAGAAAATAAAATATTAATTTGAAATTAACACAAAAGAAATTTACAATTTTTTTAAAAAGCCATATAAGCTTTTAATTTGAGAGTAAACACCTTGTCATGAATAATTAAATGGCTTTTAGCGCCATTATCACACTTCAGATTTTTTACTTAGTTTAAAGGTACTTAAGTGAATTCATTTTATCTCACATGTTTAGTGGAATGGTTAAAATGCTTGAAGAATTCAAGTCTAACTTAATTAGATTACCAAACTATGCAAGAGGTATCATAACATAAGTTAATTTTTATTTACAAAATTATTAAAATAAATTAAAATTAAATTAATTATCAATACTCATTATTATTTGCCTTAGCAAATCAAGTAATAATAACAACCAAACTCATAATAAATTATCTTGAAAAATATTCGTTTAAAATTAAAAATTTCTAGAATTGTTCCTTATTAAGATAATTATAACAAAAATAACAAGCACAACTGTTAATTCCCTCCTCTACACTTAATTTGCATGTTATCCTTAATGTATATATATATATAAGAGTAGTGAAAAACATAGAAAATAAGGGAAATAAGGAAATTAGGATAACTAATACTCCCCTAATAATATAAGAATTGTCCACCTTAGCTAACACCATCACGAAAATGAAATATAATATTACAAAATTCTATCACTTCCAATCTCAAATAAAAGAATCATAATCTAATATCCAAGACTTTAGAATTGTTCCTAACTGAAAGTACATGCAATAAACTTTCAGATCTTGCCAAAAAAAAAATTCTTGCTAAAGATTGTAAAACTACCAATTTAAAACAAAACCATCTAATCATTGTGATGCTTCTCAACAAGCGCTTCTTTATGAATCCTACATCTTGACATGGTCACTAAGTCCTTCACCCTAACGCATCCATAATATTCTTCTTCCTAGTTAAGGGTTTATTAGTTTTCATAAGTAGCTTATCTTCTTGTCAGAACTTATAGAAGAAGAGATAATATCATCATAAGTATTATTTTCCTATAAACATGCATGATGTAAGTAAGAAGGCAATTGCATTATATTAAGACTAGTTGCTTCTTTAGTAATTGGTAGGGTTTAGATTTTTCTTCTCCTAAATTCTCAAGAACACTAGACCATCAAAGTTTATAGTTCTCTCATTTTTACTTAAAAGCACACCCAATTAGGTTAGGATGCTTCTTTTCTTCATTATATCTAAAGCTAAACATATTTTCAAAGGGTTAACATAAGTAACTTTAATTAGGCCATCATGTATAATAGAATCAATAACGTCCATCTTATAATAAATGCAATCAAAGGTAGGGCCTTTCAAAGCCTTGAAATTTTGAACTGGTCCTTTTTATTGTCCACTCTAAATGTTAACTTATCCTTTGACACATTAATTAGTGCCCCTCCAATAGCCATAAATGATCTCCCTAACAAGATGTGAACCTCAATGTTATACTCCATGTCTATTATAAAAAATTTTGTAAAAAAATTAGGTTTTTTTTTACTTTAACAAATAGATGTTCCACTACCCTAGGTAGGTATCTAGTGGACATATTAAGTAGTTGGAGTGATATAGCTGTAGGCTTGAGTTCTCTTATACTAAACTTCCTAAAAGAGATAAAAGCATAAAGTAAATAGTTTCCCATAAATCACAAAATGATTATAAATATTAGAAGCTCCAAAATGACATGTAATAATAAAAGGCCTTTGATCCTTTAACTTTTGAGGAAGTTTGTTTGGCAAAATTACACTACTCTCCTCAGTTAAAGGTATCTTAGCATACTCCTCAAGTTTTTTTAGGAGACGATTTGCTTCAAAAACTTTATATATGACAATCTTTAAGCTAATACTTCATTAAATGAGATGTTAATAAGTGACCTATTGAAAATATCTATGAATTTCTTGAATTTTGCTCATCTTTACTCTTCTTTAACCTCTAAGGGTGTAAAATGGGTAGTATATAAAGTTTGAAAAAGGGTTGAGGAGCCAGTGTTATACTATTCACCAAGTTTAGCCGTGAACTTCAATCATATCATCCTCATGTTTAGGCTTATCTATCTTTTGCATTTCCTTTTTCTTAGTGGTTGTAATATCAAATATTTTGCCACTCCTCAGTATGAGGTCTAACATTATCTTTTTTGGATTTACCTTTATATTATTAGGAAGCTTGTTTTGACCTCTTTCACTTACTATCTTAGCCAATTGGTTCACTAGCACCTCCAGTTTATGAATAAATGTAGAACTTGATAACACCACCTTATCAAATAGATCCATATGAGAGTCCAGTCTCCCCAAGTTATCTAATTCAAAATCAATAGAAGGCATACATTACTTAAGCATCTCTTCCACCCCCTTGTCCATTGAAGATGGTAGTTGTTAAAATTGAGGCCTTTTTTAGAACCCAAATAGTTCAATAGGTCTATCTACTCCAACTCATTACTCCTTCCAAGAAAAGTTTGGGTGAATTCTCTAACCTAGATTATAAATATTAGAGAAAAGATCATTCTTGACAATTGTTCCTCTATAGGCAGCCATATAGTTTACGTTATAATAATTTGAGGTATGTTCCATGTTCATACATGTTTGGGAAGGATGCCAATACATATAGCAATGATAACATGCCTCCTTATTGCCCATGCCTGATTCAACAACATCTTCCTGTTTAGAAATATCCATTATTTGTTATGTTAAGTATAAAGATGCTTGAACATTATAAAAAGAAGTTTTTAATTTTCCTTTTAAAACTTTATTTGACAAGTAATTAGCTAAGGTTTCAACGATTTTCAGCAATTTTTAGGGAGACTAAGCTTCAAGAAATAATGAATGGTCATATCATGTCACAAATGTACAGCTCCCTAAAAGTTTTAGTTACACCTTAATATAAACCATAAATATGTGGAGGAAAATGAATCTTAATTTTTTATTTAAAACACATATAAGGAGGCATGCAAATGGTTTTGTTGGGCTAATAGATATCGTACCTCTTACAGTAAAGTCAATCAAATTTTGACATATGAGAATAAGAAATTCATGGAAAAATTATATAAACAATTTCAAAGAATATTGATGATGAGGATATTGGCTAAGTAATGCACTATATGGAGTATATGGAGTAAAGGGTTGCACCACGTGCTTATTCCCGCTCCTTAAAAAATCTTAATTGAACAACAACTTCTAAACGAAAGATGGGCTAGAGAGAGAGAGCCTCTCCTAACACTTCCTCTGGTTTCTTTGCTCCACCCTATTCGATTGTGTCCTCCTCCAATCATTTGTTTCCTCTCCCTACTAGATTTATTTGCCCTCTAACTCATCTCGACTTGTCCCTGGGTTTTTCTACTAGGGATTTTTTGGTACTTCTCATTCACACCTCTTTTCTTGCCTCACATTTTTTACCATTTTCTTTCAACTATCCTGTCAGTGCCACCCTACTGTCAACCTACCCCCTTCCCTTTCAGGCAATATGACCACCCTCACACCATCTGATTTCCCACCTTTTTCCCTTAACTTTAACCCTTCCCCCTCACACTCACCTTCTTCTCCTATACCACCAACACCTCATACCCAAAAAACATGGAAGCAAGTTGTCAGGGACCAACTTACCTCCACTCTTGCCTATTATCCACCACAGGACCTGGATGGTAAACTTTTGGTTTGTCCAAAAATTGCAACACTCCAAAAGGTTGCCAAGAGTTGGGAATCAAAAATTGTTGGGTTATTTTTTAACCATTGACCAGCCTTTCCCCTCATCTAACACTGGGCCAACAAATTATGGAAAAACAGAGGTCTCACTGATGTCTTACTCTCAGAGGACATCCTTATCCTTTTTACCTTCTCCTCTATGTCATAAGCACACAAACTACTTAAAGAAGGTCTATGGAACTTAGGGAACTAGCCTATCTTCTTATAATAATGGCAACCTAGTTTACAATTTGAATCCAAAAAAGAACATAATGTCCCTTTTTGGGTCCATTTCTATAATGTTCCTTAGAGTATTAGACTACCTAGGGGTTGAGCCAGTTTGCAAGTTATATTGGGAAATCATTGTGTATGGATGAGAATACAATAAGGAAGAAGAGAACAGGTTTTGCCTGAATATGTGTCAGGAACTCCCTAATGAAATACTTGTCATATAGTTAGGTGAAGATAATACATTATAGGAAGACATTATTACTATATATTACAATTGGAGCCCCTTTCTAAATCTTAGAGTAAGGTTTGGAAAGCCATGAGAAAGATTTTCTAAACGGGCAACTACCAATAAATAATGGGACTTGATGACTCTGTCTAGGAAGAAATGGTTTAACCTCAGGAATATACTGTCATACTAGATATCAATTCTAATCTTGTCCTTACTTCTACCTATGGAAGAGATACCCCACAATCTTTGAAATTAGGTACATGCTTAATGGATGATGTTCAAACCTTGGAAACTCCCACATCAAATTGCAAAAGGTAATCTTTGCATATGCACAATTATTACCAGAAGAATAAACCCAGGCTTGAACTAATCATCTATGTTTGTTCATCTGTGGAACTCATTAAAAGCCACAACCTTGAATCCAAAAAGTCAATTGACACTCTACGCCATACTATATCTTTTGAAATTCCAATGGTTCGCTTATTAATTGAGGATTCCTACACCCAGGAACCAACCTATGGTGAATCATTTAGTACAGTGAATCAAAGGCATTCCAAAAAGGGCAAACATAAATGCCTCACCAGGCTTTCCAACTAATATGTCAATCCTCACTTGGAATATAAGAGGAATAAATTGTCCTTCAAAACTTTTGGTTCTAAAGGACTTTGTCTTTCATGAAAAACCACTGCTTGTAACTCTGCTTGAAACTAAAATCAAATATGAAAACATGAACGAGTTGTAAATACTGGTCCTCAATGGGACGCACTTTCAAACCATAGTCACATGCTTTTGGAAGAATTGTTATTTTTTATAAGAAGGATGAGATAAAGGTAAATATGGTGGACACCAATGACCAAGCTATACATTTGCATTTACTTTTTCTACAAACCAATATGGCTATTGCTTCATCCTTCATCTATGCCAACAACTACAACTTTCAGAGAAGATATTTATGGAATAACCTTCAAACCATTGGAGGTAACAAAGACAAACCATAGCTTATATGTGGGAATTTCAACTCATTTCTTTATCTTACTACAATTCAAGGCCACTGCAACTTGAAGAATTGTTTGACTGACTTTAAAGACTATGTTCATAAACTTGAAATGACTGATCTAAAATTTAATGGACAATCATTCACTTGATCTAATAAGCAAACATCTTCTTGGAATATTTGAAAGAAACTTGATCATGCACTTATCAATGATATCTCGTTAAATACATTCCTCAAAAACTTTGCCAACTTCAAAGACCCTCTATTTTTGGATCATACCCTAATCATTATTGACAACTTGCTCCAAAAAAAGATCATATATTATCCCTTTCATTTCAACAATTACCCAGTTCATGATCCTACATTTTATGAAGCTTGTAGCAAAGGAGAAAGCTAGCTATGTGTTGGAACAAAACAATTTTGTTATATACAAAAACTTAAGTTCATTAGACATGAACTTATTACAAGCTGTGAAGGTTCTACTGTGAAAGCTATTCAAACCACCAAATCAATTCTTGAAAATATTCAATTAAAACTTGCCTTGATGCTTACTAATACGATGCTACTAAATTTTAAGAAGATTGCCCTTTCTAATTACATGCATGCCTTCAACAATCATAACTCATTGCTCGAACAAAAAGCTAGAATTAATTGGCTAACTGATGGAGACCAAAGCACTAGTTTCTTTTTCAATTCCATCTTAGTAAGGAAACACCATAACTGGATCCACTCCATTACTTCCACAATTAGCTCACCACTCTAGAATTTCCATGATATACAAGATGAGGCCATAAGTTATTTTAGCTCTCTCCTTGGTACAGCTGGAACTTTGGGTGTTTCATTCACTACTCTAAAATCCCTTTCTCTAAAGCAATTATCTCCTTAGGATCTAGACTTTTTAACTAAACTTGTTAATGATAATGAGATCCAGAAAGTTGTATTTAACATGGATGGTAGGAAGGCCCCAAGGCATGAAGGCTTCAATGGTTATTTCTTTCAAAACTCATGGAATATTACTAGACCTTCTGTGAAGAATATAGTCTAGGAATTCTTCACAAATGGAGTGCTCATTAAAGAAATTAACTTTACCTTCCTATGCTTGATACCCAAAACTTCCAGCCCTTCCACTTTTAAAGAATTCAGACCCATAGTATGCACCAAGTTTCTTTATAAAGTTATCTCAAAAATCCTTACTAATTAATTGAAATATGCTATTGCTCCTCTGATCAGTGAGAATCAGGGTACTTGGATGAATGATCGTCATATTAGTGATAACGTTCTCATAGTTTAGGAGCTACTCAATGGCTTCTCTAGATTGAATTACTCTCCCAACTGCATAATTTAAACAGACTTTCACAAGGCTTTTGACAACATTAGTTAGGATTTTTTATAGACAATGCTTCAGGTTTCAGATTTCCCTACACTTTTATTAATTTTTTGAAAGAATGCATATCCTCAGCTTCATTATCTGTGCTCATCAATGGCAGCCCAACCAAGTTCTTCAAGGCTGCTAGGGGGTCTTCAACAAGGGGATCCTCTATCCCCCTATCTTTTCATCCTTAGCATGGAAATTATAAATTCTATCATCCAATAAGAAGTGAGGCACAATCCCAAATTTAAATATCATTCAAAATGTAAATAAATAGGCTTAACTAACCTTGATTTTGCAGATGATCTTTTTCTATTTTGTAAAGCTCAGCTAGATTTTTTCGATACTTTCATGAAGGCCTTTGCCACCTTCACCAACTATTTAGGGCTGCAGATTAACTTCACTAAAAGTAACTTTCTTATCTCCAAAAAGGCTTATGATCTCAAACAATCCATAACATAACATACGGGTATGTATTCCATAAACCCCCCACTCATATACTTGGGAGTTCCTGTGATAATAAGGCGCGCCTTAACTACCCTGGAGTGTTTACCCCTTATTGAAAAAAGTATATAAACACATTGTTTTATGGGTAAACAAAACTCTTTCTTATGCGGGTAAGTTATAACTTATCTAATCTGTGCTTAACTCTTTACATATATACTGGATTTCCTATATCTCTCTCTTAAAACATCACCAAAGCTATTGAAAGACTACTCAAAGACTTTTTATGGAGTCATTTAGATCGATCCAAAGGAACTGCTAAGGTTAAATGGACTAAACTATACCTTCCTAAGAAAGAAGGTGGATTAAACATCTCTTTACATATATACTAGAGTTCTTATATCTTTCTCTCTTAAAACATCATCAAAGCTATTGAAAGACTACTCAAAGACTTTTTATCGAGTCATTTAGATCGATCCAAAGGAACTGCTAAGGTTAAATGGACTGAACTATACCTTCCTAAGAAAGGAGGTGGATTAAACATCTCATCCATTCAAACTATAAATTAGGCCTTAATTCTTAAACAATTTTGGTGGATTTTACTTGATAAGCGATCATTATAGGTTAGGTGGCTTCACTCTTATTTCCTGCAGGGAAGATGCATATGGAAAATAAACAAAAGCACCTCTCATTCACATTTCCTAAATCAATTATTAGCATTGAGAGACATGGTTTAATCTGATGTCACAAGTAGAGTTAGTAATGGAAAACTCATTTTTTTTATGGTATGATAATTGGTCAGGGAATGATTCACGTGTCCTAACTAAGAACCCATCTTTTTCCCTTTCTCTCAATGCTCAAATGACATCAATCATCCATGATAATACCTAGTAGCCCCCACCTCACTTGATGCATCTGCAACTTACATGCCTATTAAACCTGAACTCTTTTGATGTTTTTTATTAGAAAGGCCAAGTGATACATCATCTCACTAATAAGGTAACCAAAGAACTGTTAAGAAGAAGACATCCCGTTGCTACTTGGCACAGAATCATCTAGAGCAAAACATTAATTCCCTAACTCTCTTTTGTACTTTAGCTAGAGATTTAGAATAATATTATGACAGCTGATCGAATACCATATTTGCACATGGATAAACATTGTCCTATGTGTCAAGTTTAACTAGAAACAAGAGATCATCTCTTCTTTATGTGCTCCTTAAACAATATCCTATGGCAGAACATTCGAAGAAAATGTCTATGGACTGATCAGAGGCACTATCATTATAACATTATTCATTAATTATTAGCTTAATCCATTGGCCCTCAATACGATAAATTCATACATATTCTACCTTTAGGACTTTGTATATATATACTATGGAGTGAAAAAAACTTCAAACATTTTGTAAACTGAAGTTCTTCACTGGAGACCCTACAATCAGACATATTTTGATAGATTCGAGAACGAATACTGGTGAAAATGTTGCATCTCAACTACACTACCAACATTCTCTCATCCCTAAACATCTGA
The DNA here is from genome assembly GCA_026546835.1 of Erythroxylum foetidum. Classification (NCBI taxonomy): domain Eukaryota; kingdom Viridiplantae; phylum Streptophyta; class Magnoliopsida; order Malpighiales; family Erythroxylaceae; genus Erythroxylum; species Erythroxylum foetidum. Next base: position 8,205,102 of record JANZLF010000222.1, read on the forward strand.
AATTATTTATGATTCATGTTTGACCCACTAGTCTAATATCTCTCCTTTTGTTCCTTCCTCTTTACATGATTCTTTAAAGATTGTGGTAGGGTAATCCCCTCACAGCTATATCGATTTTGTACTACCTTCTCAATCTATTAATTAATAACATTTTTCTTTTTTTTAATTCCTTTCTTGATCTTTCATCTTTCATATAGTAAGGAAAATATCTCATTTGTAGCTTATCTTCTATAAAAACAATACAAAAAAGTTTATGTATCATAAATGTAAAACTCCTTAATGAAGGTGATAATGACTTCCCTAAGTAATCCACTAAAAGCCAGCAATAAGTAAAGATGGACTTATTTTACCTTATAATTTCGTTCCATCTGAATTAACCCATTACATGAGAAACTAGCAGTAATAATAGGCATTTGAATATTCCCCATGTGAATTCTAAGTGATGCTACCCCCTAACTCCAACAATAACATTATTTCCACCATCATTGTCAATATTTCTAGCATTGATCTGATTTGTAACTCTTCTCCTTCTTGAATTGTTTTATTTGCATGTCCACTCAATTTTCAAGATTAATAAGAAGTAAATCATCTCAGTTAGCACATCTGGATCTCCTAGGATATCATTCCCACAAAACTAATTAATTACCAAGTTTATTAATCCGAGTCATGATTAGCAAAGGTCGGGTGCTTGGGCTTGACCTAAAAATTATTAACTAAGCTTATGCCCAAAATAGATAGCAAGTTTGGACCTCATAGGCAAGTGCTCGTGTCATGCGTTTTTTAATTTTTAATTGATATATTATTTTATTTAATTTGAAAATTAAATAATTTTAATAAATGATTTTAACTAAATTTCAAAAAATTGAACCTATGGGTAATATGTAGCACAAATATTAATATATTTTTAAATAATATAGACACTATCACTAATTATTTTAGATATATTAATGAACTTCTACATGTAAATTTCAAATATACAATAAAAACATATCGTATCAATTAGTAAATATGTTTGTCAAAAGAAAAAGAATTGTTTAAAATTTGTATAGCATCCTTTATTATCCTAAAACTCATTTTCATTTAAAAAAAGATAGTAAGCATCATTTTATATGTAAAAAAGTGTTATGTAATTCATTCATTTCTTAAAGAAGCCAAATGTTATAGGCCTTAATTTTAAATTTTAAATATAGTTTTGAATCTTCTAAATTGCACATTTTTGTCAAATTATCTCAACTATAATAAAAAATCCATATTCAATTTATTTTATTAAATTAATATTGTTAATTCTATTTTCTTTCTTTTGACCAAAAAGCTAATTAAAATCTATTTGGTTAATTTTTAAAATTAATGTCACTTTAAATTATTATCTTTTTTTGTTACTAATTACTATTTGCTTATCTAAGTCTAATAGTAAAATGATGCTTGGTTCATTCAAAACTTAAAAGAATAATATCAATTTACGAGTTTGCCTATGCAATAAATATCACGATACTAATATGAAAATAATGATGTTTTTAAAACAATAGAGTATCATAGTGATATTATTATCCAAATGAAAACAAGGTATGAAAGGGAATTGTCAATTATAGTTAGAAACTAAAGTTGAGCTAATGGGAAAAGACATAGAAACTAAAGTTGAGCTAATGGGACAAGACATAGAAAAACTAAAGTTGAGTCAACGGGAAAAGACATATGCATAAAATTTTCTTTGTTAACTTGTATAAAACAACATAAGTAAAGATTTATATCTTTAATTGTAAAAAAATCTAAAGCAATCAAATGAAAATTAATAATAAATTGAGAATTAAAGATTAAAGAAAACAAACCCACTATAGAGAAAAGTGACTAGCTAATCATATAATCAGGATAATCAAAAGTTTGCACCATTTTATCCACATGTAGAAACATTATTATGTAAATTATACTCAATTATGTAAAAATTACATCAAATAAATATTCAACATTTGATAATTAACAATAGAAGCACCCAAATCCAACATTGCTCTATTGATCACAGTATTTCCAATTTTGTAAGGAATGGCGAACATACCTAGATTCTGGCATTTTAGAGGCATCTTCTTTCTGAATACTGCCGACACATTCTCACCCATCATCACGTTCTGATCACCCCTCAATTTTCTCTTATGTATACATAGTTCTTTTAGAAATTTGGCATACCTTGGTACTTGTTTGATCACTTCAAGAAAAGGTATATTGACTTCTACCTTTCGGAAAGTTTCTAATATCTCTTTGTCCTTGTCCTCCTTGTTTGGTCTTGTTAATTTGCATGAAAAAGGCGAAGGGTTAGTTTTAATAATATTGGGATTTTCAAAATTTACCTTTGATGGTATGAATAGTTTCTAATTATAATAATGATTTTGTTGATGTTTTGGGTTAATATTCATATGGAAAGGATATAATTTATTTAGTTTTATGTATTTTGAGCAAGAGATGACAATTGAGCACAATAGTTGTAACACCCCACTCCCGAGTGACCCGAACCCGATATCGTTGGTGATATCCGAGTCCGTGCCCCGCGAGAGTGGCGTATTACATCAGTCGATTAAAACTCAGTATAACATTTTCTCCTCTCTTTAATTATATATTTTTGTTCAACCATTCATTAACGCAGCATAAACAGTAAGAAACCTGAGCCCATGTTCACAATTAATCATTTTCAGTTATTACAGT
>JANZLF010000222.1:8239318-8250323 GCA_026546835.1 Erythroxylum foetidum
CTTCTGTGATGATGTCACATGGTCTGTGATGACGTCATATCTTCTATGTTTTGCTTCTTCTGCTTTTTGTTTCTTCTGCTTTTTCGTCTATACCTATGTTCTAGTCCATTTTTGATCCTTAAAAAGATAAAATCTATCTTTGAGGTCTTCATTAAAGTAGTAAACTTTGAAGTTCTCTTTCAAACTATCTAAAGAACACCTAAATCAGATATCTATATGGAAAGTTATAGCAATTTTCCCCATTCCTCTGTCTTTTTTCATTCTTCTGCTTTTTCATTTGGTTTCTTCTGTACCTATCTTCTGGTTCATTTCTAACCCTTAAGAAGATAGAATTTTTCTAAAAGGTTCTCATGAAAGTTGTAGATCTTGAAGATCAATTTCAAACTATCTAAAGAACACCTTAATCCAATATATGGAGGGAAAGTTATAGTAATTTTCCTCATTCATCTATTTTTTCCATTAGTCTACTTTTTCATTGGTTTTATCTGTACCTATCTTCTGTTTCATTTTTGACCCTTCAGAAGATAGAATCTATCTTTGAAATCTTCATAAAAGTTGTATATCTTGAATTCATTTTTTGAGCCATCTAAACAACACACAAATCTGATATCTTTAGGGAAAGTTGTGGTAATTTTCCCGAGACAATTTTAATATGATTGAGGAACAAATCTTATTTGATTCTTTCGGCCATAATTTTGTTATCCGACCTAAATGAAGTGATTCTTGAACCCTTAGATTCCTAAAACTTTTCTTTTTATGTCTCCATGAAAGGTTATAGCTTTTGGTGTTGTTTTGAAAAAGATAGATTGAATCAAAGTAAGGGTATCGGTAGGAAGAGTGGGAATTGGATATTTTACTAAACATGCTTCAGTATTTTCAATATATCTGGATCTATAGGATTCCAAATGAGATGGTTCTTGTTTCAAGATAAACTAGAGACATGAAGCTACAAAAGGTATGAGAATTTGAATTGTAATTAAGTCTCTAGGACTTTCAATTTCTAGATGGAAGTTGGGTATAGTGTATTGTTTCAGTCTAACAATAGTCTGAAATGTTTGAGCCCTAACTTTCAAATTTCTGAACCAAATAGATTAATTTTGGTGTCATTGGAAACTTAAGACAAGGGAGAACACTTTTCTAAAAGAAAGAGTTATGTCTGAATATTCAAGGATACTTTTGGCAACACACTTAAGTATAAAAGAAATAAGGATTTAAGGGAAGGGCAAGGTGAACTTTTATCAATCATTAAGGGTAAAATGAGAAGAAAGAAGTGTTGTTTCCTTCCTTAAAAGGGGGAAAACGAAAATGTTAAAGGAGGAAGTGAAATAGCAAACCAAAGAGAATGAGAGAAAGAAGAGAAAACAAGCTAGGGTTTAACTTTTCTTGGTCTTCAAAAGAGATTTTGGAGTTGTTCAAGAAAGAAAAAAGGAAGAGGAAGAAAAGAGCTTCCCTTTGATCTAAAGATCCCTTCATTTGCTAAAGAATGAAAGTAAGATCATTTTAAATCTTTTAGATTTTTGGAAGGATTTTAGTTCATGAAATTTAGAAAATGTTTGGGTTTAAGTATTCTAGAATCAATTTTAGTGATTGTGCTTGAGGGATTTTCAATTGAAAATCCTATTGAATGAAATTTTTGTTATTATATAAAGGGATCAAAAGAGGCAAGAGGAACAAGAGAAGAGGCTTTTTGAGCAAGTCCATAATCAAGGAAATCAAGGTGGGTGCATGTTTATAATAGAGTAAATAAGCAACTAATGTTTTCTTTAAGTAAAAAAAAGTTTAATGTTTCCAATTGCATCATAAGTGTTGCATTTATTGCTATATGTTTGTTATATGATTTGTGTGATGATTTATAAAAAGTTATTTTTAAAATGATTCTTTGAAATGATGCATGATTACGAAACCATACTTTTGGAAATGGTTTTTAAGGTATAATAAACATGTGAAAAACAAGTTTTCAAGAGAATGTGTCATTTTGGGCATCAAGCTTTCAAGATTTTGAAATATATGTGTTATGTGAGTTTGTGGTAGTCCTTCAAAAACCGTCAGGTGCATGTTGACCCAAGTATAGACTTCTCCCGCCTGCCCGCTAGTGGCATGGAGTTTCCTCAAGGACTTCCTCAAGAATTCACGACTACATATGACCATTATATTAGAAATGAGTAGTGTGTCATGTTTTTGGACTTACCCAAACCATTTGATATACTTATATGTTCATGACAAGAGTGATGCATACATAGTTTGTATAATCCAAACGGTGTTACGCGCTCATGTTATGTTAACAAATTTGATGCATTCATGTTTTGCAACTTGTGAATTTTGGCTGAAAATCTAAGAAACATGTGTTTTAAGAATCATATGAAAATTTTCTATGACAAGTGAACGTTTTCAATAGTTTTTGCTTATTTTTATATTATAAACTGTTACCCAGGAGCTGTCAAGCTCACCCTCTCTATGTCCCCTCTTCAGATGATAGTTAAGAAGTCAAGTGATCAAGAGCCTAAGGAAACTTTCGCAAATTTGTTATTTGTATTATGTAATAAGCCAATGGCGTGGCTTTTGATATGTAAATAAAGTTTTTTTTTTCAAATTCTGTTGTTTTAGAAATGAAATGATAAATTGAAGTAGTTCGATTATGTATGCTCATTTTGATTTCCTCGTTATATGGTTGAGTTGGAGTAATAAGTTTGCTTTTATGTTTAATGGTCATGGGTCATGCCACCCATGTGGGATGATGCCTAATAAGGTTTCATAGAAATAACCCTAAGGGTTTATGCTCACGCTTCATGATTTGGCAAGAGTTGGGTTCCAGCAACAGTACCCAACAGTTAGTTAGGGATCTTTAAATTTTACTCCTAATGCAATTGTATATTTTCATATATTATGATAGTACTTTCTTATATGCATTAATTGGAGATCATCAAGTTATTCTTAGATATTCAATTTATTCTATATTGTTATAATATAGGTGAAATTTTGGAGATTTGTGTCGATCTTAAGCATTTTAATGATCATTAAGTATATATACCATATTAACCTTGATCCTATATCTCTAGGACACACTTACATGTTTTGTGAAACCTATAAATTTATTTGACATAAAGAGTTATAAGTATTTAATCATAGACAAGTTTTCTTTAATGAAATTTAGATCCAATGAGAAAAGGCAAATTTTTTTATGGCAGTTTAACATAAAACAAAGAGAAATTGAGACCTACAAATGAAAAAAATGATATATTTTATATCATATAGGTATCATTGTAGTTTGTCACTCTCTATTTTTCTTTCATATTAATAAGTTTTACACCTATAAGATTGTATTATATATCACATATGACATTTGTATATAATATTTTCTACTATTGAAAGCCTTACGAGATAGAATAATAGACTTTCATTGTCTTTAGATCAAATCTTTTACGATAGTCAACTATTAAATAGATTTTCTTAGCCACTTTTATTATAACTTTTGTTATTAATATTTATCCCAGGAGAAAGATGCTTGAATTTTAAATTATTCTTTAAATACTAATTAATTATGAGTTTTGTAAAAAATAAATCTAAAAAATCAAATTTTATTCGAATCAAAGGTAATAAAGAAGTATAATAAAAGACTTTGATTAAATAAAGTGGAGTCTATTTAGTAGATATGGACTTATAATTAAAAAAATTGACATATCTCAGTACACAAGGCTTCCTATTTTGCGAGGGTCAGGGGAGGGACATCAATGGCCATAACTTTTTCTTTGTAATTTTTACAAAGAGGTTGTTTTCATTAATCAAACCTATGACCTTATGGTCACAAAGGAGTAACTTTTGCTAGTTACTCCAAAGTTCTCCCTCATGGACTTTTAATAAATTTACTATAAATATTTGTTAAGGTCTTTTTTTCGTTACTAAGTAAGTTCGTAGATATTCAACTTCTCTCTTGTTAAGAGGTTCATTCACTAAAAAAGACATAAAAAAAGATGTTAACAACATAAATTTATACAACTTTTGTAAGAGTTGATCTAATAATAGCTTGCTCAAGTTTATCAATAACTTGTTTATTGGAAATGAATAGTAAAATAAGTAATTTTCTACACAATTTTCATTTATTTAATTTTATGGTTGATGATGAACCGGTCACCAAAGTTCGTTTTATATTTAACATTTTTTTAGAAATATGTTTTGCTTTTAATTAAGAATGACAATGACAATCATATTTGACTTATGTCATTTGAAACTAAAGCTTATTAGATTTTGAATAGCTCGAAACCCTTGTTCAGAATTAATTCCAAATTTTATAATTGTTAAAATTTCTTTAGAATAGGTCTTAGATTATCTTAAAATAAGTCTTAGATTATCTTTAATCTTATCTTATAAGCTAGATTTGGTGGCTGAAAAATTTATTTTAATTGTTTGTATTTTGTTTATATAAGGCAACCAAGTTCAATAATAAAAGTATGGGACTATTACTTCTTTAATCTTAATCTTATATCATCTTATTCATCTTCATTTTTTCTCAAAATTCTAATATGATATCAGAGTTTTAAATCCTTGAGGGACTGTAAGATTGAGTGAGAAAATACATAGATAAAGTTGTCATAGCTGCCAACAATTCAACATTTGTCTCACCCCCAAGTTTCAATGGTGAAAAACTATCTAGTATGGGTTGTTAAGATGAAAGCTTATTTAAAAGGTCTTAGCTTGTGGCAGTGGATAGAAAATGAAAAGGAATGACCACCTATGGAAATACTCAATCAAATAAGGGCTCATGAAGTGGCTAAAGAAGAAACTTTTTATTTTTAATTAGTTGAGAGAAATGCTCAACAATGAAAAGTTGGTGAGAAGTGCACCAAGACATGTTTGGAGAGAAGTGTTTTAATAATTGCAGGTTGATGAGAAGAACATCAACGAGAATTGGTGAAGAGAAGTACTTCATATAATATTCTGAAGATTATGAGAGAAATACTTCATCCTTGAAATTTTAAATTAGGAGGGAATGTTGAGAATTAATTCAAAATTTTATAGTTATTAAAATTTCTTTAGAATAGATCTTAGGTTATCTTAGAATAATTCTTAAATTATCTTTAATCTTATTTTATAAGTTAGATTTGATGGCTGAAAAATTTATATTTGTTGTTCATATTTTATCTATACAAGACAACTAAGTTTAATAATATAGTAAGAAAGTGTTATTTCTTTAATCTTTATCTTATCCCAACTTATTATCTTCCATTTTCTCAAAATTCCAACATCCCTCCTAAAGCTCATCCTAACCCATAAAATCTTAAACCCGACCTAACTTGTCTAAAATCCAACCTGATCCGCCCAAAACCCAACGATTTCTTTTTTAGAGGAGAATCACCGCAGTTGGTGTACAAATCAACGTCAGATCCAAAACCAACTCCAAAACCATAGCCACCTTCAAATCAAACCCAGCTCCAAACTCAAACGGCATGGCAGTTATAAGAAAAGAGCGTAAGAAGTCTTTAAGTCTGGTGTGGACGCAAGAAATCTTGAAAAGAAGGTGGTGAATGATGGAAAAAAAAAAAAAGCAAGCGGCTGTCACCATAGACAGGACTAACATATTCCAACTCCTGTCTTACCTAGACTTTTTGCCTATTTGGGGTTACGTTCATATCTACTCAAGCAAAACAGCTCATGAGCCGTTGAATCAGAACCACCACCACAGACAGAACTCATTGCGCGCTAGTATGGAGTAGTTTGTATCACTGAATTAGGTTGGTGGGCTAGAAAATAGGCTTGGCAAAGTACTGAAAGAAGGCATGCATTCTTCCAAGCAATTATCACGAAGTAAACGAACAAATTAGAAATTAAAACATATATATATATAATTCTAACTCAATTTGAAATTAATGAATTTAATTAGGTCTTATTTGCCAAGCCTACTTCCAATATTGTCTATGATTATACAGCTAATGGAAAGTTTACGATCCATAATTATGGCGATATTGGCTAATGATCGTCATCGTCAATCAATCAATCAAATGAAAGTAATGTAAATTTTTATGATAAGGTAACTTCATTATTGTGATGTAGAAAAGAACTGCAAATATTATCAGAGGTCCACATGCACTTCACTGTCAATGTTGCAGGCTCATTATCTGAGGCAGCACCGCATGTATTCTTGCTTTGCCTCAAGTTCTTACTAGGACTGCACCAGATTCCAAATTAAACTTGTATCTATCTCTATGGAATTATTGATCATTTTCTCTTCATTTTCTGTTAATTAAGTGACTCGAGCTCGAAACGTTACGTACAGGGAAAGAATAAACCTCCTTCTCATATCCATTAACAGATAAAATTTTACTTTGGAGTAATAGTGAACTACACAGAAGTTGGTTGGTCCAATGTAATCTTAAAAGAAAAAAGAATCAACTTAAGAAGTTGGATAAAACTGAGTTTTGTTGGATGCAGTGGGAAGCCCCCTATCCCAGGTCTAGATTCAGGCCTTTGGTTAAGGGATTTGCAATTTTTTAGTTAAAGAGAGAACAGAGCAAGGGAAGTGCAGAGAAGTAGAGTCAGTTAAAGGTAAGGTTTTTCTGATTGATTGTTGTACACACCCAGTTGGATTGGTGTCTTCAAGTTATACAATTCTGATCAGCTTGAAACCTGACACTATTCAAATATTGATTTACTTCCGCAAACGAACTTCTAGTCTTTAGCTGAAAAGGCATACCCCTCTCCCAAGTTGCAAAAGAAAGTTTTGAGACTATTTAGCTTTTTTCATATAACGAAACTGTCATATGCGTGTATTAAATAAATGTTCACAATTAATTTATTTCAGCCAAAAATTTTATAATTAAAAAATAAATATTTAACTTTTTACTTTAGCCTGAAAGAGAAACATATTGAAACAAAGATTTTGATGAAAAGGTAACACAAAGAGTAATCAAATGGAGATAAAGAAGAGAAGTGTCTAATTTTGTCGCAAGGAGACAGAAAAGAAGCTTATAAAAGCAGCCTATTGGCGTTGAAAGGCTTTCATTAAGTCTGTTTTCACCAACATTACTCCAGCATAAGGGACTTTCAAATTACGATCTTTTCATTTGAAAAGGCTTAGTAGGACAGACAATCCTGAAATTAAAAATACTGTTTGCTCTCACTTTGCTTAGAACAGCCAAGCAAAAACCAGAGAGAATGAGTGAGAGTCAGGCAAGTTCCATGTTTGACTCACAGCTGCTTGTTCTCTTCCTTCTTCCATCACTTATATCCCTACTTCTGATCTTTATTATCGTTCAAAGAAAACAAGCCAGCTTTAATCTCCCACCAGGAAACATGGGCTGGCCATTTCTTGGAGAAACTATTGGCTACTTGAGGCCTTACTCTGCTACTTCAATTGGAGATTTCATGGAACAACATATATCAAGGTGAAAGAAAACTACCCAGAAGCGAAAAATCATCATTCAGAACAAAAATATAGCAGATATTGTTTCACCGTAGCATTTAATCTTCAATTTTAACATACAGGTATGGAAAGATTTACAAGTCTAATCTATTTGGGGAGCCAACGATTGTGTCTGCAGATGTTGGGTTGAACAGATTTATATTACAGAATGAAGGAAGTTTGTTCGAGTGCAGCTATCCGAGAAGTATAGGTGGAATTCTTGGAAAATGGTCTATGTTAGTCTTAGTGGGAGACATGCATAGAGATATGAGGATAATATCACTCAACTTTTTAAGCCATGCCAGGCTTAGAACACATCTAATGAGGGAGGTGGAGAAGCAAACCCTCCTGGTTCTAAGCAACTGGAAAGACAATTCAACATTTTCAGCTCAAGATGAAGCAAAAAGGGTAACTTTTGACATTTGCATTACAAAAATAATATAACATTAATGTCTGAATATTATTTGTAAAGAAAAAAGTATAGCTTATAAAAAGAAATTGCAGTTCACCTTCAATCTGATGGCAAAACATATCATGAGTTTGGATCCTGGGAAGCCAGAGACTGAGCAGCTAAGGAAAGAGTATGTCACCTTTATGAAAGGAGTAGTATCTGCCCCTCTAAATTTGCCAGGAACTGCATATAGAAAAGCCTTGCAGGTAAGCTAAGAAAATAGAAGATATAATGCTTCATCTTCACTTTTTAGATTCGAGTTTAACGAGTTCTGTTCCTGCATGTTCTTTTTGGACAGTCTCGTTCATCCATCTTGAAATTCATAGAGGGGAAAAAGGATGAGAGAATTGAAAGAATGAAGGATGGAGTTGAATATAGGGAGGAAGATGATCTTCTCGGATGGGTTTTGAGACATTCCAACCTTTCGACAGAGCAAATCCTTGACTTGATACTAAGTTTGCTCTTTGCTGGGCATGAAACTTCCTCAGTGGCTATTGCTCTGGCAATTTTCTTCTTACAAGGTTGTCCCAGTTCTATTCAAAAGTTACAGGTAATTAAGCAAGCATCGTATACAGAAACACGTTATGTTAGTTTTTATCAGTACCCTTGATGTTTATTTAACTCGCAAGAATTTTGGTCAATTTTTTCCTTAATAGGAAGAACATAACGAAATAACCCGAGCAAAGAAGCAATCAGGAGAAACAGAGTTAAACTGGGAAGATTACAAGAAGATGGAATTCACTCAATGCGTAAGCTCTGTTAAATCTTCACTATCCAGTCAAATCAAAAACTTGCATTCGTGCTATGATAAAGAAATTAATCAGTTTCTTTTCTTCGTTCAAGGTTATCAGCGAGACACTCAGACTTGGAAATGTTGTCAGATTCCTCCACAGGAAGGCTCTGAAAGATGTTCGGTACAAAGGTAAACGTAATCCCACGTGTCCCAAAACCAAAGAAATCTGTGTCTGTTTTGTCTGATTTACTGTAGATTTGCAAATGAAATTTGTAATGTTTAAAGGGTATGACATTCCACGTGGATGGAAAGTGCTTCCGGTGATTTCAGCGGTGCATTTGGATTCTAGTCTTTTTGAACAGCCTCAGCGCTTTAATCCGTGGAGATGGCAGGTTCGTAAAAGCATTTTGATATTGACTACAAAAGCGTTGCATCTCCTGTTTCCAATGTTGTACTTGTCATAATCTTCCTATTCTTTTCCTTTTAACCATAAAAAACCCTGCAAGTTTTCCATCTTGTTTCTTCTACCCTGTAGCTAGCATCCCTGATTCCTGTTGTCTTCTCTTTGAATTTTACACACCAAAACGCTGAGGCTTCATCTACATAATAACCTCTTACTTTTCTTTACTTGTCACATGACATGAGGATTCAAAGTTGAGTCCTTGGAGTTGAAAAAGGAAGGGTATTGCATGTTACAAGTACGGAAGTTACATTATGGAAGTCAAAGTCTTTTAGGACAGCACTCCTTTTCATTCATGCAATTGAGTTCCAGGACTTTGGTGGGATAGATTTATGATTAAAAAAAATTGAGAGTTATTATTTATCGACTTTTATTATCATAATCTATATTGATTAAATTAATTTTGTATATCATAATATAAATTAATTTTATATGTTATATTGTGAAGGGTTGATATAATCATTACGAATCATAATGATGAAAATAATATAGGCATGTATGTAGTTGAGTGTATTTATGGCATATTGGAGGGCTACTTTGATTTGGTAGTTTACTTTTGAATCTGCTAGTTGTACATGTACGTACATCAAAGTCTTAAGTATCTTTATGTAAAGCTTGGAACGTTACACGAGGCATACGAAGTTTAGAGAGTTCCAAAAAACCATGTACTTCAATGACGTTAGTATCTGAAAAAGGGTATGGCGATAAGATTTAAGAGACGTTAACATTAAGTGGATCCTCGTCCTCCAAACATTGCATTAAAGCCATTGTTTTGCGCCTCGTCCAGGGATATTTACTATACATTGGTTAGGATTAGAGGCGAAGACGTCCTACGATCTTACGGTTTCTCCACTGCACTGTCAGGATCATTCAATAGGATGTTTTGCTTCTTGTTGTTGGGAAGCTGGTCCACTTTAACACACACAATCTCTATCTTTCTATTTGCTTCGCGTGTGGATGATTTGACATGATTAAAGCCACATGCGAAGATGGGGCTCCAGGGTGCACGTGCAAGTGTGCTTTAGTTGCTCTAATGGGTCAACAAGCAATCAGCAAGCTGGTCCACGCCGGGGTTAAAAAATGCACATTTAGAAGGGGAAAAAAAAGCATCTCTTTTTCTTCTGTCTAATATTATTCGTATTATTCTATTCTATGAAATTTTAATTATTTATTTTAAGAGATTTACGTGAGGTCTTCGCCGAATCTACACAAGATTCACATAAATAAATAGTTAAAATTTATTAGACATAATAATATTAGACAGAAGATCTGAACTCTATGACATATTTAGAAAATTTTTAGTGTGCACCTTCGCATGAGAAAAATTAGATGGGAATTAATTAAATGTAAATTATACGTGGACTGATTTGAACCAGTGATAAAAAAAATAAAATACGAGAATCGAGAATAAAAAGAAAAATATTAATTATGCAAGTTTGGTATAAATGAAGCATTAAATATTACTCATAATGGAAGTTTTTTTGCTTTAGTTAGTTATTAAATTATTTATTTTATAACTAATCAATCAATATATTTTATATTTTATAAATAAATAATTAAAATTATTTTTAATAATTTATATAGTATTAATTTTTAAATAAACAGGAATATAAAATTAATTAATTAAAAAGACTTGTTTTACTTGATATAATATCAATAATAACATAAAATAAATTTAAAGAAATTAGATCTAAATTAACGTAATATACAATTTTTATAATAATATTATGATAAAAATTAATATTATAATATATTGAAATATCTTAATAATGATTTAATAGTATTCTACTCAATTTCGTATTCTTATTTTTATTTTTATATTTGATTTCATCTTGTACTTACACTCTTCTTAAAAATAAAAAATTTAAATTATTTAAAATATATTCTTATGATTTCCTATTTTAACCAAACAATTATGATTTCATTCTCACTTTTTTGTTATGACTACTAAACGAGACTTTAATGGCA
>JANZLF010000222.1:8289263-8308890 GCA_026546835.1 Erythroxylum foetidum
GACTATAATGCCCCTCCTTATAAGCCTTAACTCTTAAAAACCTAAGTGAACTTCCTAAATTGCCCTTATGCCTCTCTCATTCTTTTAAATTCTAGCAACTTATTAAAATTCCAATTTTAACTAAATACCTCCAATTAATTCCTATTAACTAAGTACTAAAATCTCAAATTGTTCTAATTAAAAGAAATTATCAATCTAAACCTTAAAATAAATAAAACATGCTTAATGCGAATCGGGGCCCAACATGAGGGGAATGAGATGTCAGAGAGGTTGGTAAAAGCGTCTTTGATTTACCCTAATGTGATTACATATAATGTGATGATCAATGGGTTTTAGGATATGGGCATGTAAGTTGAGGAAAGCAAGATTTTAGAAGTTTTAAGGATATGTACATCCAATAAATTGATCGAGGTTGACATATAAATCATAATTCATTATTCAAGAAGGGAAAGTTTCATGTCCCAATTGAATAGACCACCTATTTAATTGAATAAAAAGAGGATGAAAAAGAGTGTACATATTTTCCACTTTTCAGTAGGCTCTCTCCAAGTTAGTGAGCAAGGGAAACATTAATTTTATTTATTCCTCTTTGATTTTTTGTTGGCTTTGTTGTTAGTTGTTGTTTGAAATTGCAACGACAAACCTTACCTTATATTTATTTGATATGGATGCAACTTACTCATCCTACAGTGTTTTGACTAGCAATTCTAGTTTTTATTTGGTCATAGTTTAATTTCTATTACCGTCTCACTCTCAAGCATTTACTTTTTGTTGATTCCTTCACGCTTAATGCTTGATTCTTTCCTACATCAGCGTAAAAAATGTTTGATGTGTATTCTTAGTTCTTTCCTTCCTAATTCCTGAGAATATGAATTAGGGTAACTTGAATTTTTGGCAAAAAGTCGTTCATGTTCCATTCACAACTAAGTACATTAGTTATTGGTAAATAATCTTGTTTTTGGTTAAGTACACTATTTATTTAGCTTGAATTATTTTATATTATTTAGCTTGAATGTGCGACTACTTGAATCATCTAACCTTCCTGCATTGGAATCATATCCAATCCTTAAATAGGTTAAGAATACTCAAGATCCAACTTCTATTAAAGTGATGGGCATCTTTGCCTTCTTTCACCAACATATATCCTTCCAACATTTTGCCTTCTTGCTTTAACCTTTGTACAAAATTAACTTCAAGAGATCAACGACAAATTAAAGAATCGATGAGATGACTTATTGTTAAGGAGGCTATTAATTTGTTGTTAGATCATATTTATTATAATTATTGGGTTTTACTTAGCAATGTACTTGTTCAATGAAATACATTTATCCTATTAATGTATTAATTAATATTAAACATTTTTGGGTATTAATGTATTAATATTATCTTATTTGGCAAGGGCTACGAAGTTCTTTATCACCAATTAAGGATAAACATAAATCTACAAACAAAGTAATAAGAAATGATATCTTTATCACCAGAATAAGCATATAAGAAGTAAAATTGTAAAAGACAAATCATTAACAAGTTAGACAAGTATGACATAAAGTAAACAACTATAATTTCCATATATAAACATATATATTGTTTAAAGCATATATATACACCATAATTCATCATCCAAATAAGATCTACATATAAAATTAAAAATCCAGAATAAACATCATAAAAAAACTTAGCCTTCGCATACATGAGTATATCCACAATACAAAATAAGCTCCATATATGTGAGTATATCTATATCCAAAATAAGCTCCATATATATGAGTATGTAGTCTCAATGGCTGTATTAAAAAAAAGGATACTTTCTTCTTCTTTTGCTCTTTATCGACTATGCCAGTTCTTGTGCTAATTGGCTGGTTTAACTTTCATGTATTCAATTGGAACATGTTCTTGGATTATGACCATATTGCTTGCAAATTTTGCATGACATCTGAAGTCCTTTCTAAATAACTTTAGTTCTGTTCGTCTCCTACCTCTTTGCACTTTGTTTTTTTTTAATCTTTTAACCCTTCTCATGTATTATGGCAGAAGGATTTTAGAACCATCGGCCACAAATCCTTACAAGGAATTGGAAAATTTTGATATGTGTAAGCAACTTTAAATGTTTCATTACTATACATCAAGTCCATATAATCTTATAGATTGGCACCATTGTGTCTGAATGCAGTATAAACATGTTAACAAGGAATTCCACTTAAATACCACCCCTGCATATGCAACTCCTATTGGCTAAATTAGTAATATGTTGGTCAAAATTCATATGCTCCACTTCAAACAATCTCCCACCATTAAAGTATGACATCTGTTTGCTGGAAAGTTTAAACTTCTCCAAGGGTTTTCTAGATCTAGGACAAATAGATTCATTAAGTTTCTTTATCTCCTTCTTTTTCTTATTAAATCTCTTCATCATTACTCTTCTAATCATCTTAAGCATTATAATGATTAGTTTGTCCTAACATATTTGATGTAAGCATTAAAGCTTTCACAATGATCGTTCAATAATATGTTACATGTAAGCTCTACACTATGAATGTGCCTACACCATCTATAGGTTGGTATGTTGTCCAATCAATTATAGATTGACTTGTCAATACCTTCTAATTGCTTTACGTACCTACTTAAGGAAAAAAATGAACCCTAATATGACTTAAATAATCGTATATATTGAAGTTCAAGTGTTATCCAAAATTAAACAATCATATACCTTTTGAATTCATTGAAGGTATATGCTTACTCCACACTATATTTTTTATAACCTTTATGGTCTTAAATTCGGCTTAAAGGTTAGCATATATATGTCTTACACAATATCTATGTTCAACACCAACCATATCAACATTGAACACATGTTCTACACCCTGTTTTCATTAATCAATAAGGTATATTAACTATAAATTAATGTTTATAAGATAAAAAGAAAAGTCAATAACAAAATTTTACTTTTTGTCGATCATAAATGAAAACCTAATTATGGTCCTAGTAGTGTTCGATGTCTTTTTATAAACATTCAAGAAACTATTTTCATGATACTTGACTCTCTATTCTAATCACAGCCCACACGATCAAAAAATTGTTGTTATTTACATCCAATCCACTGGCCAAAAGCAATTGCCCTCCATGCTTGCCCTTCAAGTGACAATCATCGACACATATTATAGTCCTACAACTAGCCAACCCTTTCTACAAGCCCTCACACACACACACACACACACGCACGCACGCACGCGCACACACACACACACACACGCACGCACACGGAATCAAAACTATCTTGTGGATACTTGAATATGAAATTACTACCCAGATTATACTTTAATATAGCTAATCTATAGCTCCTTAAATTTTGAAATTGCTTTCCCTCTTCACCCACCAAAAGCTCTAATGCAAAGTTCTTTGCTTTATACACCTTTTTGTCTATAATCTTGACATTAAATTCCCTTAAAAGTGCACCTTTAAGCTTTTTATGTAACACCCCAATATCACAAGACACATACCCGACACCTTAAGTAATATCTAAATATGTACCCCGCAAGAGTGACATTTTAGAGCACTCGTATCACTAACTTAAACATGGCATTATCATTAATAAAAAATCACAATATCGAAAATCCAAAAGTTCCTTATTTCATTTCATGAAAACCGAACGTATATATATTGTAGCTTTCAAACATCCATACATGTACACGATCGAAACTTAATACAAACACACTACATGAAAGAGGAATTATACAAAACTTTCTAAATAATCCTTCAGTCTCAACTAACTGACCTTTGAGCCATTTCTCTGAACCAAAAGTATAAGAACTATACTTCTTGTAGAGTCTCTCTGTCACTAGTGTCCTCTCTCGGTCATGAAATATCAACGTTGCAATTTTGGTGACTTTTGAGAACTTAGTGAGATAACTATCATCGATGGTTCACTCAATTCATACATCACATCAATACATACTATCACATAATTCATGTCAATTTATTATCATCTAGTAGCATCATATAACAATTTATTCACAATTCTCACGTTCTCATTCAAATACAAGTCAACAATACTACAATCATTCAAACATACATATTAGATGTATATGCAATATTCATGAAACTCATTCCGATTATTACGTTGTTGTGATCAAATGCCTATAATTGTCTTGTATCTATTGTAAATACTGGGCTCATTGATAACTGTCCCTTATCCAATAGGGATATAGGGCTCATTGTACATAGTGAGCCTTTCGCTTTTAATCACGTTTTGAGCTTTAAGGTCATTTTCGGTGGCTACTCAAATCAAAACTGCTATTATCTGTTCATACATTCATGTAATGGAATGCATCACATTCACATTCATATTCTCAATCAATCACATGATTTCAAATTCACATTCGTAGGATCATTCAAAATATAATTTAAAACAAACAATCAATTAAGTAAGACCGTCTAGGTTACTCACAGTTGCTCCAAAAAGCTATTGCCTCGAAGTTCCAACAACTTCTGGATGGTAACACTTTAAATGCTCCTCTATATCATGCAGATGCAATATACATTTACACATGTCACAATTTTGCACAATTATATAAATACTCATTTATGTATATATGTATATGGATTATGTACAATGCAAGCTAAATGACAATCCTGGGTATATTTCCTTTATTTACATCGATGATCATTCATATGTCAACACTCGCATATGTCTAAATTGAACTTAGGTTTACTCCTCAATTATACAAGATTTTTTTAAGTTCATTCAATCATTCATCAAGGTCATTCAAGCATTAAAAGATCACAAAGTATCCAATTTATCATTCACTTTTACTTAATACACATCATTGACCTTTTTTTGGATCACATTATCCTTCATAGGATCACTTTTATTCTTATAAAATCTCAAAATTTCAGATTTAAACACTTAATGTGTAAAAATTCATGCTTACTTTTTATCCTCATTCATCACCCTAAACATATCACTCATTTGGTCACTTATTCAAGCATGATTTTAGGTTCAATTCAAGCTTCATTCAAGCCTAAACACATCATATGAAAGTACCAAACCATTTGTTATCCCAAATCACAAATAAAAGAAGCATATTTGATGTTTAACCTGTTCCTATAATCGTGGGTTATGCAGATCCGAAAATCCCAGCAATTTATCTTCTGAAATTTCAGCTTTTTTTTTCTCAAAACAAACTTTCGAGTCAAATTTTCTTTATCATTATGACAAGAAAATGGAGTATTTAGGCAATACTTTCTTCTAGAAAATTGTTCCTCTATGTCTTAAGTTTCTAATGACTCTAAGATCATACAATTTGATTCAATATTCTTAAAGTTATACTCAAAACACTTCAGACTATTCTTAAACTACACTACACCAGTACTCAACTTTAAGTCTAATTTTAGAATTCTTATAGATAGAATTAAAATTTGATTTCTTCAGGAAATTTGTAGCCATATGTCTCTAGTATAATCTAAATAAAAAATCATCTCATTTAGATATCTATAGTTCAAGTTATGGCTAAAATACAGATATGTGTTATTGAAAATACTTCATCTATCTTATTCCATCACACTTCTTCACCATTTAATCTCTCAATCCTCCCTTAAAACAAGTCATAAATACTATTAATACATTAAAACAGAACATACATCTATATATTGCAACATCAATGTTACACATATCTCAAATCCTTTGTCATGATCATTAAACACTAAACTATCATCATGTATGCTTCATTTAGCAAAACCATGAAGATTAATAATAATGCACTTACTTGTTTTGGCTCCAAAGTTGAAGATCACATAACCATAACTCCCAAACATCCCAAGATCATCTTAATTTATGAAGGAGATATTAGGTTTTTCTTGTGACAAGATAAAGAGATAATAAGGATCTTGAGGAAAGAAATGAAGGAGTTGGCATAAAATCAAAAATCGTGAGGGCTGGTGAGTGTCCTAAGTTGAGAGAAGAGAAGAATAATAAGAGAACATTTGGCCAAAGAAATAAAATGAAAGAACAAATGGTTGTCTTTCATTTAGGGCATAAGAAAGTGAGGTGTGTGGCAAGGCAAGTGAAACTTGTCACTTGCCATATGTTACCACCTTATGATCTTCACTTGGTCTTTTAAACTACTAGTCCATTTGTTTCCTCATTTCTACTCCAATTGTCTCTCAATTTTTAATGACACTTGACAATAATTTCCAAAGTCACTTATCAAAATTTTCACTATCATTTGACAATTAATTCTACTACCATTGATCAATTGTCTTGCCATTTGACATTTTTCTAGTCCAAAAATATCCAAAATTTCATAAATTTTCTAAAAAATTTATGAAAATTTACCAAAAATTCTAAACCAATACATATACTCTCCAAATCAATTTTCAACACATAAAAACCACAATTCTTAATATAATAACATTTTAAAATTAATTATACACGAAAAAATTAATGAATGCATATACAATCATTTTAATGTGCAAAAATCAATATTCACGTGTGTGTGTGTATACTATATTATGCACGAATATGAAATACACTTTCTAACTTCTCAATAAACTCTCATATACACTATTTTAGGGTCCTAACCCTTAACGTGAGATAACGGGATGTTCCATTTTAGCTTCTCAAGTAGGATAATCTTTAAAATATGAGAGATATTTCTTTACAATCCATAGCACCTTACATTTTTTATTCTAGTATTTTTCTACCACACTCATGGTTAGATTGACATGTTGTCCGATTGTATATTGGAGAAACATGTATTCTCCATCCACAACCCTTCTTAAATATAGTTACTTTAAAACTGTCATTGTTGATAGATATATAATCAAAACCCTTATTAATAGTATATTGCACTAGAGTTTGCTTAAATGCTTTCATTGAATTAAATAACATACTAACCTTTAAATCAATTGACCTTAAAATATCATTATATACATTAAAACTTAGGCCTTCATCTCCCTTCTTCATCTAAATTGGCATCCATGCTCCTAATCTTATTAAAATCTTTATATACTAAATTTGTATCTATATTTTGTACCTAGTTTATTATTTGTTGTGTTTCTTTTACACCATCATAAATAGCCTTTTTCTACAACCTCTTCATCATCTCCCTTATCAAATCTATCATCCCAATTAGCTGATTTGAATCACCATAGTCACTAACTTCCTTCCTTACCCTCATATGCTAAGTCATCAAATTCACTAAATTCTCCTGCATTGCACTCATTGATGTCAGGCTATTTGCCCTCCTTGGAAGTAGGTTGATCAACCTTAACGACCTTACAATCAACTAGTTCACCATCTTCTAAACACCTTTTCTTATCTCTCAACAAGGGATACACAACACTATCAAAAAAATCCTCCATATTCTCATAGCATTTTAATTACATTAATCATAACAATTATGTCATCATCACTTCTTAATTCTTTAATTCCATCCTCAAAAGAATCATTATAAAAATTATAACTAAAAACTCCAACCTCTCGATAGCGCAAGTCCCTTGCTATGTATATGAATTGAAACATGGTCAAATAATCCAGCTTTACTCCATAATTGTACATTTCTCTTCCTTCGCAGGGCATGGTTAGGGTAAATTTGAAGGTCCCACTATAACAAAACTGAAACTCAATCCTAAGGTCTACCACATAAGAAAGATAAACAAACAAAAAATAAGTTATAAAGTATTTAATTAAAACATGTTCTTTAATACCAGGAAATAAAACATATGTACCTTTCATAATCTTTTCAACTACATCTCTTTTAGGATTCATTTTCCTAAGGTTTGTTTCAAACCCTAACTCATAAGCATCAATGTTATGAAATAATGAAAGAGCCTACATACACAAATATATTATAGACGCTTGAAATAATGAAAGAGTCTACATACTCAAAAACATATTTTATAAAGCTTGAAATAATGGAAGAGTCTACATACACCACATACTAAGCATCTAAATGAAAGTAAGCTTTTATGTTTTACAAAATTTTGTTCATTCCCTCTTCTAATTGTGTCTTTATATGACAATTTATCCAAGCTAATTACTTCAAGGAAACAAAAAATAAGTTTAACCATCGATAATTAGTTAGTGTAATATTCATGAAATATTATGTTATAATCATTTTCTTTCTTGTTGGTTAGACACCTTAATCTATATTAGGTTCATTTGTTAATTGTTATACTATATTAAGATCTTACTATATTTTAGTGTAATTACTAATATTCAGATCATGTTACAATATATAAAAGTGAATGACAATTTAATAATGCAGGACATGATTAACCTACCAAGAAAGAGCTAACAAACAAATTTCATACTTGGGACCAAATTATATTGAACTCTGCCTATAAGAATGATCTTAAAACTAGTGAAAGAATATAATTTAAAGGACTTGGTTAATATGGTAGACCTGACAAAAATTTGATAGTTGCAAATCTAAAATGCAAATCTCTTGCTTCTTCCCATTTAATTCTTTTATATAACTTTTGGCTTTTAGTTTTTCATTCTTAACATGGCATGCAAAAATGAGGGTCTAAATTATAGTAGAGTAACAATGACTTTAAAATTTTCAACTGACTCATTTAAGACATTTTGAAAAACAACATTAATGCTTTTTAAAATCTTAAAGAAGTCGTTTGTTGAATATAGTCATATCTAAGAATCTAGATACAACTCGTCAAGCATATATAATATTATGTCACAGGAGATAACCCCATAAATCATGATATATTATATAAGAGTGAAAGACGAACATAAATTTACATTGACGAGAGGTAAAATCGTAAATCAAGGAGAACTATTTCATGATATACATAAAAAGAAACAATTAAGAAAATAAGATAAGAATTAAAAAATTCCATGCAAATAAAAATTAAAAAAATTCAAAATGTAATTTCACAACTTAGGAACCACTTAGCTTATTAAGAGAAATAGGGAAAAAAAACTTTAGAATGTAAAAACATCTACAAAGAAGAGTGTAAATGTTAACTAGACCAAGTACCATTAAGAAAACATGACGGATGACCAAAGCTTTCAGCGCCCAACACAGTTTAAGTTGGCCTTACTAAATAAGAACATAATAAAGCACTTGACGATCTTAACATTATTATAATAATTTCAATTTCTTGAGATTTTTGCAGCCCCTTCATAACCATCTGAATCCTAAAATATCCCCTCAAATCCCAAATAAACAGCGACTCTCCAACTCCAATTCTACATTGGGCTCATTAACTAAAAACAAAACATATTTACTATTGGCATTCAATTCATCCTTCACCTCACTACTATTATTCATATAGATAAAGAACTCATTCAAACATGAAAAAGACACAATCCAGTCAAAAAGAGAGGCCTTAAAGGAGAGACAGTAAGAGAAGCGAGAAGGTTATATTTTGACAATGAAAGTAGAAATGACCAATGCTTTAATCACATTAACAAATTAATTTCTCTAACTACAAGAGATGTCTTTATCTTTTACCGCAAGCGTATGTTTTGTTGGAAGGTTATTAATAGAATGAAATAGAATATAATGTTATTTAATAATTTGAAAGGATGGTTATTAATAGAATGGAATGAACTATAATATTATTTAATAATTTGAGAGGAGGGTTTATAATATAATATAATAGAATAGGATATAAAGGGAAGATTTAACATTAGATCTTATTTTATCATAAACAGTAAAAATAAGTTATTTTTTGAAGAGTTTACGATAAAATATAAAATAATAAACAAATTTTCACTATATTATATTATGAATCTTTTTTTCAAATAATACTTTACTGTATTATATGGTAAACTTTTTATTCTTTTTAAATAATAATATTTTAATATTAGATTTATTTATATTATATTTTATTATAAATTATTCCATTATTTTTAATTTCATTTCATTTTGTTTCAAAAAGCCTTATTTTTAATCAAACATACCCAACGTTCTTGGGTATTCGTGCTCTTCCTTTGACCTGAATCCTGTGCGTTGGTAGGACTACTTTAATGGAGATTTTATTTAAAGAGAAACAGAGAGAGTGGCGTTTTAGTAGTTTGTCACGGGGCAGTGTGTGCATCAGCATATTTGATTTCTAGGTCGCCAACCCAGGAACGTGGTGGCTTTCGGTTCAATAAAACCTCCCAGTTTCGCCCATTCTACACTTTTTTTGGGTCTCCTTTTCGACTTTTCGTACGACTGATTCTCTCTCCCTGAAATAAGCGCTTTATTAACCAATCCACTATCTCAGCCTAGAGGTAGAGAGTTGACGAGAGTGATGTGGCGGTGCGTGGCTCGTGGCCTCCGTGTTCCTTCTTCTTCTTCCAAGAGATGGATCGCTAATGACTCTGTTAGATCTCACATTTCCAGATTTTTCTCTACCGATTCGGTAAGTGTCAGCCTCTTTTTTGTTACTCTACTATTTTCTGTTCACGTTTTCACATTGTTATCGGTTTAATAGATTTCGTGTTCTCTTCCAATTTTCTGTAGTAGCAGTAGCAGTTGCTAGTTGATAATTTCTCTCTTTGTTTTATAATAAAGAATCTTATCAGGTACCAGTGGCTTTTCTGTGCTTTTTTTTTTTGGCCATTTCTATTGCTAGTTGCTCAGGTCGGCGTTGCCGTTATGTGTCCACATGCAGTTTTTCATTTCCTAAAAATCTCTTTGGAGGGTGAGAAAGCGAATTAGATTCGATTTAATGTAGAAAATGGAGATATTCAATTTAACGAAGTCGATACGGTTTGTTCTACGTATCAGTTTGAGGTCAATGGCTCTACTAATGAGGAAGTTCCAAAAATAACTAAAAACTGCTATGGTATCTAAATTGTTGAAGTTTGTATCAGCGAAAACTTTTCCTATCATTGTTTTCTAGATTTGTAAGGTTGGAACATTGTGCTCTTCTCTTAATTATATTTTAGGTGTTGTTTTTGGCCATTTCTTCTTTGTTCTGTTCAATCCATTAGCATATATTTGTGGGCGCATAACTTTGCCTGTACTTCCAATTGAGAATATAGTTTACCTTTGCAAACAGTGTTTGGTATTGATGTTTGCAATGATTTTGTGGCAGACTGGTGGGAGATCCTCGTATACAATTGTTGATCATACATATGATGCAGTTGTGGTAGGAGCTGGTGGTGCTGGACTGAGGGCTGCCATTGGACTCTCGGAACATGGATTCAGAACTGCTTGCATTACCAAGCTTTTCCCAACCCGTTCTCATACTGTTGCAGCACAGGTATATTTCATGTTAGATTGGAGTATTTTGATCGAATGATTCTACAAGTATTTGTTTTTCATATGAATATAGCATGTACATTTTCCAAACTTGCATTGAATTTTGATCCTGAAAGAAGGGAAATGAATGAATATGACAAGTAAAAGAAACATCCTTTGAGAAATTCATTTGAGGTTCTTGATGTGCTAGAGTCATCTTTCTCTTTCAAGAAATATTTAGGTCGGGAGTAATTCATTTTGGAGCAATTGGGTGTTGTTGATAGGAATCCTGGGAGCATGTTTGTCCTT
This sequence comes from Erythroxylum foetidum, assembly GCA_026546835.1. Classification (NCBI taxonomy): domain Eukaryota; kingdom Viridiplantae; phylum Streptophyta; class Magnoliopsida; order Malpighiales; family Erythroxylaceae; genus Erythroxylum; species Erythroxylum foetidum. The sequence goes on from JANZLF010000222.1 coordinate 8,300,765, forward strand.
TGTGCTTAATATGATTATTAACTGGGCATGAATGATAATTGTGTCTGTATGACGTTGTAGTGAAGGATTCAGCCTTTTGAATTCTTGTGGTTATTGGAGACATAACTGGTGTAATGCTCAACGGATAGGAGAACCCTACAAGTTTCCATCTTCTTTGGATAGAAATTTTGTTGACATGCAATTCTGTATCTGGCAGGGTGGTATTAATGCTGCTCTAGGAAATATGACAGAAGATGACTGGAGGTGGCACATGTATGACACTGTTAAAGGAAGTGACTGGTTAGGTGTGCTTCTTGTTCTGCTCTTGGATTATGTGCTCCTTATCTGGTCTATATTACCTAGTGTTTTGAAGACATGTTATTCTAAAGCATATAGACTATCTAACAGAAGGTTTATTGCATTCTACACTTGTTGAACTTGTGCAGTAGAGCAACATGACTGCTCGGATGTTTGTAATCATTAAACTTTCTGTGGTTGTGGAGATATAAAAGTGGAGGTGTTACTTTCATTGGAACAATACTTAATTGTCCATGTAGCTCAACTTAAATTATGCAGCTGCATGTTCGCAATTTTACCATGTTACTATTCTTTCTTAATGTCACAACTCACAACTCATTGCTTGGGCATTAATCTTGAGGATTTTTCTACAGGTGATCAGGATGCTATACAATACATGTGCAGGGAGGCACCAAAAGCAGTTATTGAACTTGAGAACTATGGGTTACCATTTTCTCGAACAGAAGACGGAAAAATTTATCAGCGTGCATTTGGTGGTCAAAGTCTAGATTTTGGAAAAGGTAAGAACTAATACATTAAATTCGGAAATCAAATAATCAGATGATAGGTTTCCACCAGTAATTTTCTGTATTTGATTCTTGGTTGCAATTGCCGAAGGTGGCCAAGCGTATCGTTGTGCATGTGCTGCTGACAGAACTGGGCATGCTCTTCTACATACTCTCTATGGCCAAGCTATGAAACATAATACACAGTTCTTTGTTGAATATTTTGCCTTGGATCTACTGATGAACAATGATGGTATGTTCCAAATGAAGCTTATAATTGTTTTTGTCAGTTATCTTTTTTGTACTTCACTCTAATTGATGGAAGTTATACATTGGCCCCACTAGAGATATAAATATTAGCAGGCAGAATTTAAAGGTTTTGAGGATTTTCTCTTTCCTATTGGACAGTACGGCTACTTAAGCTTTCAGACTTTTTTTCTGTGAAATTGCTCCACATAGTTTACCTTCATCATGTGCCAAAAGTATATACTCACTAGTGCATAAGTTGGGAGTTTCTACTGAGATGAAGATCTTTCCATTCTAAGGGTCTACTAGTTAGTTGTCTAGCAGTATTCATTGTTCATGTCATGTTATGCCAGTCGTATCCAAGAGATGGTGTGGTTACTGGCACTTATTCTAATCCAAATTAAAAGCATTTATCTACTTGTTGTGAGCTTCTAGTAAGATGCAGATCTTTACTTTAGGGTCTGCTAGCTAGTTGTCTTGCAGTATGCATTGTTCATATCATGGTAAGCTAGTCATATCCAAGACATGGTGTGGTTACTGGCCACTTATGCTAATCTAAATTAACTCAGTTATCTACTTCTACATTACAAATGCTGTTTTTGGAAGACAGTTGTGAATGTGAAAAAATTTGTGATATCCAATATTCAGGTAGTTGCCAAGGAGTAATTGCAATGAATATGGAGGATGGAACATTACATCGAATACGTGCTGCTTCAACAATTCTGGCCACAGGGGTATAGTTTGTTTTTTTGTTAATGGATGTGTTTTATTTCAAGCAGTACTGGAATTAAATTGTGTCATTTTAGTGTATCTATCTGTCTTTTACATGTTTGTTTCTTTCAGGGCTACGGCAGGACATATTTTTCTGCAACCTCTGCTCATACATGCACTGGAGATGGCAATGCTATGGTTGCAAGGGCTGGGATTCCGCTCCAGGTTGGTTATGTTTCTTGATCCTGAAATGCTTATAGGGAATTGCATTCTTGTTTACACAAAAATACATTAACATTTATGGACACAATATCTTCTCCAGGATCTTGAGTTTGTTCAATTCCATCCTACTGGCATATATGGTGCTGGATGTCTTATTACTGAAGGTAAGAGCTTTTGAAGTTGATAGTTGTTTTCTTCTTTGCTTGTATGCTAATCAAACCATATGATCATTTGGTGTCCTGTTCAGATTAGACCATACTGAGTTGCAACTCTTTAGTTGTTTTTCTGGTGAACTTAAGTTATTTTGATTCAGGTGATAAGAAAAATTTGTATTCCAAATCTTTATCTGCTTTTGTAGGATCTCGTGGCGAAGGTGGTATTCTTAGGAATAGTGAAGGTGAACGGTTTATGGAAAGATATGCACCTACCGCAAAGGATCTTGCTTCACGAGATGTTGTTTCCAGGTCTATGACAATAGAAATTCGGGAGGGTCGTGGTGTAGGTACGATTGGTTCCCATATTTTGATAATTCACGTAATTAGAAGATGAGTATTTACTTATTCACCAATCCTTGAGCTAAATAATGGTCCTGTGAAGAAATTGTGTCGGCAGTTCCTCAGAACTGTACATAGTTTCTAGCATGATGCAGAAGAGTATTTTGTTTTGCTAGTATATGAGGATAGGTAATGAGAGTTATCTATATATTTTGTCCTTACTAATGCTATCACTATCCACAAAATTTCAAGAGGTTGTACCTGAAAAATTTCACCGTAAATGAAGAGAGAAGCTAAATAAGGACTTAGTCAGTTTTTGCTTATATACAAACAACTAGAAAACAAAAGCAGAGGCTAACGTCTGTTTACAAAATGACGTCACTTTACGTAAAATAAACAATACATGTAACTATACAAAATACAGAAAAGCTATACATAAAGTTAACAGTACCTTCTAATTTTACTTCAACACTTCCGTTTTATGATTTGATTGAGTTATTAATATCTTGCAGGACCTCTGAAGGATCACATATATTTACACTTAAATCACTTGCCACCAGAAGTACTAAAGGAGAGGCTTCCTGGTATCTCTGAAACTGCTGCCATTTTTGCTGGTGTTGATGTGACAAAGGAACCCATTCCTGTCTTACCTACTGTGCATTACAACATGGGTGGAATTCCTACAAATTATCATGGAGAGGTAAGATTTTGCATATGTTGGGTTCTTTCATCATGATTAACTGTCATAAAACAAGTATAGGAAGCTAAAATGTCACTTAATATGTTACTATGGTGAACGTGTGATTGAATATTTGGCTAATTTTCAAAAGATTGTTTTTCAAAGAAATTGACAAATAAACAGCAACTAGACAAGGCAGTTACTTTTGGGTGATCATAGAGTACAGTTTTCTTCTCATTTCATGGTGCTCATGCCATACAAGCGACTCATTGCACAATCTTGGAATCTTGCTTTCTGATTTCATATTTAAAATTATTCTTCAGGTAGTTACTGTCAAAGGCAATGATCCAGATGCTGTTGTTCCTGGACTTATGGCCGCTGGGGAGGCAGCCTGTGCATCAGTTCACGGTGCCAATCGCCTTGGTGCAAATTCTCTTCTTGACATTGTAGTTTTTGGTCGAGCTTGTGCTAATAGAGTAGCAGAGATCCATAGACCAGGCAAGTTGATTGTTTACTTGTGGCTAATTGAGAGTTACCATTTATGTGTGAGCAATGAAGGCCCTGATCCGTAGTTGATCAGAACAGCTGTAGACATCTATATGATATTAACTGATAGAGAGTTAAAGTCCTTACTGCTTTAATATGATTAAAAAGCCAGTGCTTGTTATCTTGCAGGAGAAAATCAGAAGCCTTTAGAAAAGGATGCTGGGGAGAAGACAATTGCGTGGCTTGATAAACTAAGAAATTCAAATGGATCATTGCCTACATCACAAATCCGATTGAAAATGCAGAAAGTGATGCAAAATAATGCTGCTGTGTTCCGTACACAGGAAACATTGGAAGAAGGTACCCTAACTTACAGCCACTTATACTTCATATTCCTCGAAATCACAACCATGTGGTTTTCATTATTATTGTATGCCTAATTTTTTTTCTCCATTCTCCTTTGCTTTATTTCTCTCTCTCTCTGTTTTTTTTTGGGGTTATTTTGACTGGACAGAAGATTGGGACAGGTGGGTATTGAATAAGGGGTTGCCTTTCTATTACAGACCAATAAGTATTTAGTAGCATGGAGGCAATGTAGAACATTCTTGACATTCTAAGGCAATAATTGTTATCTTTGCTGTGTTTCTAGATGGGCTAAATCTAATAAACTGTTATGATGAACAATTTGTATTGATTGTATCTAATTTATACTTGTCCTTGTCACTGTCTTTGCTACTTGTTTAGGATGCCAGCTGATTGACAAGGCATGGGAGAGCTTTCATGATGTAAAATTGAAAGACCGAAGTTTAATATGGTGTGCTACTTGTGAGAATGTGAAGTTATCAAATTATTGGATTATTATTTTCTTCAAGCTTAAATTTTGATGAATTATGGTAGGAACTCTGATTTGATCGAGACAATTGAGCTGGAAAACCTTTTGATAAATGCATGTATCACTATGCATTCTGCCGAAGCCCGTAAAGAAAGCAGAGGAGCACATGCTCGTGAAGACTTCACGGTTTGTACTAGTTCTGCTATCAGTTGATTGTTCTGTTTTATTGACTGTTTTCATCTTATTTACGAAATAAGATGGTTAATTATCGCAGAAAAGAGATGACGAGAACTGGATGAAACACACATTAGGGTAAGTCTTTTTGGGATGAATTATTAGTGATGCCTAGTTGATTCTTGTGGGTGTTCCCTAAAGTGTTATGTGTTGTGTTTGTTGTTAGCCAATTGGTAAATTTTGGATTCAGTATTTTGACTTGCATTTTGCAGATACTGGGAGAACGAGAAAGTTCGTCTTGATTACAGGCCAGTTCACATGAACACCTTAGATGATGAGATTGAAACATTCCCACCTAAGGCCCGTGTCTATTAATGCCGTTAAATTTTAAGTATTGGCATTTGCAGATTATCTGATAATAAGAAACAAGCGGATGCAATAAATTGGTTGTATGCAGTGCAATGCAAGGCATTTTGACGATCTTGTAGTATCGGGAAATGTTCATATTCCAAGATTCTACAGTTAAACTGTGGATTTTGTATTTATATATAACCATTTGTTGTTTGCTTTCGTGGCCGTGGCCGTTCTCTTGTCTGTGTCAGCAATACCATTAGTATGATACTATATGATTCACTGGTTGAGGGTAGCAATCGTCCTTCCCAAAAAACTCGATAATTTAACAGCAACACATTGGCCCATAATCGAGCTCGTAAGTCGAAACTTCGTGTGTTCCTTGATAACTTCAAAAATAAAAGTCAGTTCTTATAATTTTATTAATTACGAAAATAAGAAGAAAGGAAAATCAAAAAATATAATTTAAAAGTTCAATTAAGGATTTCTTTTACTGAATTTAAAAATCAAAACAAGTAGCTACTACAGACTACAGAGTCCAACTACGCCCTTTGATTATCTGCCCCGTCATCCACTTTTTTGTACGTTGGGCTCTGGATGCTAGAAATAGTGAGATGAAAGACGATTCCTGTAGCTCGTTGCGCTTTTGAACACTCACTGACCATTAGCATTCCAGGGGTTAATGACAAGTAAGGTCTTCGCCTATTTACGTTGAAAATGGGGTTAGTAATACTTTGATGCGATTGCAATCTGAAACAAGGAAGAAACGATGAAGAAATTGGGAAAATTGGGAAATTTGGATATTAGGGAGAGAAAGAAGAAGAAATTCAAAGAGAGAGAAGATATTTTTGGCACAAAATCTAGATTACTTTGGATGAGGGTATCTATGACTATATAGCAAATCTTTTAATAATTTCTGTTACAGCCTCAACTGATAGAAATGGAATCAAATCGGTTTTGCAAATGACAAAGATGCTTGACTCGGGAAATAAAAGACCAGCTAAATAACAGCTTAATAAAGACTATCATTTAGCCCAACACAAAAGACTGACCCGACAAACATATAAAATTGACCCAGATAATAACGGCTACTTCAACCATACTTATACAGTGGGACTGAAGCTATGATTTCTTGAGTCTAAAGCTAAAAAGATGAAAACGGATATAAACATCACTTTCATGGGAAGAAAAAGAAGCCAATCACCCACACCAACTGGACATTAGTGTATTGTCTAGTACTTGGGATTATTGTCTGTGATGACTAGTGGACTGTCTCTGTTGTTTGCTAACAACTACGGACTCTTCAGAAAAAGCGATGAGCAGGTTGCTCGATTAGTCAAAGTGACCGCCTCCCACCAAATTCTAACGTCTATCTTAACACATCTGCCCCTCTACCCTGATCTTATCCTGTCTCTCTTTTTTAGTCATCCATTTATGTGAAACCTACTAAAATAAATGACTCAAATAAAAGTGGACAGAGTAAAGATAGAATAGGGGGACAGAGGATCCCCTCGTCCAAGATTGGGCACATATGGAAAAGCAACCAACTTTTGATCGAACAGTTCACAAAAGCAGTGCTTCCATTATGTTATTATAACAATATCTATTTTTGAATTCAAACATCACCTCATTACAAGTTCGACAGGAAATCAACCGTTGCCTTCCTTGAAGAGCATAGTAATAAGATTACTTGTATATTTGATGGCATCATAATTATCACGTATCTGGCTTTTTCTTTAAAAAAATGAGAACTTGCAATTATTATCTCTTAAATATATCACTATTAAATTTTTAATTTACACAATTGTAGAAATAGATAATGAAAAAAAATGTAGAAATACTCTCTGCTTTTTTGTGTACATATAATGTGATATACATCCATTTATTTATACGCTCTAAATGTTTCTAACTAAAGTAACAAATCAACAAAATAATTCACAGTATTAATGTACATACTTTTAGAAGAAAATAAAGAATAATTACAGTGAATAGTTGACTGAATGAAGATTACGTGAATATATGTTAATATAAGTTACTAACAATTATTTATAAATTACTCAATAATTAGACAAACAATTGATTCAAAGCCATACCATGCGTTTAATCCAAGACAACCAAATTAAAAAACCAATACTTCAAATGTTGGAGATTCGATGATGAGTTTACCATTTAAGCCATCTTAAAAGACATTGTAATAAGATTAAAGATGTATGGTCTCTCAAAGTTGATGGTATCATACAGTCAGTCTCTTGCACTGAGTTAATGATTGCTTCAGACTCGTTATCAAGAAAAAAAAAAATAAAAAACGCTTCAGGCTCAGAAAAATTAAAGCTTAAATAGAAATTCTGAATTTTTCTTTGCAATTTCTGATTTCATTTTCCTACAAGAGCTAGTAAAATATCCATATACTGTTTTCCAATACAAAGTGCCTGATATTTTGCTGTTGCGTTAAATCCCTCTTTTGCAGAGAAGTTTCAGGTGCTTCTTGAGTTCCCGAATCCTGCTCAGCAAGGGACTTGTGATATAGACGAGAATGGTTTTGGGGTATTTGGCAAACAATTTTTCAGCTGTTTTTTAGTTTATTGGCCAAAAGTTAGTTTTTTTGATCATCTTAAAAAATTATTGATGTGTTTAGTGAATGATTTATTGGTCAGCTTATTTAATCCTAATAAGTTGATTTCTAAATGCTCCATAAGAGGAGCTTTTGGTGTTAGCTGTTTGTTTAATGACAATATTGCCCTCGACTTTACTCTCTACTTTTGCTCTATCTATGTGTTTTCAAAGTTGGTTTTTTTTAATCGTATAATTATGTCATGAAGTTTGGAAGAATATAATAAAGGGGTTAATTAAACTTTTTTTTTAATTTTATAATATTAGTTTACATTTAAAAATACCTTAATATTAAGTTTTTAAACATAAAGAATCACATCAAATTAATATTTTTAGTATATAACTACTATATATCATATTTGTGTTATACTATAATTATAGATATTTTTAATTTATTAAATAATAAAATTCATACATATTATATGAAAAAATAATATGATGTAGCTCACTACTTCATTCATATTAATAGAGAATTTAGCGTTGGATTATTGTTATTGTTATTGTTATTATTATTATTATTATTATTATTATTATTATGT
>JANZLF010000222.1:8308990-8319447 GCA_026546835.1 Erythroxylum foetidum
TAATCATGAATGCATGTACAGTTATTGCATGTGCACAATTTCATTGTTTGACCAATACCAGTATGCATAACATTATCTAATTAGTCCTAATCATTCTCGACCTTTGTCAAATTACTATTTTACCCTTCCTGTCAGGGGTGGGATGTTACAATGAAGTTATGGAAGAAAGTGATCGAGAAGAGAGTAAGAAAGGATACTCATGTCTTGAAAAACCAATTTGGCTTCATGCCAAGAAGGTCTACAATAGATGCTTTGCACCTCCTTTGAAGGTTGATGGAATACTACAAAGAAAGACAACATAACGTACACATGATTTTTATTGATTTAAAGAAGGCATATGATAGGGTTCTAAGGGAAATCATGTAGAGATGTTTAGAATTCAAGGGGGTTCTATTGACTTACATACAAAATATCAGGAATATGTATGAAAGTGTAAAAACTAAAGTTAGGATGATAGGAGGAGATATATAGCATATTTCTATAGATATTGGGTTATACAAGGTTTTGCTTTGAATCCCTTTATGTTTGTAGTAGTAATTGATGAGCTCATAAAGAACATCCAAAGGGATGTGCCTTGTTGTATGTTATTTGCTGATGATATTGTTTTAATGGATGAGACAAAAGAGGGGTCAATGTTAAGCTTGAATGATGGAGGGATACATTAGAATCAAAGGGATTTAGACTGAGTATAACTAAAACTAAGCATACATAGGGAGTTACAGATGTAGAGATAAAGATTGGTTCAAAAGCTATACCATAAAAGGAGTGTTTTAAATATTTAGGATCTATCATCCAAAGTAACGAAGAAATTGATGAAGACATAGTTCACTGGATTAGATCAAGTGGTTGAAATGGAGAGATGCTTTAGGAATTTTGTGTAACAAGAAGATACCACTCAAGCATAAAGACAAATTCTATTGTTTAGCAATTAGGCCAGTAATGCTCTATGAGACAGAGTGCATCAAACAAGTTTATAGTCATAAGCTAATGGTGATGGAGGTGAGAATGCTACGTTGGATGTGCAACCTTACTAAAAGGGATAAGGTAAGGAATGTCATTGGAAGAGACATATTAAAGGTAGCTAATATTATAGACAAATTAAGAGAGACAAGACTTAGATAATTTGGACATGATAAGAGGGACATCCAGACGACTCAATAAGAAAATGCGAGAGGATCATACTTAGATATTGTAAGAAAAAAATAAGGAGGCCTAATAGGAATTGAGAGGAGGTGATCAAAAAAGATATGAGAATGTTAGAACTTATCGAAGATAGGACCCATAATAGAAAATTTTGATGTGTTAGAATTCAGGTAAAGGATCTCTCGTAATGAGATCCTAGTAGTTCTCTTATATATTTTAATGTTTGCCTTATGTAGATAGTCTTAGTGGTAATTACATATTATTATTATTATTATTATTATTATTATTATTATTATTATTATTATTATTATTATTATTATTATTATGTTGTTGTTGTTGTTGTTGTTGTTGTTGTTGTTATTGTTGTTGTTGTTTTTTATATTAAAAAACTTAATTTTTGTAAAATTAAATATCTAAATCTAAATTCTTATAAGAATATTCAATAATATACTAAGAAATATAATATTCATGCCCTTATAATTTTTTTAAAATTATATCTTCTTAAGTCTTTTTACACATTAACAGTTAATGCTAAACAACTAATTTTACTAAACATCTTTAATAAACAGCTGATGTTATCTCCTGGTCAAATCAGCTGATATAATTAGCTATCAGCTAACTGCTGGTAGAATCTGTTGTTTGCCAAATATGACCTTTATTTAGCTCTTATTTTATTCAACTTAACATTTTTGTTCAAATGATGTCCTTCTAGGTCTATTGAAGAATAATGATTGGAGGAATTCGTTTTCATCAGGCTTGTCGAAGTTTTGTTAGGATTTTGGCTATGAAAGGTCATGTCGTTGTTATAAAAATATGATCTGAGGTTTCTATAGCCCATATTAAACTTGGTTTATGGTTTTTCTTTGTTTAATAGTTTATTAAATCTTGACCATTAATTTAGTACTTGATAGATGTACAAGATTTAATGTCAACAAAAAAGTGTATATAAACTAATTCTCTCTTTACCCCTAATAAAGTATGGACAAAACAAATGAAGGTATTTACTTATTGGGTTATCTATCAAGTTATCTGATACAGAAAGAGGGTTAAGAGAGAAACTAGATTGTGATCGTTGAAAATTCTCTCTCTACAATATGACGAAATCCGCTTAAGGTAAATAATTTATTCTCTTCATCTATGTAGTTATTATTATATTCAAGATCTGAATAGGCATGAATGATTTACGTATGATTTATGTCTTTAATGTCTAATTATTAAGAATAAAAAAACTTACATTTGGTGTCAAAGCCACGAATTTTGAATAGGTAATAATCCTTAGATTATTGATTCGATGATTGTTCCATGTTTATGAAAAAAAAAATATGATTTTCATTTTTGCATTAATGCTTCTTTATATACCAGTATCCCCGATTAGGAGAAGTTCCATGTGGAAGATTCACTATTATATGTTATTGTTGTGAAAACACAACAAAAAGTTTGTGGATGCTGTTTCTCATCAAGGTTTCAATTAGTTTTTGATTTCTAAAGCCTTTAAAGCAAATCAATGTTACCATCTTATATAGAGTGATGTCGGAGTTACAAAAGGTTAGTAATAATGAAAGTGGAGCCTACACACTTACCACATTGTTTTTGCTTTTTCAAGGGAGCAACTCGTCTATTCCATTTATTCTATTCTCACTCTAACAGTGGAACAAAATAGGGGGAACAGACAATCTGTACCTTTTTTTTTTCTATGGTTGTTTTTTAATCTTTGCCTTAAGAAAATCTCTTATATTTTAATTGTCCCTACAATTGTTGTCGCCGACCATCTTCTTCCTGAATTTTCTCTATTTCAAATTTTTTATCTGAATAACCATTAATTTTAAGATTTTGATCATGCCTCAATATTAGATGTATTAATTTATAGATATAGCAGTATGGTTAAAATTAATTTGTTAGTCACTAAAGTGGCTAAATTAATTTTGAATATGTGGTTATATAATTTATGTATTTTATGAAATGCTATTATGAAAAAATTATTAGTTGATAGAAAGTAAGGACTTTACCAAACGGTAAATCAATATTATATAACTAATAAATAAAAAGAAGAAAATTGATATGCTCTTGTCACATATATACAGTTATCCAAAGATGTTGTATGTATTTGATGAAGTTTATTTAATTTTCTTATAAAGTTTAGATAGTGATAATGTGTATTGTTATGTTACCCAATGGAAACCTACAATATATTTAATATATGTGCTTCTTATCTGAACCTATTAATTAGTGAGCATTTATATGTTTGCAATTCTTAACCTTCACCCTCAAGCTTCTTTTGTTACCTTGTTCACCGGTATGAATTTCTCTAAATGGAGCAAATAAGTTACTTTCCATTTAGATGTTTTGGATCTTAACTTGGTGCTATTAGAGGATAAGTTTGTTGACCTTAATGATACTAATATAATGGCTAGAAAGGCACACTATAAGGTGTGGGCAAGGTCTAATAGGTTATGTTTGAACTTTATGTGAATGAAAATTGCTAGCAATGTTAAGTCTACTCTTCCTAGCACTAAAAATCATAATGCTAAAAATTTTCTTAAGCTTGTGGAAGATAAGTTTCATTTTGTTGATAAGTCACTTCCAGGGACACTTATGGCTAAACTCACAACCATAAAGTTTGATGAGTCAAAGAGTATACAACAACATGTCCTTGATATGACTAATATCGTAGTAAGACTTAAGAAATTAGGTATGTTTATCATGAACTTACTTCCTACTAAAACTGAACCGTTCCACATTAAGTTTAACATATTAAATGATAAATGGAATATTGATGAATTGTCTAGTAAGTTTATTCAGAAGGAAGCAAGATTAAAGAAACAAGGAGTACATTCTATTAACCTAGTGGGTCAAAGAGATGGAAAGAAACTCAAACCAAAGGCTAAGAATTTTAAGAAGAAAGAACTTGCTAAAGTTCCACAGGTTGCTGATGGTGAAAGGAAGGAACAAAGTTAGATAAATGTCACTTCTATAAGAAAAAAGGACATTATTAGAAAGATTTCTTAAAACATAAGGCTTGGTTCAAAAAGAAAGGTATATATTATGTTTTTGTATGCTTTGAATCAAACTTATCTAAAGTTCCCTCTAATACTTGGTGGTTTGATTATGGTGCCACTACTCATGTTTTCAATATTATCCAGGGATTCTTTATAATCCAAACCATAAGCCCAACTAGCAACTTTCTATTTATGGGGAAACAAATGAAGGCCCCAATTGAAGGTGTAGGGACTTACAGGCTGACACTAGATACTGGGTTACACTTGGATCTAATGAAAGTTCTCTATATACCTTTAATTTCGAGAAATTTAATTTTTATTTCTAGACTTGATGTTAGTGGATATATCTTTAAGAGTGGACATAGTTGTTTCAATTTGTATAAGAATAATTCCTTTATTAGTTATAGAATGCTTATGGATGGTCATTAAAACTTGACGATATTTTTTCAGAATCCCTATTTATTGTTAATCATAATGTTGGAATGAAAGTAGTTCAACAAATGAACATTCTACATACTTGTGGCATAAACATTTAGGCCATATATCCAAAGAGAGGTTAGAAAGATTAGTAAAGAATCAGATTATACCGAATCTATATTTTACTGATCTTGGCTTATGTGTGGAATGCATTAAAGGTAAGCAAAGCAAACATAGCAAGAAAGGAGCCACGAGAAGCATTCAACTTATTGAAATAATACACACTGACATTTGTGGACAATTTGACACTCCGTCCTTTAATGGAGAAAAATATTTCATCATCTTTATCGATGATTTTTCACGGTATGGATATATCTATTTGCTGCATGAAAACCTCAAGTTGTAAATAACCTTAAGGTGTTTGTAAAAAAGGTTGAGAGGCAATTAGATAAAAAGTGAAAATTATAAGATTTGATTGAAGTGGTGCGTATTATGAAAAGTATGATGAATCTAGACAATATCCTGGTCCATCTGCTGTGCTCCTCGAAAGTCATGATAGATGTTCATAATACACTATACTAGGAACATCGTAATAAAATGTTGTAGTAGAAAGGTGAAATAGCATATTAATAGATATGGTTAGAAGTATGATGAATATTTCCTAATTACTCAAAAGTTTGTGGATGCATGTACTTAAAACTGCTATGTACTTGTTAAATAGGGTTCCCAGTAAGGCAGTTGCTAAACCTCATTTCGAGTTATGGACTAGAAAGAAATCTAGTTTAAGACTCCTGCATGTTTGGGGTTGTCATTTCTATAATTCACATAAAAGAAAATTGGATTCTTGAACAATTAGTGGTTACTTTAGAGGTTACCTAGACAAACCCAAATGGTATAGGTTTTATTATCCGAACCACAGTTCTAGAATTGTTGAAATAGTCAATGCAAAATTTTTAGAGAATGGTAAGGTTAGTGGGAGTGTTGAAATCAAATTGTGGATGTTACTGAAATAGGTTTGATGTTCTATTACCCATAAATTTTCTTAAACCCATAACAACAACAAATGTTTTTCCTGCTTTATAAAATAAAAATAATCAAGAACAACATTTGGATAATGAAGAAGCACCCCATGAAGAACCCAACTTACCACCAGCTTATACAAATGAACCAGTTAGTATAGCTTTAAATAAACCTGTAAGGGTTAGAAGGTTGGCTATTTCTGATAATTGTGTGGTTTATTTGTAAGAGTCAGATTTTGATTGTGGCATTGATAATGTTCCTATTTCGTTTTCACAAGCAATAGGTAGTGATAAGTCTAAAAGATGGGTTGATGCTATAAAAGAAGAATTGAAATCAATGGCTCAAAATAATTTCTATGATCTTATAGACTTGCTAGAAGGTTCTAAACAAGTTACTGTAAGTGGTTTTTAAGACCGAATGCGACTCGAATGGCAATATTGAAAGATATCAAGCTAAACTTATTGCCAAAGGTTACACTTAGAAAGATGACATTGATTATAAGAAGGCTTTTTTAAAGAATAATTTTAGCATTAGTGGCTTAATTTGATTTAGAACTACATCAGATGGACGTCAAAATAACCTTTCTAAATGGGGATCTTAATGAAAAAGTTTATACGGATCAACTTGAAATTTTTTCGATTAAAGGTAAAGAAAGTATGGTTTTTAGATTGAAGAAGTCTATATATGGACTTAAACAAGCTTCTAGGAAATGGTATATTAAGTTCAATATAACATTACTTCTTTTGATTTTGAGGAAATCATTGTTGATCGGTGTATCTACCAGAAGATTATTAGGAGTAAATTTATATTTCTAGTTCTGTATGTTGATGACATTTTGCTTGTTACTAATGACTTGGGATTGTTACATAAGACTAAAGAATTTCTTTATAAGAATTTTTGAGATGAAAAATATGGGAGAGGCATCCTATGTGATTGGAATTTCAATATTCTATAAGAGATAAGAAGGTTTACTAGGATTATCTGAGAAAGCCTATATTGAGAAAATTCTTGAGAAATTTAACACAAGTAAGTACTCAATAGGTGTAGTCCCTGTTTAAAAGGGTGATAAGTTTAGTCTTATGAAGTGTCCAAAGAATGATGTGGAACGTAAGGAAATGGAAACAATATGCTTCTGTTGTGGGCAATTTAATGTTCCTACGAACTTGTACTAGACCCGACATTAGTTTTGTAGTAAGGATGTTAGGTAGATATCAAAATCATCTTTGTATTGATCATTGGAAGGTTGCAAAGAAAGTGTTAAGATATCTTTAAGGAACAAAGGATTACATGCTCGCTTATAAGAGATCTGATCATTTAGAAGTGATTAAATATTCAGATTAAGATTTTGCTAGGTGTGTTAATACTAGAAAGTCAACGTTTAGCTATTTGTTCCTATTAGTTGAAGGAGCAATCTCATGGAAAAGTGTCAAACAACTTGTCATTGCTTTATCCAATATGAAAGCATAATTTGTAGTTTGTTATGAGGCTAAAATTTATGCATTATGGCTGTGGAACTTTGTTTCAAGACTTGGGGTTGTCGACACAGTAAGTAAGCTGCTAAAAATTTATGATAATAATTCTATAATAGTTTTCTTCTCTAAAAATGACAAATACCATAGAGGCACAAGACATATGGAATTAAAGTATTTTGTTGTTAAAGAGAATATTTAGAAACAAAGAGTGTATATAGAACATATTAGGATGGATCTCATAATAGGAAATCCTCCAATGGAGGGCTTACAACCAAAGACATTCAAAGAACATGTGCTTAGGATGGTCTTGGTTATATTGATAATTGATAATAGTGTTTGGTAATGATGGTTTAGCACTCTTGAACTCAATAATAATATGTTTTTGAATATTATATTTCTTATTAATTATGTTTATGCATACATAATTGTTATGAGTTTGTATGTATTTTCATAACAATTCTATGGACTGTATATTGTTTATAAACAACTTATGAGCCTAAACATAATAAGTTCTTAATGTAGTGGAATATGGAAGGGAGTATACAACTATACTATGTATGACTGCCATAATCCACATTATGTGATTTGTTATATTGAGGTGCTTATGATGTTAACAATTTATAAGATTTTTATTTTGCTAGCCTTATAGTATACTATTAAGTGTAATAATGAAACATCTGGCAAAGTGGGAGAATGTAAGAAATATGACATGATGTTATGACCTATTTTTTTTCTATAAGACCATATTAAACTTGGTTTAGTAATAGTATATTAAATCTTGACCATTAATTTAGTACTTGATAAACATACAAGATTTAATGTCAATAAAGAAGTGTATATAAACTAATCATCTCTCTATCCTAATAAAGTACGAATACAATACAGAAAAAAGGTATTTGCATATTTGACTATCCATCAAGCTATCTGATATAGAAAGAGGGTTCAATGGGAGAAACAATTAATGGATCTTGTCTACAGTTTGACTTTGCTGAGTATCATCTATATTGACAACTTGCTATTTATTGCAACATTAATTCATTGCAATTCACAACCTCTAGTTTTACCTCTATATATTTTTTCAATACTAGCATTGAAAACTGACAACAAATCAATAATGATAAGGAAATATTAGAATATATAAGTATATATTTAATCATAAGTCTATTTGTATAGGTGTTAAAGATATACAAACCTGAACTGATTGATTCATTGTTGTTTGAGGCTGAATGAAGTTATGTATGACTAATTTCATTAATGGCTGAGATAAAATGTTATTGTTGAATAGGAATTGAATTGATGACAACAACTGATTAATCTGGTTGAAGTTGCAGATTCCTTTGTTTTATAATTTCCACAGCTATCACCTTTTTCCTTTTGTTTTTACCAGGTATTATTATATTGGATATCCAAAAAAACATAAATTTTAGTAACATTATAATACATCCAATCATCATTATCAACATGCATTCAATCATTAACAATCATCAATAATACACATCAACATAAGTTAACCATCAACAATACGCATTAACGTAAGTCAATCATCAATAATATGTATTAGCATAAGTCAATCATCAACAATACGCATTAGCATAAGTTAAGCATCAATAATATGCATTAACATAAGTTAAGCATCAATAATACGCAATAACATAATTCAATCATTGACAATACGCATTATCATAAGTTAATTATCAACAATACGCATTAGCATAAATGTTACCAGCATTACATTTGAGACAATATAAACAACACTTTCATGATACCTTCAATCATCATAATAAAGATCTTGAAAATCATCATTATTAATTGCATTATGATTCAACTCTTCATCGCTACTATATTAAGCAAAAGTATCATCATTGTCATATAATTCATCCTTAATATAGTCTTCATCTCTTTCTAAAACAAGATTGGCTTTTACGTCATTTGCTTCTAGTATATTGAGATCAACTTCCTCCTATGGAATGATGATAGATTTGCATCTTCTACTTATAAGGATCCATTATTTAGCTCTAATTCATTCTGTTGATATACTTCATCACCATTCTCACTCATTGGATCATTTTCCCTTTCACAAATATCAGGAAGAATACTTGCTTCACTGAACTTGCAAACACAACAAGTTCATTATCATACCATGTGTTACTAACATTGATGCTAATAATATTGCCATTCACTTTTATGTTTATACCTTTGTCACCAAGATTAATCTATTTGCACTTAAAAAGAATAAATTTTTATCCTTGATGATAACTTGCATTTTTGTCACGTTAATTCTTTTTGTTTCATGCTCTTTTGGTATACTTTGGTGATGCTTTACTTGCGTTTTTACGGTAATTTGTATCTTTGCATGTTTTAGGTGACAAAATATAAGGTGACGCGATTTGGACTGAAGTTGACAAAATAAGGGCAACAAATGAATTAAAGAGTAGAAGGCAATACGTAGCAAGAGGATTCCAAAGGAAACAGCAGAGGTTTTAATAATGGTTTCATAAATCAACAACACGTGGAGGCAAGAATTAAAATGGACAAGCATAAATGAAGGGGCTACGGTGGTATTAATGGGCTGCACAAAATAGTGGCATTAAAAGAATGAGGGGCCCACTTAATTAATGGAAAAGAGACAAAAACCTAGGGGAAAGAGGGAGATTTACGGCAACTGAGGAGGGCCCATATTATTTGAAGAAAAAAAACAAATGACCTAGGGACTTGGAGAGTGACGGCAGCCTTTTTGCTTACAGTGGAGAATATTATCATTAAAAGAGGAGAGTATTAGAGAGGACGGCGATAGCTGTTGGAAAAGGAACTGGACGTGCTTGGTGGAAGGGTGACGGTAGCTCCTCTTTATTTTTGTCTTGGACATTTAAAGTATCGACGACACAGGAAGCAAAAGGATAGCATTGAGTGACGGCAGCAGCAAGGGGATAACAGTGGAAGATAGCGTGCAGCAGTCTAGAGAGGAAGGATTATTCAAAAATATATTACGATTGTGAATTGCGACAACTTGAGGGACGACAGTGCCGAGTTTTATTCTTCGGTGAAGGATTAATTTCTATTTTAATTGTTAATTTTAGTATTAATTGTTAGAGATTAGAATTATGTGTGGCTAAATTTTAATCTAGACAAGGTACTTGATGCTTGATACATGTGATTCGTGAGACTCTCGTGGTTTAATTGTTTTCGTGAATGTCTTATGTTTATTTAATCTCCGCGTTTAATTGATTAATTATTGTTGAGTTTGTTGATTAATGTGGCCAGTTAATTAATTAACTTAATAATAAATTGCCGAATAGATTAGTTAATCCGTGATTGCTGTCTATCGAGTGGCAAATTAATTTCAATTAAGAGGTTAATGGGATTAAATAATTTAGTCTAAATAGATTGCGGGTGTCCGATTCTGTTGGCT
>JANZLF010000222.1:8338774-8350297 GCA_026546835.1 Erythroxylum foetidum
AGGTTTTTGTTTTTCCTCTTCTTTTAATTTTACTTATATTTGATGTATATGTTAAATTATATATATGTAATGTAATTGTAAATGCAAATGTTTTTGCTTCAAGTTTCACTTCTACTTGGTTGTTTCCTTATCAAGAACTCTTGACGTAAAGTGTAATATTTTAAGAGTTAAAGATATTTATTTTTCTTCTTATGGGATGTTTTGGTGTAATTATTATTTGTTATATGATGAAATTGTAATATCTTAAATACTTTATTATTCTTAATTTTATGTTTTTATGATGATGATTGTCTTTTTTTCATATTAATTGTGGTTATTATTTATATGTGAAAGATCTGAAAATTATTGTTATTTCATATTAATTGTGATTATTATTTATTATTATCATTTTTTAGACATGATTGATGTAAACTTATAATGTATACAGTACAACTGTACAACATGATAATGAACTATTTTATAATTTTTAAAAAAATTCAAGGATTATTTCATAAATTTAAAAAATTACTCGAACCAGTACCCGGTATTAACCGATACCTGGCATTAACCGGTACCTGTATAGTACCATACCAGAACTCAATTTGGTACTAGTGTTGATATGGTATTTGCAACTTTGGGAATATGTGCACAATATACATTGTTGGATATAACATAATAAAACGTTATAACTAAAAAATGAAATTGTATTATTATAGACACAGTTAAAAGTATGTTAAGTTATAACATTGTATCTTTATCCTTGTAGATGCATATATTAAATACTGTTGCATTATAAGAAAATTGCATATTAATGACATAAAATTCGCTACAAGAAAATTTTTGTAGTAAATTAGTGACGAAAATTGCTTTACATAGGTAATTTTTTTGAAAAAATATTTTGTAATAGAAAAAATCTATCGTTAAAAGAGGAGGGAATATTACTGTCAAACTTTACCGACAGAACTTAGCAAAAAAAATAGTGAAAGTCATCATAAAAATAGACATCAATGGTTTACAGTAAAATTGTGTACCAAATTAACTGATGGAAAAAAATTTCATAGGTCTATAAGTAAATTCCTTACAAAAATATGTCTTCGTAGGGAATTTGTCTCCGTAGGGAATTTCCTAATGGAAATATATTTTTTAGGTAAAATCTTAAAACGCCAGCGTATGGATAGCACGACGACGTTGCATGAGTTTCAGAAAAGAGGCAAAAATAAACCCCCCTTATGAGACTCGCGATTCTGACTTTCCTAATTAAGCTTCAAAGATGTAACTAGCGATTTGAAGGATGGTTAGTCTTTGCATGTTTATAGCAACCAAAGGTAAGGATATGTGTTATGATAGTTTGCGTTCTCTTTCTCATACCTCCTTTAATCGATTTCCACTGTTGCTAGCCTAGAAATTCAACGAGGGGAAGTCACAAGGATCCAGGGACAAGGGTTAAGCTCAATCCAGGTAATAATTAAAATCAAGTCCTTTTTTCATTTAAACACATCCTATTTCCTAGCTTATTAGTTGGTCTCTTACACTCATTATAATCATTTGCACCATAACTTCTTTGGAATGTATCTTTTTATAATGTTTTAAGTTTTCTCAGTGATTAAGTTGCCCAGATTTAGGGTTTTTTTAAATTTTGGTTTTAAATTTTTGGTTGAAGACTCCCTTTTGGATATGCTTAAGTTGCCAATTTAAACTTGACATGCAAGATGATATAAAAATGTTTGGTAATATTAGGCATTTGTTGTGTTTTATGATTCTTTATCTTTTTGATTGTCATAGCTAGTGACTTTATACCTATTATTCAGGCTATCATGACTTACTATGCTTGTGGAGATTGTTTTGTATTTTTTAATTCATTTGTATTTTTTAATTCATCAATGTTAGTGTTGTTGTTATTAGCCTTGTTGCTGTTTTCGTTAGTTCTAAACTATTATTATATGTTATCTCAATAAGTATTCCAAGCCAAAGATAATTGCCCTAATAATTAGGTTCTAATAAGTAGGAAGGTCTTTTGTTTAATAGGTACACTAATCTTGGTCTTTTGTTTAATAGATTAAACTTTTCATTTTGTGAACTGATTCCCTACCCTAAGTCTTAGACTAACCTCTACATAACACTTTTAGTGCTTTGATTAGCAAAATGATCCCCATCTTTATTGTAATTAGCACATCAGTAATTTTTTTAATTGAATCCTACCTATTATATAGAGTTCAATTTGATGAATCATAATACTTTTTCCTCTCTTTCAATAATGACTATATGATTTTATTTTATTCATATAACAGTTGTTTTATTGATTGGCTTGAGTGAAGTTAATTTCATTTTGGTTGGATTATGTTGGTTGCTGTTAGGGACAGCTTCTGTCCTGGGCAATTTTCATTTTGGCTAGTTGTGCTACTTCATTCATATTTTTCTAGTTTATTTGACTAGCTCTAGGCTTTTACAATATATGATAAAATTGCAGAAATATTTTAACTAGGTTATAACTTAAGTGGGTATTTCCTATTGGGTATTATTTGTGGTATTTGTTGTCCTAGCCATCATTATATTGGCTCTCTCTCTCTACCAGGTGTCATTTCTTCATATATGGAGTATAAAGGTACCCACTTTGTTGTCTTTTTTTCAAATTTATTTTTTTGATGTAGGTGTTTATTCATGTTAATCATTAAAATGGGTTTTCGTTTAATGTTTCTAAACCATGATTTATTTACCTACAAGTAAACATCTTGATCATATAATGCTAAGATAACTGCTTAGATGAAGAAACAATATAATTCTATTAAGTCCTCTCCAAATATTGTCACTAGTTAGTTGATATGAATAGTAGATACTTGAAATTAGTTGACATTACATGTAACCTAAAATATTTCCCTGTCATTTGACATTAGAGAAATTTATACATATGCTATAATTCAATGCTTTCTTCTTGTGTAATTGTTAATGTGTAAATTAAAGATTAAATGTTATGTAAGATTAATATGGATACTACCATAATGATTATTATATCTAACTATGAAATCACTTTTTTAAATAACATTTTTGTATAAATAAGTATGTTGATAGATCTTAGATATATAGATGATTAACATATGATAGTTTCATTAATCTTGAGTTTGTTGAGGAAGTTCAAGCTTTTATTGATTATGTTTGTTCTCAACCTGCATATATGGATGGTCCGAAAATCAAATGTCCATGTAAAAAGTGTAAACATATTCGTTTCCTCCCTATTGATGAAGTGAATCTCCATTTTTTTTAAGAAAAGGGTTCATTCCAAATTGTTTTGAGTAGATACGATATAGGGAGCCATTAATTTGTAGCAGCTCAAAAGGTAATGAAGTAAACTTGTCAATAAATGTAGATGGGTTTAAAGGAGGGAGTGGATTTATAATAAATAATATTAGTGCAACTGAAAATCCTTACATCCAAATAGTTTATAATGTAGCTGGTTATACCTTTAGGGAAAATATAGAAAATCTTGAAAAAGAACTAACCCGAATGGAAATTTTTTTTTTGAGTTACTAAAATCAATTGATCAAGAATTATGGCCAAATTATAAGACTGTGACTCAATTATCTTCAATTGCTAGAATATTGAATATAAAGTTTGAAGGGTATATTTCTGATCGAATTTTAGATAAAATTCTTATTTGGTATAATGAATAATTGCCTCTTAATCATAAAATGGTTGATAATTTTTACAATATGTAGAAACTTATTAAGGTCCTTAGTTTGCCAGTTGAGAAAATTGATTGTTGCAATTTGTGATGTATGATGTTTTGGGGAGATGATGTGGAATTACAATAGTACAAATTTTGTAATCAATCTAGATTCAAACCAAGAAAGCGTACTACGAAGCAAAACTTGGTACTTTAGAAGCGGATGTATTATTTCCCGCTATCTTTAAGACTTCAAAGACTATATGCCTATGATGTTACTGCATCCCAGATGGTATAATGAACATGAACAAGAAGATGGAATAATGAGCCAATCATGGGATGCACTCACATGGAAACATTTCAATAACACCCATTATGAGTTTGCAGTCGAAAGTTGAAATGTTAGGTTGGGATCGTTGACAGATGGATTCCAACCTTTTGGTTAATCTGTCCAACGAGAAATCTTATGTGATGAAAATAGAAATATTATGTGATATGTCGTAAGGTCTGCTAGTATTATCTCAGAAAGGCTACATCAATGAAGTATTTGAGAGATTTAGAATGGGAAAATGATATGCAAGAATAGTTTCATTTTAAAAAGGGGATAATTTTAGTGAAATGTAATGTCTCAAGAACAATTTAGAACAGAAGGTAATGAAATCTATTCCCTATACGCTAGAGCATGTATGCTCAAACATGCGTTTAGTTGGATTTCATTATTATTGGAATATTAGGTCAATATTAAAGTAATCTCATAATAGATAACTAAAAAGTTGCAAAGAAAGTCTATAGGTACTTACAAGGCATTAAGGGTTACATGCCCACGTAAAGAAGGTCAAATTACATTGAAAAGATTAGCTACTCTAATTCAGACTATATGAGATATGTGGGCTCGAAGAAATCCACATTTGGTCATATGTTCCTTTTGGATGGAGGAGTAGTTTCTTGGAAGAGTAGAAAGTAGTCTGTCATTGATACTTTCACTATAGAGGCTGAATTTGTTGCAAGCTTTGAGGCCAATGTTTATGTGTTGTGGTTATATAATTTTATTTTAAGACTTGTTATTGTCGATAATATAACTAGGCCACTAAGAATTTACTGTGATAATTCCACAATTGTCTTCTTCTCTAAGAGTGACAAGTATTCAAAGGGTGCAAACCATATAGATTCGAAGTACTTGTCCGTCAAAGAAAAAGTGGAGAAACAAAAGTATCAAATGAGCATATTACAATTGACTTGATGATAGTGGCTATATTAACTAAATAATTGTTATCCAGAACATTTTCTAGCTATGTTGAACATATGGGCATTATGGACAAGTCCTTGTTAGTATGATAGTCTAATATGTATATATACATATGGTTGACTTACTCGTATGATTGTTATATTTATGAATTCAATTAAAGTTATATTTTTGCTTGTTTGCTTGTTTTCTATATTATATTATGTGTATGTATTATTTCAGTGTGATGATAGATTGTGTCTTTTGAAAGACAATAAAGTTAAAGATTAAGGTATTCCTTAACTAAAGTTGTTTTAAGTTGAGTTGGTTACGTGATATATGGAAGGAATCAAATTATTAAATGACTACAACTTTCATGATCCAATCATTTCAATTTAGTTAAGGATGATGACTTGATAGATTCAATATGTGGTGTGAGTTTATGATTTATTGAATCACTAAGTTGTAACATAGGTCAAGTCAGATATTGTTAGATTATTTTAATGATTTGATTATTTCAATTTAGTTAAGGATGATGACTTGATAGATTTAATGTATGGTGTGCATTTACGGTTTGTTGAATCACCAATCATAATATAAGCCAAGTTGGAGATCATTGGATTAAACAACTTCTCTGCTAGTTAAGAGTAAGACTACATACTACTAAACCTCTTTGTAAGCCCCCAATAGATACCCAAGAAGTATTAAAGTATGTCTAGGGTGTATTAAGAAATAGACATAAAGAATTAACTGTATCTAAGCATAGTAAGGGATATAACGGTAATTAACTTAAAAGACAGGGGTAAATTGGTAATTTTTTCATTTAGGCATGGACTTAAGTAATTATATGTGAAATATGGACTAGAATGAAATCAATTGATGACTTTATAAGCCAATGTGGGAGCTAAAGGAAGAAAAAGGACCAAATGTACAATTTTGCCAAAAATTAACATATGGTCCAATGGGATTGAAACATGTGTCTTAAGACAAGAAACTTCATGAAAAGGGAAGTAGAAGAGAGGGGAGAGGGATGTGTATGTATGGTTTTAACTTTAGAATTTTCTCTTCTCATCTCCTCTACATTCCATCTCGTTAATCACATCATTTTCCATAAGGAATTAAGCTAATCCTAGGTGAAAATCAAGGTAAAAGTTTATGATTTTTCTTCTCACCTTCATCTCTCTTGCTTTGCTCGTGAAGACTTGGAATTATAAGGTTGGATATGGGATTGAGATATGTATTTGTGGTGTTCTAGTTGTTGAATCAAGCAAAGCTAAAGGGGAAGAGAAGAAAGAGTATTAGAAGAAGAGCTAATTTGACAAATTTCAAGTTTTGGAACTACACTTAGATAATTTATGTATATGTGCATATTTGAATGTATACGAAGATTGATTTGGAGATGGAATGGTTGCTAGAATGATGTCTTAGTGTTACTTTGCATGGAATTGGTTGAATGTGACGAGAGAGTAACGTTTAGTGAAATTCTATCTTAGGTTATCGATTCACTTGAACCAGCCCTATTGTTTTGGCCATAACTCAGCCTATAAACCTCAAAATTGAGTGATTCCAATTAAAGATGAAATTTAATACATACAAATAAAAATCTCTATGAGAGACTCAGATTTAATTCTAGATTTTTGACATTGAAAATTGAGATAAAAAATGGTGACCTAACATTGTCCCTATATTAGAGTAGTTGTGATGTTTGGTACATATCTCATGGTTTAGAAGTCTAAATGGTCTAACTTTTAGTGCTATGGAAACTAGAGATATAGGGAGATAAATGTTTAGAAGACGTCAAAGCCTTTATCAAATGTTTGTTATATGAAAATTATGGAATAATTGAAGACCTTCGTGTAATTTGTTTTTGGACTGATTTGTTTGCCTATTTTTAGGCCCACCGTGGGCTCAGCCCAAATTACACTATTTTGAGTTTTTTGGTTCTTTTTTTTTTTAACCGAATCATATCAAAACCTTTTAAAATGTTTATAAAACTTTGCATACACCTATAAATAAATGAAATATGACTTACTATATGTAAATTGGGTTATTAAACATTAAAATTTAAGATTGATCATAATGTATGCTAAAGGAAATTTGCATTTATATAGATGATTTATATGCATATTTATTGCTTATATGTGTATAGTATGATTATACAAGTGTGATTCTAATACTATGCCAATAATGATACGTTATGACTAGCATGTATGAACTTAAAATTTTTTTATGTTTTCAAATGAATATCATGTGATTTGTCAATATATTAATTATGAATGGAAAATGATTAAAAGAAATGTTACAACGCTTGCTTCATTGTCTTGATGATGGATTTATAGATATGCCTATAGGGTTACAACGTAGTTACTCCAGTTTGACACCAGTAGTGTCTTCATTTCGAGACCATAGTGTCTCTATAGTTCGATACCTTTGGATATCCACAGTTTCATACTTTCGGGCATCCATAGTTCGATAACTTTAGTTGTCTATAGTTTGATATCTTTGGATATTCATAGCTTCCATTATCTACACCCACAAGAATGTGCAAGCTTAACATAGAAAGGAAATTAAAGAGTTATAAATAAGAGATAAAATATGACAACATGAATAATTTGTATCAATGAGTGTTACAAACCAACATTTGACTTATAAATGTGAATTTATAGCATACAGATAATACATTGAAGCATATTTGCATTTTGTACTTTGCTTAATTATGTCATCATTGTTTACATGAGTTTATGATATTCATGAATATGTGTATGCTTGACAGATGATTACTGTGAATGGTCATCAAAACTAAGTACTTCCCCTATTAAGCTTTCAAGTTTAGCACTGGTGTTAATCTATGTAGGTCTAAGTAATAGGACTAAGACACAAGGATTATCTAAAGGGACTAAGGCCAACCGTTAAAAGTAAAAGTACCTTTGGATGTGCCTTTTGATTAAAGAATGGTTGTATATATAATGAAGGAAATTGTAGTTTCTTAACAGTTTATAATTAAGAATTTAAGTTTTGTGTAATATCTCTTTTGGATTATCATATAAATGTAATGATATAATACTATTTTTAAATGATAATGTTAAGGGATATGAAATTTTGTAATTTGTATATGTACAACATTGAATAGACCAATGAGTGATGACAATCCCTGTAAATGAATAGAATTGTATGTCATGAATGTATGTACAGGAATTTGGGTGCCATGTGTGTAGGTAGTTTTAGGTTCCATATAAAGGATCTTACATTCTTTATACCCCACGTGCCAATGGAATTTCAACTAGGTTGCTGTTGTTTAATAATATGTAATGGTCCATATTCCTAGTTGGACTTATTTAAACAAAAGTGGGTCGAATGTGATGGTTATTGAGCTTAAAGAAATTAGAGTCAAAAGAGAATATAAATCCCTCCCCTCTCCTTTTTAAAACTGATGGTTACAAAATATAAGATAAG
Organism: Erythroxylum foetidum; assembly: GCA_026546835.1. Classification (NCBI taxonomy): domain Eukaryota; kingdom Viridiplantae; phylum Streptophyta; class Magnoliopsida; order Malpighiales; family Erythroxylaceae; genus Erythroxylum; species Erythroxylum foetidum. The sequence goes on from JANZLF010000222.1 coordinate 8,347,087, forward strand.
AAAAAACTAGAGAATTTTAACGTATTAATCATAATCTTCAAGGATTATGAAAAGATGAGAGAGAACAAATCATAAGAAAAAGGACTAACGTAAAAATAAACAAATAGTCATGAATCAAAGTAAATTTTATTGCCATTATTATTTATATAAAAGTAAAATATGTGAATTCTAGAGATTTAAAATTAAAACACTTTAGTGAAGGTATCTATTCAATGAAGGAGGAGGAAAACAAAATAATCTCTCTCTTTGTGACAATTTCATAATTTTCTTAACCAATTTTATATTTATTTTAAGCACTTTTATAAGCTGATTTGAATAGTCATACATATCATGTTTTTTTTACATTAATCAAACAAGAGAGGAAAACAAATCAATAAAGAGGAAGCAATTAAACGTAAAGCTAACAGGCTTTACCCTATACATCCTGACCTAGACCTCCGTAGAATTAATTAAAGAAGAAGAAACATCAGAAAGAATAATAGAAGAAATAATACTTGGCAACAAGTGCCAAGCAAAGCGATCTGCATATAACAAAGCTACCCTTGCCAAAGAATGAGCGGCCCTATTAGCATTTCGAGAAGTCCACAAAAGGATAGATGTTGGAAGTGAGTCTTTAGCTCCTGGCAATCAGCAAACACTAAACCAACTTGAGAAAAATTAGAAGAACTAGAATTAATCCCATCGATTATCTCTAAAGAATCTAATTCTAAAAGAACATTATCCAAATTAAGGCTTTTGATCCAGGCTAAAGTTTCTCTAATAGAAATGGCTTCTGCTAGAGTGGCATTACAGCAAAAAGAAATATGCCTCAAAAAACCCAAAATAAAGTTACCATGGTGATCTCGAAGAATAGCCCCAAAACCTGACTTGTTCCCTCTTTTAACAAATGAAGCATCTACATTGCATTTGACCTAATTAGTCGAAGGTTTCTTCCAACGTAGAGTATGACTTGGCCTATTAGAAACAACCTACACTTGAGCAAACATATTTTTTGCTGCTTTCCAGTCTCGAAGATAATTATCCGCAAAATGAAACAATAATATTTGGTGGAGTATCCTGTTGTTTCTAGCAAAAAAGATTATGATGAAACCACAAACTCCAGTAGATAGTAAGGGATCTATCTCTAAGATCCAAGTTATCTCCACACAACCAAGTGAGAATGCAATCCTTCATAACAACACCAATTAAAGCAATACCTGAAGACGTCCATGTGTTTCTAGCATGAGGACAAGTAAGCAAAACATGATCCATAGTCTCCATGACACCACAACGTGAACAAAAGGGATCCAAATTAAAATCGCGCTCTAGGATGCACTGCTTACAAGGAACAAAATCACACAAAATTTTCTAGGTAAACTCTTTAATCTTGGGGTGGAAATGAGCACTTCAAATGCCATTCCACGGGCTCGCTACAACATGACTTTGAATCTCAGAAAAAGAAGAAGTAGCAAGCCTGTATTCAGATTTCGCACTATAAATCTCATTCCTGGAGTGATGCCAACAAAGAGTATCTTTCGGCCTAAAGGGAGAAATGGAAATTTGGAATACCTGCGAAGCCTCTTGAGGAGCTAGAATGTCATTAACAAGAGAATGATCCCAAGTCAAATTACTAGGATCAATTAATTCATTAACTTTCATATCAGACATACCGTGTAAAGGATTCGAAAGCACAAAAAAATTAGTCATTGATCAACCAAGGATCTTTGAACACCAAGATAGAAGCACCATCATCCACACGCCATCTAACACCCTTATCTAAAAGATTTTTAGTTGAACAGATAATTTTTCAAATAAGACTAAGATTTCTTCCTTCCCTTGCATTTAAAAACCTGGCTTGGTAAAGAATCTGAGTATGTTAAAAATCACCAACCCTGATTGCATAACATTGTAAGATTAAAGCACTTCAAGTCACAAAAGCCCATGCCTCCTAATTTTTTAAGAACACAAAGTCTCTCCCATTTAGCCCAATAAATTTTAGCGAGATCACCCGAAGATGAATCCCACCAAAATGAATTCATCATTTTCTGTAAATCATCACAAATGTTCATAGGAAGCCCAAAAGCACTCATACAATAAGTAAGAAGAGCTTGAGCAATTGTCTTCAAAACAATTTCCTTACCTGATGTTGAGAGCAATTTATTCTTCCAACTAGTAAATCTTTATGGTTTGAATTCGTAAATTGAAATAATTTAAATATTCTCTTCTATTGAAGTTGTCACCATTCAAATAAAGTGCATATCCGATTGCTGTTTAAGTTATTTTATAAATTTCTCTTTAAATAAGGATCTGAATCAAGAAAAATCGAAAGTATGGATCCTGATTTCAAACTATTAAATGAACGTTACGGTTGCAAGGGTAAAAAGGCGCAAGCTTTTTGGACTGGTAACGGGCACTTTCTCCGAATATGGTCAAGGGTGAGTAAAGTGGGCTAGGAAAAAGAGGCAGACTTCGCTTATTACCTACCGTTCTTTTCGAAAAAAGTGGCACAAGTGGGGCTTAACTCAAGAAGCAACTTTTGACGGGAAAAACGCAGCGGTGGGATGATAGTTTTTTATGGGTGCTGTTGGTGGCCCGCTTCGACAATGGCCAGAGTGAACGTTGCGACTCTGATAGTCTTAATTCCGTTAGAAAAGGCTTATGGTTCTTTGACCAGCGTTATTTACATTATTGTAGTTTTATTGGTTAAATTACTGTAGAATGAGGATATGCTTGTTTGGTGAAAAAAAAAGTATGAAATTAAAGATTGAGTTTGTAAGAAACTAAGATTATAGAGACATTATTTTGATTACTTTTTTTTTTGTTTATACCTCATTCTTATCTTAATCTAGAGGAATAGATATCATTGTTACGAAGGATGTCCTATTTATAATTAATTAAAATATAACTAATTAAAATATAATATTAATTAATTACAATATTATAATTAATTACAATATAATTAATTAAGATATTATTGATAATTAATTAACTACAATATAATTAATTAAAATATAATTCATTAATTAATTAAGTTATTGTAATTAATCAATTAAAATAATATATTATAATACATTTAATAAAATTATTATTATTAATTAATTAAAATAAAATTAATTGATTAATTAATTATAATTAATTAATTAATTAAAATATAACTAACTAAATAATTAATTAAAACATATTTAATTAATTAAAATATAATTAATTAATTAATTAGGTACAATATAAGTAA
>JANZLF010000222.1:8351674-8366777 GCA_026546835.1 Erythroxylum foetidum
GAAAAGAGTTTTAAAAAGGGGAATACACAATTCAACCCCCCCTTCTCGTGCATTCTATTATCATTTTCTAAGTGTTGTATTAACGTGTGATTCACTTCACCAACAAGCATAATAAATACTTCTACCTACCAAGGAAAGAACACAATACAAATTTTTCACCTAAACAAGCTTCAAGCTCTTTAAATTCTTCAATTTTCCAACTATACACCAAATCTCTACCTTCCTCCCAACACCATACGATCATCACCCTCACAAGGCTTAGGTTTGTGATTTTTTGTAAATAAAAGAAGAGAGGATACAAAGGAGATGAGGGTTTGTGTAGGTGGAGATGAGTAGCACTTAAGAAATGGGAGAAAACCAAAGAGGAAGAAGAGAAAGTGAAGGCTACAGATGGAAGAAGAAGAAAAATAAAGGAAGTTTGGTCATTAATTATAGAAGAATTGTGAAAGACTACCATAAATAAACCCATGACATATTGGCTTGTTAGGCAAGTGACACATGTCACATGCCACATGTCAACCCCTCATCCGCTCATTGATTTCCTTTCCAATTCGGTTCCAAATTCTACTCCAATTTCTCGTCAAATTCCAATGGCTCAAATTAATAAATCCTACCATCATGTATCTAAATTTTCAGCGCCATTGAACAGTCTTTTCCTGTACAGGAAACCAATCAGTCTGCCACTTGGCAATTTTTTCGGTCTGAAAAAGTATCCTAAAAAATTCCTAAAATGTTACAAAAATGGAAAACACATAAGAATCCATTCCAATTTATTTTTCAAGCACAAATAACACATTTTTCAAAATAAACACATATGCCGGGAAATGTCATGAATGCATGTACAATCATTTGCATGCGCACAAATTTCAATTTATGCAAATATGGAGGTCATATCATGCATGAACATGCCGAGACTAGTTTACACACTCGTAACCCGTCCCGAATTATCATTTTACCCCTATCATCGATGATGGGATGTTACATAACCTCAAATGGGAGTGTCCAATTCAGTGGAATTAAGAATGAGGCTGATGTTAGTGCCTCCTTTAATTGATTAAATATAGATAAACAATTTTCATCAAAGACGAAGTCCACGTCCTTGACTAACAAATTCATCAAGGGTCTTGCAATTTGCGAGAAATCCTAGTAAAGCGATGGTAGAACCTAGCGTGGCTTAGGAATCCGCGCATACCCTTGACATTGATTGCAGATGGGAGTTTCTCTATAACTTAAGTTTTTTCTCTATCCACTTCAAATCTTTGGTACAAAATTTTATACCCGAGCACTATCCCCTCCTACACTATAAAGTGACACTTCTCCTAATTTAGGACTAAATGTGACTCTTCACATCTTTGGGGAACCCTGTCTAGATTGGTTAGACACATTTCAAAACAATCTCCAAAGACTAAAAAATCATCCATGAAAACTTCCATTATATTCTTAATCATATTTGCGAAGATAGACATCATACATCTTTGAAATATGGTTGGGGTATTGTATAATCCGAAAGGCATCCACCTATACGCAAAGGTATCATAAGGACATGTGATCGTGGTCATTTCTTGATCCTCAGGATAGATGAATATCTCATTATACCTTAAGTAACCATTTAAGAAGTAGAAGAGAAGGAATGACCAACCACTCTTTCTATCATTTGATCTATGAATGGGAGAGAGAAATGGTCTTTTTTAGTCACCTTGTTGAGTTTATGATAATTTATACACACGCTCCATCCCATGACTGTTCTTGTTGAAATTAATTCTCTACTTTCACTCTCAATTACATTCATTCCACCTTTCTTTAGTACACATTATATTAGCTGACCCATTCACTATCAGATATGGGATAGATTATCCCTGCATCTAAGAGTTTTACTACATCCTTCTTAACCACTTCTTCCATGTAAGGGTTCAACATATGTTAACGTCCCCTCACCGCTCTACATCCTTCTTTGAGGTTTATTTGATGCATATAGACATTTAGGCTAACACCTTGAATATTGATATTTGCCATCCTATAATTTTCATCCAATTCCTAACAATAGCTACAACCCTACTCTCTTTTTCCCCATCTAGTCGGTTAGAAATGATAATAGGTAAGGTTTGACCTTCACCTAAGAAAGTATATCTAAGATAGGTAGGTAAAGGTTTAAGCTCTAAAGTAGGTAGTTTCTCTGTGGAGGGTGGTATGGAAGCTTCAGTTCATACTAATATATCTTGATGAGTTTGAACACCCAACTTCTCCATCTCATCCTCTCCTCAAGACTCAACCTTGTTTCCTTCTCAGCTTCATTAATAGTCTCCAGTTCTATTGATTTTACTTATGAAATGCAACTCTCTACTTGTTCTTATATACCTTCATCCATAATGTCAATTTTCATACATGCGCTGTTTTCCTTTCGATTTTTAAAAGCCTTATTCATATTAAATTCCAATTGATCTTCACCAATCTAAAGTGTTAGTTTCCTTTGTGAACATCAATTAATGCCTTTCTTGTGTTCATAAAAGGTCGCCCAAAAATCAATGGATAGGTCTTATCCTCTTCAAAATTAAGAACCATAAAGCCCACAGGAATAATGAACTTGTCGACATGCATCAGAACGTCTTCCACCACTTTCAAACGGTCTTTTAATAGATTGATCAAGAAATTGAATTAGCATTAAAGTTGACTTGTCCTCACCGAGCCCCAATTTCTTGAATATCGACAAAGTCATAAGATTGATACTTGCTCCTAAATCATAGAGGCACTTTGTGAATTCAAATTCACCAACCACACAGGGTATTGTGAAACTCTTGGATCTTTCAGCTTGGATGGCATCTAGTTGGTGATTATGAGACTACAGGTGCCAGTCAAAGCTACTATTTGGTTCTCTTCCCAAGTACAGTTCTTCGATAATAAGTCCTTCAAAAACTTAGCTTATTAGGCATATGTTCTAAAGCCTCGACAAATGAAAGATTTATCTGCAATGTCTTTAATTCCTCTATAAATCTTGCAAATTGTGCATCCAGTTTATTCTTTCAAATCATTGAGGATAAGGAACTTTGGGTGGATATGGCGGAAAGCCAACATAAAGAGGGTATCGCTTATGTCCACGTCTTTCTCTTTTTCTTGGTCTTTCTTAACAGGAGGAGGGTTTGTAGCTCTTGTCTTTGTGAGTTGTTCAAGTTCCTTCCCACTAAGAAGTGTGATAGCTTTTAGTTGCTCCCTCGATTTTGTTTTGGAAGTGCTTAAGAGATTCCCCTCATTTCTTACAGACAAAGCACTTGCTAATTGGCTCCAAATTATGGATAGAAGAGGCAAGAATTGTTGTTAATTGCTCGAATCTACCTTTCAAATTCTTTTGAGCATCATATAGGCTTCTAAGCTTATCCAAAATCTTATCCAACTTAGAGTTCATTGAATTTGGTTTCTCCTATTAAAAACCAGGTGGCCCTTGAGGTCAGAATTGACCTTTTACATTGTTCGACCAAAAGAAGTTCAGGTAGTTCTTCCACGCAGGGTTATATGTGTTAGAGTAAGGGTTCTTCCCCCCTCCTCTACTGAATTGTGCTCTCATGTAATTACCTGTTCCACTTCACTATCCTTCATTAGGAAATTATCAATGGTTTCGTGGCTATCTTGTCCATACAATTTGCATCTTTTCTGAATGACTTTGACAGGAGCCAAAGAAGAAACCTTCATATTGTTTAGCTGTCGAGTCAAGTTGTTGATCTTAGTTTGCATTTCTATAATTGGGTCAACAACTAAAGCTCATTTTTTACTTGTGAAGAGTTGTGGGTTGTCTATTCCTATCCATTGTCTAAAGACAACTGTTACTAGTCATTTCTTCTAACAACTCCTTAGCTTCATCCACCATAACGATCCTCTTCATGCTGTATCAATAGTGTATTGGGTAGGTGGATTCACTCCATTATAAAAAGTTTGCAAAAGAACTTATTTTGGTAAATTATAGTGAGGGCACTTCCTTTGCAAGTCTTTATACCTTTCCCATGCCTTATAGAGTGGCTCCCCATTACTTTGTTGAAAGTTTGTGATTTCCTTGATGATTTTGATAGCCTTTGTGAGGGGGAAGTACTTGTCTAAGAATGCACGCAGCGATTGCTCTCAAGCTATAACATTTGCAGGATTGAGTGAATGATAGCATGCTTTTCTCTATCCCTTAATGTGAAAAGGAGGAGCCTCATCCTAATGGGATGTTTTGACATTCCATGATATCGGACGGTATCACATATTTCTAAGAAATTTACTATATGCACCTCAGGATCCCTGTTAGTCAATCCATAGAATTGCACATTTGTTTGCAACATGTTTAGTAAAGATGGCTTTATTTCGAATGAAGGTGCTTGAATAGGTGGTCTAGTGACACCTTGGTTGGTCACATTAAATCCCGAACTCATGTAATCCATGAGGGTCTACGGTTGGTTCCCTTGGTTTCCTTCTTGCTGAAACTCTTAATGAAATTCTTCAGCCATGGTTACTTCAATATTCTCTTCTTCTTTACGTCTAACTCTTCGGATTGCTCGCTCTAGCCGTGCGATGTCAAGCTTTAGTGTTTTGGTTATCCGACTCGAACTCCTAATAACTCTAGCGTTCATGCAATTGCATGGACGAAAGAGTGGCGAAAACTCCTTAGACTAAAAAAATTAAACTAATTCTACTAACTCATCAATAAAGGCACCAAAAACTTGTTGAGCAAGTTTTACTTCTAATAAAACCCCATAGAATGTTGACGTGACGACTAGTTTTCAATAACGAAAATGAGATCTGATGGGAGGAATGTGGCAAAATTCTCCCTAATTAAGTACAAATGGATTAATAACAAATCTCCTCGTCAAAGTCTAATCATCACTTGCCTTCAATGACTGATCTTCATCTTCAAGGTTTTTAGTATCATCTGAATTACCTCTCTTTTTTATTATTTGTATCTCATTTTTTGTTAGGAAGCTATTAGATGAACGTCTAATTGTATATATTATGCCTTGTGTAAAGCTTCCTAGAATTTTAAAGAGAACATAGATGAAAATGTAGGCAATTGAGATGTCTCAAGGGTCTATACAGGATTAGGAAAAGCGGCTGATTTGGAACAATCATTGATTGCAGAAACTATGTCTATTCAATATGATGATGATGGATTCATTCAATTGTGTATGTATGTGTTCAAATTTGGGTTCCTTATACCTTTTGATTTAGCTTTTTAATTTTTATATTATTTATTCCTTAAGTGAAACACATGGTACGTGTGGTTAATCTAATGCAGTGATCTATACTGCATTTGGGGAATCATTGACTATATCTTTTACAAGTTTAGTTAAAGTCAAGAAGTTGTTGGAAGAGCATATCAATAAACCAACTTTTAGGAAAAGATCTTTCATTGTTTCAATTGATATCTTCAAATGTGCAAAGATCCTTCTTGGGAATCCAGATATCGGAAAAATAATTATCTACCGAGTCTCATATTACTTGGAATCTAGAAAAATAATTATTTTTTCTTTTCAAAGGAATAGGCATGAAACTTTATTTGTTATTTGTCTGTAACAATTATTAAACTTCTAATTAGAATCTTGTATTACTTACCATATATCATTAAATTCTGTTACTTACCATATATCAATATTTATTGTTTTTCTGTAAGAATCATACATCATTATATTAAAAACTTCATGATAAAACTATGTGAAATTTTGTGACACATTATAAAATTGTCAAATCTTATAATTTAAAAGAGAAAATAAAAAATTTAAACCAATGTAATATTAATTAATTTTGTGTTTATAATTTCATACTTTTTGTTAACTAAATTTATTTTTACACTTACAATCATTATCAATAATATTAAATTTGAATTTTCTCAATATGATGTTCATTCACAAGATGATCAAGTCAAAGTTAGCAAATTCATAATTATAAATGAATTATTTTGTTGTTTAATCATTTGGCATCTCCAAAAGTCCTACTTTTTACAACGATTTAAAAAATGATCACCAAAGGATAACCCTTTGGTGACAAAAACAATAAATGGTCCAAAAAGGATGAGCCTTTTGTGACGATTCCAAAAGCATTGTCGAAGGCTTATAATTAGTGACGCTTTTCTAAAACATTGTAAAAGGGAAGGCTTTGGCAATGTTTTTAAAAATTGTCACCAAAAGCTGACTTTTAGTGACAATTTTGAAATCTTTACCAAAAAAAAAGTATCGAAAACTCAACTTTGTTGTAGTGTATGTACTTCAAATAAGTCACTTAATGAGTTGATAACTTAGAGTCAGATAATAAGTTTGATTCAACATATGTTTGTAAGTTTTAAATACATCTACGCTCTTGACTAGCCAACGTCTTCAAAAATTTTGAATTGGCTACAACCCCTTACTGTGATTCAAACTTATATCCTTGTACATTAAGAGCAATATTATGAATATTGTATCAGATTTAGTATTGAATTTGGTTTTAGTAAAGTACAATTCCAATATTGGTTAATATTATATATCACTTAAGATATTTTTAACATTATAAAATAAATTTTAAATTTTATAAAATTACAAAATAATCTCTTAATATATTTTAATTATTTAAAATATTACGTATGTAAATGCTTAGTGATTTTTCTAAATATTGAATTAATATTTAATAATTATTACAAATTTGTATAAAATTCAAATTTGAAATATAATGTAATAAACAGAAAAATAACACGACAACATCTCCAATTCCATAACAACAAATAGGTGGAAATCTTCATGCTTGATTGATACCATTAATATACGACAAAAATTGAGGGATTGTTCTAAACAATATTATGATATTCTTTCTTATTAAATTGAGGGCTTATAAACAATTATAAATGAACTTGGTTGCTATTTTTTTCTTTCTGCATAGTTTCATCAATAATAGGAAAATATCTACTATCTCCTATATTTTCTAACATCAGTTTAACGCAATTTACAACATAAAGTGTCTAATAAAATGAATTATACCTACTTTGCAATCTTCTTCCAGTTGCTTTATAAGTAGAATTATTGTTAGTAATGAATTAAATAATATTTTATGACTCAACTTTACTCACAGCTTCATCAAATATCTAAAATAGAGTATCAATATTCCTAACAAGGTTAAATGCATCAATAGACTTCAAAAATATTGTCCCCTTTATATAATAAACTAAAAATTAATAATAGGCTCATGTCTTCTATTTGTCCAACTATCACACATGATTAAACACTCATAAGTAGCTCAATTCATTCTTCTTTGATCCAACTATCTTTGTATTTCATAAAAGTATTTGCTCAGAAATTTACCTTTATAGTCATCAAATGAATAAGCTTTATATCATTTGCCATAAAAGGCAACAACATTCATCATAGGTTAATAATAATAAGATTAGGTAGTACTAAATGTTATATCGAAATCAGCCACCATCTAACCATTGTCATATCCATATTATAAGTCGCTTCTATAGATTATAAGGCACTATAAATTGAAAACTGAGCTTAAACATTTGTTCGTGGTGCAAAAAAATTATACATATGTGTTCTTCTTTTCCTAACACTTAGTGCAACATTACCTTCTTATTAGGTAGGAATTCTACCATCTTCAACATTCCCTTTATCATCTTAACCACCAATAAAAGAATTTCTACTACCAATTTTGTAGTTCAATCTTTACCTTCTATCTTTCTCATATTGGTAGTCTTCAAGAAAATTCTTCATTTGTCATTTCAGATCATGACTCACTTTCTTACAAGGCTCTATATCACCTTTAACTCTAGTTAAATGCTTATTTAAGCTAGTGATTACCCCACCTTTCAAATGTTTGTTATAATACAAACAAATGGTATGATTCTTCATTCTATGAATCAATCCAACATGAGTCCAAGTTGGATCATCAAATCTTCTTAAACCTCAAGCCATCAAATTATCAGGAGTACTTGAACTTTCCTCCATTTATTTGTAAAATAAGTAAAGACCTATGTCAAAGTTAAATTAATAAATTTATTATCAACCATTTCCAAAGAAATGTATATGACCTAACTCAAAATAAATCTGAATTCACATCTTAGATGTTGGATCCCATTTTCGGAGCCCAACAATCGTTCTGAATATCATAAGACGTGAGTGTATTTCTCTGTAGGGTTATTTCAATGAAATCTATTTAGTCATCATTCTCATAACATCTCAAACCACAAGGGGTGAGTCCACACCAATCAGACGCTTGAATTACCACTTGAATTCTTTGAAATATTTGTAGCTTCATGTATCTAGTTTATTTTGAAATAATAACCATCTCATTCGGAGCTCTACAAATCAAGATATGATTAAAATGCCAAACTGTGTTTAGTAGACAACCAATTCATGCTCTTCCGATCAATTTCCTCACTTTCTCTCCATCAATTTTTTTTTTAAATTAACACCAATGGATACCAATTTCTATGAAAAGATAGAAAAATGTGTTAGGAATATATTGGTTCAATAATCACTTCATTTGGAGGTCGGATGATAAGTTATGGCCAAAAGAATCAACCATGACTATATCCTCAATCATATTGTACCTATCTTGGAACAATTAGGATAACATTCACTATAGGCATTAGATTAAGGTCATTTTAGGATGGTTTTAAAGAGGACTTCGAGATCTACAACTTTTGTGAAGATCCCAAAGAGATATTTTTCCATATAGAAGGTCAAAATCGCTGATTTACTGTAGTTGTCCCTTGTATGTCCGTTAAACGGACATACGTGTCCACCTAACAGACATAGACAAGCTTGAGGGTGCCTTCCAAACCCGAGTCTATTTAACGGACATGCACTGGGCTGGAGGCATTTTTACACCTGATAAGGTCCATTTAACAAACCTAAAGTTCGTCTAACAGACATATGTCACACAAAACTCCCTCTAAAGCATCTCTAATGGTTCCTACACCTATTCTAACATCACTTTCACTCATGTTCATCTCAAATTCACTTCTTCCAATGCAATATCACTCCTTAAACATTCAATTACCAATTGAATTGCATTAAACTCCCAAATCTTAACTCAAATGACTCATCACATACAACAAATTCTCATCATTACTATAGCTTTTCTATACCTACCTCCTGTGCAACGTCACCACTTATAATGATCATATCTCTTAACTCTGATGTCCAAAACTTTTATGCTTTATATCTTTAGAAAGCTAGAAGGGTTGGATACAACTTTCATGAAGACCACTTTAGCTAATTCTACCTTAGTCGATACAGCTTTTCCCTTAAGTTCATAACACAATTTCCACACCTATGAACTTGCAAAATGCAATATTTATTCATATCAATTCAACTACTAAATACTTTTCGTTAAACTCTTGAATCCTACCTCAAATAATTCATCGGTAAAAACTTTTCAATCACTAACATGTTATTCTAAAACAAGCAACAATTTGCAATCTCAACAAAGAAGCATATGCATACACATATTCCACTTCCACGACCATCATACTCAACCTATAAAATGACATATTCATATACAAAAGGAAATCCTCAAATTCACATTCTCATTACTAAGCAAAGTAAATATTTGAACAAGCTTTACTTACATATCAATATACACATCACTAATTTAAAATAAATACAAATGGAAGCTCAATGTTTGGCATATTTAATAAGCTATACAAAAAGTGTTCGAACTGGCTTAGTACAAAAGCTATCTATCTCGAAGTTTGTCCAAGTGCCTTGCAAGGATCGCTAACCTTCTCGTTCTGCATCTGAAGAGGTAAAATGATGGGTTGAGCTATACAGCTCAGTGGCTAATATATTTATAGCCATCGATAATTTGCCACAAATTCAAGTATATACATATACCTATATCAATATATGAACATCCATATCTCTTTTTTTTTTCAACCATTCAAGCCTCCACAATTCTAGTTCAAAACACATGATTAATGGAGTTATTACATAACACATAATAGGTATATTTCGACATCAACATAATCACTTGAATGCATCATACTTGACAATTCAAAGATGCAATGTACACAAGTAATTTTTAAATTTACAAAGTAGTCCTTAATTTTTAAAAAATTACAAAATAGTCCCTCAATATATTGTATTGTATAATATATAATTTTATATCAACTCTGTTTTGAAAAATCATAATAATAGAAATTTAAAATAAAAACAATATTTTTATTTTTATTGATATTACATTTCACTTATTTCATATAAAAATAATAATCATAATTAATATGAAAAAGATTATTTAATCATCATACAAATATAAAATTAAGGGTAATACAAAGTACTTAAAATGTTACAATTTTATTATATACTTAAAATGTAATTTATTTTATAATAAATAATAATTACATCAAAACTTCAAATAAAAAGAATAATAAATATTTGTGACTCTCTAATTATTACAATTTACAATAATAGTTCGTGCTAAAGAACTAACTAGAAGTGAAATCTAAAGTAGAAATATTTACAATTATACTTATATTGTATATATAGAATTTAACATTTATTTCAAATATAAGTGAAATTAAAAGACAAGGAGAAACAAAACCTAAAACTTCATTCAATCAAATACCCACTCAAATTACATTGGCCTCAATTCTTATGTGACACAAAATCTTTATCATTGAGAGGAGACTCATTATCACCATCATTCAAATTTATTGCACCAAATGACATGTCATTACTTTCTCATCCAAAATTATTTTCTAAGTCACTCTCATCTATCAAACCGGTTCCTCAAAAACTCAATATGCTAAAAGATTAATATGAGTAAGACAAATTAGATCTACAAAACTACTTATTTTATTAAGAATCCTAGTAAATAATAAAATTAAATTATTAAGAAATTACAAGAAATTATATCTAACTTAATAATGATAATAGCATGCCTTTCTTGAATTTTTAAATTATATCGAACAAACACCAAGTCATTCAATCTTTTGTGCTTTAATCTATTCCTTTTCTTAGAATAAATGAATTCAAATGTGGTTCTAATTCCTTTTACGTCTATTGCATTCACACTTTAACTTATAATTCGAATTGCAAACCTTTACAGTTCTAAAACACCATTTCTAAATTGGTTCCATCAAGCAACTGTATAAAATAAAGTGATGATTAACTTTTAACAAGTAGCAAAAGTGAAAAAAGACCTGGATTAAGTTTCTCTTTTTTACGAATAGCAATTGGCATCCCAAAATCATAAGAAGCATCCTTATAAATCTCCATTTGTGAGCTTAAGAAATGTTGTATCATCTTATGAGCAACAACTGTTGTAATATTTAATATCATTCCCCAATTAACTTCAACTTTCTTTATAAAATTTAGTCTAAAATAGACACTAGGATTCAAAAATGCTCTAACTACAACTAACAAAGAGTAAAGTTTCCTTTCACTTCTCTCGTTGATGATTGCAAGATAAAGTGCATATAGAGAAAGCCTATTTTTCATATCAGCCTTGATTGCTTCCTTCACTCTCTCCATGACATCATAAAAATAACTCATTGTTGCCTTCTTATCATTATCAACCAAATGAAGTACCCTCACCAAAGGCTCACAAACTCAAATGACAAATTGACATTGAGACTAAAATTATTTATCTTCAAGTATAATTTTAGAAACCTCCAATCTAACATTAGACCAAGCATGCTGAGATACAACCTACTTATCACTTGTAAAAAATTTTGTCAACTCTTTCTTCATCATAATATAATAATGAAGTGATAACAAATTGGTTGTAAATCTTGTAATAATAGGATGACATAAATTCCTAACATTGGTGAAATCCTTTCTCATTAAATTCAAGACCCACCTATGATTGAACACCCGATTTAGTCAACTTTTTTGCTTTCTGCATAATCTCATCAATAATAGAAAAATACCTAGCATCTCCTATATTTTTTAACATTAAATCAATGCAATGTGAAACACAAGAAGTACAATAAAAAAATTTAAAAAAAAAGAAGATCAATAAAAAGAATTATACTTGCTTTGCAATCTTCTTCCATAAGCTTTATAAGTATAATCATAGTCAGTAATGAACTGAACAATATTTTTTGGTATAACTTCATTCACAATCTCATCAAATATTTCGATAAGAGTATCAGCATTCCTATCAAGGCTAGATGTTTCGATAGATTTAAAAGATATTTCTCCTTTGTAAAATAAATCAAAAATTAATAATAGCTAATGTCTTTTATTTATCCAACTATCACATATGATTTATTTATCCAACTATCACATATGATTGAACATCCATAAGTAGCCCAAGGATTTTTTTCTTTCATCCAAATAACTTTTAATTTCATAAACAGAGCTGCTTAGAAGTTTACCTCCATAATCATTAACTAGAAAAGCTTTGTATACTGGACCGTAAGAGGTAATAACATCCATCATAACTAATAATAATAAGATTGGGCAACATTGAATGTTATACTTGAATTATATCATCATCTAGTCATTTTCATGTCCATATTATAATTTGCATTTCTAGGTTATAAGGCACTACCGATTGAAAGTTGAGCTCTAGGAGTTGTTTGTGGTGTAAAAATTTTTGACATTTGTCCTTTTCTTTTTCTAACATCACGTGTAATATTTTCTTCTTATTGGGTAGGAATACTACCACCTTTAACATCCACATTATCATCCTGAATACCAATAAAAGAACTTTGATTGCTAATTTCATAGTTCAATCTTTGTCTTCTATCTTTCTCATACTAATACTCTTCAAATAAAGTCTTCATTTGTCATTTGACATCATGAATCACTTTCTTACAAGGCTCCACATCACATATGATCCTAGCTAAATGCTTCTTTAATATGGGGTTTCCTCCACCTTTCAAATGCTTGTTACAATACAAACAAATACTATGGTTCTTTATTCCAATAACCAATCTAGCATAAACCTAAACTGGTCATCGAATCTTCCTATAGCTGAGGTGACTAAATTATCAAGAGTACATAAACTTCCTTCCATTTAACTATAAAATAAATAAAGACATATGTCAAATTAAATTAATAACTTCATATCAAAATAAAGAACACTTAATTTTATTGTCAACTATTATCACCAAATATGTATTGTTTAACTCAAAAGTCAAAATTAACATAAAGCATATACATCTTATATAACTCATTTCATATGATTATATCATTCAACTTTAAACCAAAGACATACACTCACAACTATATCCTATTGAACTTCATGCATAACTCACAAATATAAGTTGACTACCTATTTTATGTAATCATATAATTCAACTATAAACTAATATATTTTTGTTTACTTATACAATTCAATTTTTAGTTCTTATATAATTTTAATCAACATTGTTACTAATCGTAATTCCACACTTTAATTTAACAATCTTCCATTCACCAATTTTAATAATCATTCTTACTTTCTTACTTAAGTTAAATCTATAATCAAGAATTAATATACACTACCCAATTCAATTTCATCTAACATAATTCACCAATAAGCTCAAAATCAACAATTCAAGTATTCAATATATACAATTACATAATAAAAATATAAATCTTATATAACTCATTTGTATGATTACATCATTCAACCATAAACTAAAGATATACAATTACAACTATAACCTATTCATCTTCAACCATAATTCACATCTATAAGTTTATAACCTATTTTATGTAATCACATAGTTCAACTATAAACTAATTTATTATGTTCGCTTATACAATTCAATTTGTAATGATTATCAATATTTTTTTATTAACTAATTTAAACCAACATTATTATCGAAATAATACGTTATCCCAAGTTCTCGAGATGATGTATTAGACATAGAATTCCCCTTTTTTAATTACATCTATTCAGGAGTTCAACTAACTTCTGATTTGTGTATTAGTATTAGAAAATGTCATTTTCCTTATTAGTGAAGCATCAACTTCCGATTCTCTAGTTTGGGTGATGAGGATCCAGGTTACACATAAGAAGGAAATTCGAAACCCTGACATCAAGTAGACGACGGTCATGACTGTAAGAAATATGGCCTAATGTTATGACCCATATTTTCTATAAGCTCATATTAAATTTGATTTAGGTTTTTTTTAATTTAATAGTGTGTTAAATCTTGATCATTGTTTAGCACTTGATGGATGTATAAGATTTAATGTTAACAACAAAGTATGTATAAACTAGTCCTCTCTCTACCCTACTTAAGTATAAACGAAAACAAATACAGAGTGAAGGTATTTTGTGTATTGGGTTATAAATCAAACTATCATACAAAAAGATGGTTAAGAGAGAGAAACGAGTTTGTGATCATTGAAAGCTTTCTTTCTACATCATGACAAATTCTACTCAAGGTAAATGATTTATTGTCTTTATCTATGTGATTATTATTATCTTCAAGGTCTAAATGGGCATGAATGAATTACGTATGATTATGTCTTTAATGTTTGAATATTAAGAACGAAAAACTTACATATGGTATCAGAGCCAAGGATTTTGAAGAGATAATAATCCTTAGATTATTGATTTTAGGATTGATTCAATGATGTTTATAAAATTTATGATTTTAGGGTTTTGTATAAAGATTAATTTTTCTATAAAAAAATCCCCACACCGCAATGCCTCTTTTCTCCTCTATTCTTTCATATCTTTTTAAATTAACTGAAACCAAACCCTAGAAAGAGGCAGAGCGCCACGTGAGAGAGGCTAAATTTCTATGAACAGAAGTGTAAATATGAAATTCACACTAAACTAGTAATAGGCAATGGTGAAGAGAGAAAGCTTAAATTAAAATTGTGTTTTAGTGGTAATAAACAATCAGAAGGTTGGCAATAATGAAAGGGCCCCCACGCAGACTTATCATACTTAATAGATAGTTTGTTGTAGTTTGACTTATGTGAAATTCCTCTATATAGGACAAAAGATTGGATCTTTTTAATCTAAAAGGTAGAAAGTTGAAACTTTCATCTAGGGTTTATTACAATATGTGCCACAATAAGCCCCCATGATTTTTGATGGATAATAATGATTTTAAAGTTTTGATTATGGTTTTATTAATGATATTTTGACCTATAATCAAACTTTTAATTTTAATTTCATTTTATGAATTTATTATTATTATTATTATTATTATTATTAT
>JANZLF010000222.1:8388900-8401919 GCA_026546835.1 Erythroxylum foetidum
GTTATTCCCAAAACATGTTCAAATCATCACACTATGAAACTTCACTTAGACAAATGAACATATTAAGGGCTAAATTGAAAACCGACCTCTTTATAACAATTGTAGAGCTATGTCTCTAGTTCACTTGGGAAAAAGAATCAGCTCAATCCGAGCTCTCTAGCTCAAGATATCCATAAATTACTAAAACATGTTCAGACTATATCCATTGATCCATTCACTTAAATCCGAACAACTCCGCTTTTTTTGTCCTAAAAAATCCTAAGTCTGATGTGGAAAGCTAGAAAAATCTCTTAGGAAATCATCGCTTCAAAAATCAAGTCATTTGAAGGTCGGATGGAAAAGTTATGAACAAAAGATTGGACAGAGGTTGGAGGGCGAGCCTGGCTCCCCATTCGCCAGGCGAGCTCGGCAAGCGGACGCTCGCCCAGCCCGCATGGGCGAGCATTGCTCATCCGCCCGGGCAAGCTCGCTCGCCCGCCTGGGCGAGTTACGCAGCCCCTTTTTTTTTTTTAAACCAACTCTTCTTTCAATAGCTCGATCTTTTCACACAAATGTCCAAATGATACAAAATCAGTCTCGTTGGAAAGGTCTCGGAAAATCCTACAAGTTTCATGAGGGCTTAAAATTTAATTTCACCTCTAAGGGTGTCAAAAATACAATCAAAGCTACTGCCCTCTCAATGACCATACAAACTAATACCCCATTATTCCAAAAATCATAACTTTCAATCCCCTTTCTCAAAAATTCCAGACTTTATATCAATCAAAAGAGCAAAACAAATGTTAAAACTTTCAAAGACAACTTGGAAGCCAATTCCATCTCTAACCAAATCAAAATCTCAAGCAAAACTTCTGCCCACACAAATTTAGTCACAATTCTAACCCAATCTTCCAAAATTCATAACTTCAAACCCATTGTCGAAAAATTGCATACCATATATCAATCAAAAGCTCAGACAATCAACTACAACTCTTAAGAAGAATGTCAAGCCCAATTCTATCTCTACATAGGTCGCATCCCCAAATGAGTGTGGCTGACCTGTTAGACCTTATGAAATCAGTCTAAAGCCTAAACCATAACACAACTTCACAAATTTATATCTTTCAATCCTTACACCCAAAATTCACATAAAATATCTCATTAGAAAGATACTTCAATCCTATACAACTTTCCAGGAGACCCCACTTATAAATTCAATCCAAATCCACTTAAAAAATTCATCAAAGTTTCAAGTCCTATAGCTCAGATACTGTTCACAGCACCCAACAACTCACTTTCCGAGCCAAATTGGAAACCCTTAAGATCAGAATTTGACAAAACTCTCTTCATATGAAATTTAGCCCTATTTCTTAAGTTTCATTTAAAACAAACCTCAACTCAAAAGCATAATCACGTCAAAAGTTACAAGCAAAAGTCCGAAACGTACATAAGTCCAATTTTCCAGATGTCATCACAACTCAATTTCTTTCATGCATATAACACTACCACATCAATAACCACCCTATTTAACCAATAAGTCAGCCACAAGTCTTCTCAAATCCTCATGTAATCACTTAACCCCAAAAATGGTAGTACACACACAAAATTTTCTTTTTAAAATTCCTTACATCTTTCACCACAAAAATCAGTCCAAAACATGTTAAACACTTATCTTTCACCATTTATGAACCAATCAAGGAAACAACTTACCCATAAACTCAAACCCTAGCATTATGAAATTAATGCACCAATAAATGCAATAAATGCTTCAACCTACTACATAAAAGAACATAATAAAAATACTCACCAAACAAGCTTTAGATCTTCAAGTCTTTAATTTTACAATCTTCAAAATAGCACCAACCTCTACTTACTCCTCACCTACGGTAATATTCACCTCTCAACACTCATCATCATCTTTTCACACTTAAGTTTGGTTTTAAGCAAGGAAAGAGGAGCAAGCAAATAGTCAAGACAAAACAACTTTGTATGGAGGAAGAGACCCACGAAGAAGGAGAAGAGTAGCTCTCTCCGATGAAGGAAGTTTTAGGCTTTCCAAAATAAGTGTAAGTCTTCCAAGGAACAAACATTGTCGTGGGTGAGAAGAGGAATAAGACAAAAGCATTAATTGGAGGATGAAACTTGTCAATTTATGAAGAAAAGACAAAAGCACACTTAATCTCATTTAATCAAAACCCTAAAACAACCTAATCATTAATCCATCAAATGCTTAAGACTCATAAGAATCCAAACAATCCCTTATCCAAATTCCAGTACCCTATGACAGAAATTTTCGGTACCGGACATCGATTCTCAAAAATTCCAGAAAAATTTTCAAAATTTTCTGAAAAATAGAAAACACATCAAGATCACTTCGAATCAATTTTTCAAACACAAATAACACATTTTTCACAAAAGATCCAATTTAGACACTTATGCAGGGAAATGTCATGAATGCATGTATAATCATGTGCATGTGCAAAAATTTCAATTTATGCCTATAAAAAGGTCATATTAGACATGACCATGCCGAGCTACAAATACATGCCCGTAACTGATTCCCAATTACCATTTTACCCTTCCCATCCATGATGGGATGTTACAGGTATGGTATGTTCCGGCCGATACAAGCCAGAGCAGAACGGTACTCGTATCCATGGCTCATAATGTCACATGTACGTTTAGGATATAATCATATATTTAATAATTTAAAATAATTATTAATAATATTATTGTCTTAATTAATAAAGTATTTTTAAATTAATAAAATATTATAACTAAATTAAAAATTTTGCCTAACAAAACCCTAACTTTAATTTTGTAATCCTTACAGGCTGTTTGGTTTAAAGGCTATAATAAATAAGGAATAAAATAATTATTCTTAGTAATAGAAAAGATGATGAATATAATAAATTGAGTATTACTCAGTGATATACCATTTGCATATTAGTGATAACAAATGTAAGATACGAAGAAATAAATCAACAGAAATCATTGTGAATGATTCAACATAAAACGATGATTACATTAGGATCATTCAACTAAATACAGCGGGATCGTCATTCTAGTTAATATATTATCCAAAGACACCTAAAGAAATAGAAAAGGTGAGATGTTAAGAACACAAAGAAATGATTTATATACAGATTAGTACTCAATCCTGAATACAACATATACTTAAACTTGATGCTTACGGGATTGTTCCTAGTTCTGTCAGTAAAGACTAAAAGGCTGCATCTTGATGTTTCCATATAGTGGGACCTAATGTGCGTTGTTTCCTCCCAGTGCTTCATCTTGTAATCACAATATGGAGTAGGCCTTTTGTGCCTTTCTCTTCTTTTTCTTCTTCTATTTTGGTGGCTGGAGAACCATTTTAATGACTGCATCAAAAACAACTTTAATATTTTGTGTTTATAAACGATAATTCAAATGACTCATGTCAGTAGTTCAGCTTTATCTTAAGCTTGTGACAAGAGGACCAAAATACACATATCTTATAATGTGCATGTGAGTATGAAGTTAATGCCTAAATGATCAACCTAACTTACTTGGACATTCTAGCATATTCAAAGTTCAGACATTTTTTTATTTTCTTGAACATTTTGTTTTATATGGAATATTTTAACTAGAATGTAGGCAAAATATTTTGATTAAAAATGTGTCATTTTCTAGTACATTTTTATTTCTAACCTCAAGTATTTACATGTTTTGTTCAATGGATGAGAATATTCCTTCAATTAAGAGTTCCAATCTAGTACCAAAGGTAGAAGTGGAAACATTTATTCCAACACCAAGTAACGATAGAAATTTAAATAGAACTCAAGTTACTCAACATAGAAGTGAAGATTAGAATCACATTAAAAAGACTACATCAATTAACGAATTTGAAAAAGCAAAGTGCAATTATTATCATAATTTGTATTCAAGTGATTCGAAAGGTAGAACATCTCATTTAAAGAGACATGTAGAATCATATACTAAAAAAAAGATGATTTTAGGAGGTCAAACATTTTTTCCCCTAACCTTATGAAAAGAAAGAATGAAATGACCATAAATAAATATATAAAATTTTTAACTACATGTTTTTCAAATTGCCTTAAAATAAATATATAAAATTTTTAAAAATATATTAAACGACTTGACTGATTGAGGCTCGACGGCAGACTTGGCCACGGGCCATTTGACCTCGGCCCGCCCACCTAGTTCTTGGCTCGCCTGCACCATAGGCCAAGCCTATCTGAAATACTTTTTGATCGGGTCATCGATTGCTGTATAATCGTGGCAAGAATTTATTTGACAATTAGGATTTCTTTTATTATTACGAGTCTCTTTATTTGAAATCATTTGTCTTTATTTATTGTATGTTGTGAGTCATTCTTGATGTAATATTAATATTTTATCTGTTGAAGTTGTTTTCATCTTGACGTGACTTTTTCTTTTTATCTAGTTTGTCTTTTTGTAATTGCCCATAAGCTTTTTCTCTGCCCTCGGGAATAAGATCGACATGAATGCCAGATGTCAATCTACAAGTCATTGTTCTAGTTCTTTCTAGAGCCACGTCTCCTCTCGAATTGCTACGTGTCTTTGTCGCTTACGACTCATAACTAGGCCTTCTAAATTTGTGCCTCTTTGGCAGTTGGATGTCTCTCCGGTTTTTAAAGAAACGATTTTCAGGTAAGTCCAAAACCATGCATCAGGCGATAAGATCCGTTCGAGCCTATTCTCCTACAGTTTTCTTCTCATCAACGCCGAATCAACTTCGTCAAAGAGCTTCAAGTGTCAGCTTCAGGCAGGTCACAACAGTGTCCAACATGCCAGAGGGTGATAACAAAATGGGCAAGGCTCAAAAATCCCAGAACCCTACTGAGAAAGAAGGGTTTGTGCCTGAATCTTTCTTTGGTAATGCATTCGCTGTTATTTATCATTTTTCTTAGACGCAGATTGTTATTTCTTATTGTCTTTCAATTAAACAGGGACTTGATGTCACATTCATTTGGAGAAGGGTACGCCACGAGGTCCGACGAAGAAGGATTTGGTGGCATTTATGGAGGAAATCGGTCAATTCCTGACGATGATACTGACAAGAAAATCCATGAAAACCACCCTTGTAATATTTCTATCATATTTAGACCACAAACTTTTATTTGTTGAACTTGTTTCTTCCCTTTTTATCTCTTCACTAACATATGTATTATTTGGACTGTATGATCGATCCTGAAGCTTATGACAAGACCCAGGGAAGTGAGGTCAAGGAAAAGGAGAAGGCACGTTTTCAGACAAACGGATAGAGTTGGTTCCTGATCGACTTGTAATTGTACTTGGGGCACTCAAGGTTTCTTTATGTTGATAAATCGCGGAGATAATAACAGATGAAAATATATTACAGATAAGAACTATAATTTATGTATAGTAACAGATGTTATCAGAAAGAAAATAAGGTAGTGGGAATATTAGCCCTCCCTACGAGGACAGAGTAATTATGAGTTTGCCCTGAAGATGTTGAAGTTTGATTGAACAAAGAGTTTTTTTTTTGTAAGAAATCAGTAATCGTTATGATGTAAAGTTTGTTTGCTATCAGATCTCGAATAAAGTGAATTGTCAATCTGAATGCATAAGAGGTTGAAACAGAACTAAGAATAGTAGCACGAAGTTATCATGCCAAAGAGTAGATTTAATACGAGGGAGACCAGTTTTTTTAAGTAAACTGATTCGACAAAGTTATGAAACCATAAGAGCAATATTGCAATATTTTGTTTTAGTCCTGTATCGAGCAACTGTTGGTTGTTGAGTTATTGCATACAATCGGTTGTATTTTTTCCTTTAAAAATGGATTTTGGTTCCTTATGGAATAAAAAACATTTTTTTTTTAAGAGAGGAGATTAGATTCCATGAAGATGTGATGTAAAAGGTGAAGCAGTGATGACTAAGAGAATACGAAGTGCAAGTTACTTGACGTTGAAGTAACTTAGCTTAGTCGGTAATATAGCTAGCAATTAGTTAACTTTCTGTTAGTGACAGTTAGCAGTGTATAAAAATGTTTATCAGTAGTCGAGAATGTATGTATGAAAGTATTCATTCAAGTATAAGGCATTTTGGTAGGGATTTTGGTATTGAATGGTTGGACACATCCAATGACAATTGATAAAAAAGAAGTACCTAAAGATACGTCTGAATGGACAAGAGCTGAAAAAGAGGAAACGCTTGTTAATTCTCATGCATTGAATGCAATCTTTAGTGCTATCGATGAATGATGCTTTAGTATGATTTTTGCATGTGAATCGATGAAAGAAATATGGAATACTTTGCAAATTATACATGAGGGATTGAAATCTATGATAGCCTCAAACTTCAAATGTTGATTGTGAGATTTGAATAGTTAAAGATGGGTGAGAGTGAAATTATTGGAGATTTCCATGAAATACTGTGACATAGCAAACCAAACACATCAATTTGGGAAAAAGTATTTGAATCTGAAATTTGTTAAGATGACATTGAGATTATTGCCTCAGAAATTTATATCGAAAATTGCAGCCATAGAAAAAACCTATGATATCAATGAATTATCTTTAGATAAGGCAATTAGGATTCTTACCAACTTTCAGGTGAATAAATGAGAGAAGAACAAAGGGTTGACATTGCAAGCCAAGGTTGGAAAAGTTGTAAATGACTTGGGAGGTGAATCTAATGAGAATGAGGATATGAAATTATTGACAAGAAATTTCAACAAGTGGTTAAAGAAGTTGAAGAAAGATAAACTCGAATTTAGGCAGAATGGTGGGTGCTTACCAAATAATGACTTCAAACAACAAATTAAAACTCAAAAAGATGAAAGAAAAGTGAAGAAAATTAAATGTCATGAATGTCAAGGCTTCGAACATGTGCAAGCAGAATGTGCTAAAACTTTGAAGAAGAGAAAATGGAAGTCTTATATGAGCACTTGAAGTGAGAATGAATTTAGAAGTGAATATAGTAGCGAAGAGGAATTTGTGGGCAATAATGTTGTGTTAGTTACTTTATACAACAAAAGTTCAGTTTCTTACTTAACAATAACCACGAAGGAAGAAACTGATGATGAAATTGTGGGTAATTCAATCCAAAATTTTGAAAAAATACTGACGAACCAGTCCAAAATTTAATTTCATTATGACAGTGATGAGAGTGATTCAGAAGACAAAAGTGAGGATATTTACAAAGTCTATGAGTTAATGTATGCAAAGTGGGTGCAAATATGTAAGAAAAATGAAAAGCTAAAAAAGGAGAACTCTACCTCGAAGAACATCATTCAAAACTTTGAGAAGAAGTTGTTATTTAAAATAGATGAGCTTAATGAAATAAAGTTGAAGCTGGTCAGTACAGAAAAAATGATAAGAATGTTAAATGGAGGTATCGAAAAGTTAGAAAAGTTGCTAAAATTTGGTAAGATTAAAAGAGACCTTCAAGGCATTCGCTATAAGGTGAATGCTCTAAGTTGAATGATGAGAAAAATATTGCAACCAGATCTATCTAAAGAGAAACTTCAAGGAAAAAACGAAAATTTATACTTGTCACTTTTGTGGGGTTAATGGACACATAAGACTTAATTGTTACAAGATGCTACAAATGATATTTCAAAGGGGTCAAAAATAAAAATTTAGATATTCTTCATTAAATTTCCAATAGTAGCCTATGTTACCAAAACACACTTGGGTTAGAAAAAATCAGCCTCACACATCAAAACAGACACACAAGGGAGTTATTACCAGAAATTGTCCAGAACTGCAGTTAGTTGTTATTGGAAAAGAAACCAACCAGACATTTAATGACACAGATGATATGACGAGGAATAAGCAAGGCTTGAATTTCTTCGAGGAGTATAGGGATTGTGTGCTTTACATTTTGAAGCATATTTTGATTTTTTTTATTAAAAAAAGAGGGCTAAAAGGAATTAATGTTTAGACTTTTTGAGTTTTTGATTTATGAGTTTTCTAAAGTTTAAGTGATAGGTGTGTATTTGGTTTTTCCTTACTTATTGAATACTTTATTTGATGTAAAAATGAGACTGCACTTGATGATTTGAAAGTTTTGCTTTTGGATTTTGACTTACGAAGTTATGTTAGAAAAATGTTGATGCTTGATTGGAGACTTGTAAGAAGATTTGAATTGGTCGGAGACCTGTAAGAAGATTTGGATTTTTTATGATTAGGGTTTTTCAAGCTTTATCTTGATTTCTCTCTATATCGTGGGTTGTACGACTTTAGGCAATATGCTTTCATACGATTTATGTGAGGGAGAGATTGATTAAATTTGATACCGATTCGTTGAATGCATTTTTGTAGTGTCTAAACTTAATCAGTCGTATATGGATGACTTTAATGTGAGTAATGATATGTTGGATAATGTTTTGACTGGTGGTAAATTGTCATCTTGGTCTTCTACTGTTGCGTGCTTATGATTTTTCTGCCACACCTATTGTTGATTTTTATACCTTTTTATTTGCTAACATTGATCGCATTGAAAGCATTCTTCATTTTGACATTATTTTGTCTCAAGGAGAAGATATATCATTGTTTTTGGTGGTTGTTCAATTCAATGGGAGATTCTAAGGTATATGCGTGACTATTAACCTTGCTTTTTGACATCTTTTAACCCAAGTGGAGAATGACTGATGTAGTGGTTATAGATGTTGTGTATACTTGGAGAAAATTGGATGACTTGTTTGAATCATTGTGCCTGTTTTTATTAAATTTGGATATTTGGATATGTGTGTATTTGGATATTTGCTTATATGACCTTGATGGAAGTTCTTTGGATCTCAATGTTCGATTAAAGGTGAGTTCCCGTGTGTTTTGTGAACTCAATGGTATTCGTCCAATTATCGCCTTAAGAGGGAGTTTCAATATGTGTCAAATAATGCCAAAAAGGGGGGAGATTGTTAGGATATATGCTATGATATCTTATTATTTAATTTTAGGCATTATTTAAAATTGGACTTAGTTGGACATAGTTGGAATTTTGCATTCTATCTTATATAGGACTCTTTCAAGATAAGGTTAATTATGTTTAAAATTCTAATCAAGATAGGATTTAACTATTAGCCTATTTTGGCAATAATGACTATCTTTGGTAGCAGATTTTACGATATTAATGTTATCTTTTTGCAGCTGTATTTTTCAAAAGATGAGTGAATTCTTGGTCAACTACTTTATCATTTTTGTGAAGTGAAAAACATGTAGTTAATTCATCAATTTTATATCTACGTTTTCTTTGTTTTGGGGTGAGTAATTAGATGCTCTATTGAACTATTCTTGGCAGCTGTGTTTCTACATATGTAGGTACATAATTGGACTGCTGCTTAATTATTTTTAAGAGGAAAAACGTGCAATAATTTTGCCAATTATGTAGCTGTGTTTTGGCATGTTTCGGTGATAAAACATATGACTTCTTTGGTGATTTGGGTAATCTTTTGTGGCTGTATTCTACACGCATAAAATATGATTTTTGGATAGTTGCTTTGTAGTTCATTGAGAGGAAAAATGTGTAGATTTTTGGTGGTGTGTGCAACTGTGTTTGTATGATGTTTCAGTGATGAAATATTTGTTCATTTGATGAGTTTTTGTGGTTACTATATATGATATGTTTTATTGACAATATCGAAGCTTCACAGCAAATTTCTTGATGGACAACTTCCTTTTGTTTTGTTGAAGAAATTGGATTTTAAGAGAGTAATTTTCCTTATCTCAAGTGTCTTTCTTTATATTCTTTATTATTTCAACCACTTGAATTGTTTATTTTCATTCTTTATTATCAAATATTATTGAAAAAATTCTCTGTTGAGGTTAACATGAAGTGGTCGTGTTATTGGGAGTAATTTTCTTTTACAGGTTGTGAGAACGAGGGATAATGTCAAGGGATGAGTGAGTTGGCTCTATAATGCTTTGAGTAAAACTATTTTTGTTATTTAGTGAAAGTGACTAAGTTGGGTGAGGGCTTCGCAGACCTAGGCATGGTGTATTGAACAGCGTTACCAGATCTCGAGTGTTGATATGTTTATTTTGTATTTGATTTTTTGTTTTCATATTTGTTAGAAAGATTATAGCCGCTGCAATTGATTCATAATTTGTGCGAAACTATATCCTTAAGGATTTTCAAATGGAATAGAATGAAATATAATATTATTTCATCATTTGAGATTAGGGTTTATAATAGAATGGAATGGGAAGTGATTGAAGGGCAGAGTTTCATGTTACATCCTATTTCATTCTAGATAGTAAAAATAAGTTACTTTGAATTTGAGAGGTTTAAGGAATGTAAAATGAAAAACAACATTTCACTATATTATATTATGTTCTTCTTCTAAACAAAACCCTTCTTCTAAATAACATTTTATTATATTACACTTACATTCCTTCTAAACAACAATTTTCTAATATTACGTTCGTTTACATTCAATTCCATTATAAACTATTCCATTCTATTAAAAATCTTATGTCTAACCAAACATAGCCTAACTATAGATGAATCTAACTAAGAAATAAAAATTAAGATAATTAAGCTTTAACTCTTTACGGTGTATCCTATTGTTGATTTGCCTTAAGTTGATCTTTGCCTTAAACCAAAGTTGCCATCTTCCTCCTCTTTGCTTCTCTACTTGGGTTGAGAGAATGAAGGAAGCTGACGATGAAAAGAACACCTTCAGATAAGGAGAAGAGAACAAGTAACCCTACTAACTTAATATATATCGGGCTTTTGACTAGATCAAGCTCGGAAGATTAAAATCTTAAAAAAAATCTGAGTTTAGCTTGAGTTTGATTAACTCAAGTTATGCCTATTAACTTCAAGTTGGGCCAGCCTTTTACAATGCCTTCAAAGTTGTGACAAAGAGTAATATTAACACCAATAATTTTTTTTGCTTAATAATCAATTCTCTTTAAGAAAATTTTTTCACTACATAACAATATACAACTCAAACCTTGCTTATTACTTTAATTCAAAGGCATATGCATATTTACCCTATTTTTTTGGTTAAATTTTAATCATCAACAAATAAAAAGTATTTTACTATCTAGATTAGTGGTATAGTTTAAGGCACGTGATTGTGATTATATTTTTTGTATGTAGTGTTCTTAAATCTGTGATTGTAATTTTTGTATGTAGTGTTCTTAAATCTTTCTTCTTGTAAGACATTTCCTTTAAGTTCGCTACAACATATGGTTGTCATGTTATTAGAAGTTCTACTTTAAATCTTGATTGGGTAGTTCTACAAGATTTTGACCCTCAGTGAATTACATTAGCTATTAGTTGATTTTATCAGCGGTTAGCTGACAACAAATTAATATAACTGATTTGGCCAGCAGATAATATCAGCTGTTTCTTAAAAAATGTTTGGTAAAATTAGTTATTTAGTATTAGCTGTTTATATGCAAAATAATTTATAAGGATATGACTTTAAAAAATTATTTATAAAGACATGGTATTATATATTAATACTTTTTGAATATTTTTATAAGAATTTAGATAGAGCAAAATAAGTCAACACCATCATTAAAACAAAGGTTTATAATAATCTAAGAACGACGTCTAATTGCCATTAAACTAGAAGCAACATTATCACGAATCGTTGTCATCTCCCAAGTACTCAGTTCTTCAACACTTTCTTATGCATAGTTAATTTAAATATCTTCAAATACATCAGGTAGCATAAATTCAAGATCTTGATCGATGCTGTTAACCTTGTCAGTTGATACACTACTAATCTTATGATTTTAAGTGGTAGCTATTAATTAAGTTAAATTTGTATGTGCGATTAAAAGAATGAAATTTATCAAAATATGATAAATTTATCTCTATTTTATTTTTATTTTTATTTCTATCTTTATCTCTGTTTTTATCTTTATCTCAATCTCTTTAGTAATTTGTAATAACTTTTAGATACAATCGTTTTTTTGTCTTTTAATTTTTTAGCTGCAAATAACAGATTGGGTTCAATTCGCCAATCTAATCCACTGATTATCAAATATAATTATTAATTGTTTAATGTGATCAAATAGTTAAATATATCTTGGTTCTGCCTGATTCTGGTAAGGCAGGACGCTACCGTTTGGATCCATGAATTTGGTTGTCGTTAGCGAGAGAATACCTGCAAAACAGCACAAGGCACACCGGGGGTTGATAGCCGGCAAGCCCTTCCGACACTCAAGTTAGTGTTTTGTGTAAGCTTTTGGGTAGCTGATGC
Organism: Erythroxylum foetidum; assembly: GCA_026546835.1. NCBI lineage: Eukaryota > Viridiplantae > Streptophyta > Magnoliopsida > Malpighiales > Erythroxylaceae > Erythroxylum > Erythroxylum foetidum. Next base: position 8,401,091 of record JANZLF010000222.1, read on the forward strand.
GTAGTGAAAAATAGGGTTATGAGAATCCTACCTTTTTCATGATGAGGTAATAAATTTATATGGTTTACCTGTAGGAATTAGGTCAGCTTCCAAAGGATCGGCTGATCGGCCCATGCGTTGTTCTGAGTCTGGGCTTTGGCCTAGCACGACCAACCCAACCATAAGCCCCCCTACTCATCGATTCTGACCAAGGGGAGGGGTCGAAGGAGTACATAAGGATCGCGCAGCTTGTCTGTATGATAGTTCGTGATAGGCCCGATTGGTCGGACGTCAACACTTAGCACGTGACGACTCGAGCTGAGATCGACTGATCGAGGGTGGAGATAGGACCGACCGATAGAAAGTAGGCATAAGATCGACCGATCGAGCACAGGCGCCTAATTGAAGCGATGAATTTAACCATTACCTACGGCGCATGTCTTCTGACAGGTTTTCAAAATTTAAAACAAGACGTTTTTTTAACCGTTGTATAGTTGTCACATACGTCCTTTCAACTGTTGTGCCGCTATGAGTAACTGATAACCCTAATTTGCACAGCCTAGATTTAGCCTCGCGTTCAAATTCCATCAGTACGCGTGCTTGATATCTTGTTATAAACGCTCGGGATTGACACACCTCTTTACTTTCTGCGTGCCCGATTCTTCAATCTTCATTTCCCCTCTCCTTTATCTCCCTGTTCGCAGTCTCAGAAATTTCCTCTCACCGCAAACCAAATCCGTAGTTCCAGTCTTTAAACTAGGTACGTCCTTCTTTTCCTCGTCTGTAAAAGTGATTTTCAGTAAACATGTCAACTAGTTCTAGGAATGAATCTAGCTCCCCCTCTCCTTCT
>JANZLF010000222.1:8444902-8457561 GCA_026546835.1 Erythroxylum foetidum
TCTGGAAATATTCCTGCAGACTTGGTGAACTCTTATTTGAAGCAGCATGCTCCAAACTTGCAGGGAAGATATTTAGAGCTGATGCTTGCAATGAATGAAAATGGGATCTCTGGGAACCTTCAAAATGAAATGGTAATAATCTTGTAATTTAAGACTCTGCTTACAAAATCTTTTCATGTTATATTTGCAGAGTATATTGGGCAACTAGCCCATTAAGGTTTCTGAAGTTATGCTGTTAAGTTTATTATGAGTAAATGTATCTTAAACTATGTTGGTCGCAGATACAAATATATCTCTCCGAAGTGCTTGATTGGCATTCAGAATTGAGTTCTCAACAGAAATGGGATGAGAAAACTTATTCCCCAACAAGGAGGAAGTTATTGTCTGCTTTGGAGAGCATATCAGGATATAACCCTGAGGCTTTGCTAAAGCGCCTTCCACCAGATGCACTATATGAAGAACGTGCACTTCTATTGGGAAAAATGAATCAACATGAGCTTGCATTATCTCTCTACGTCCACAAGGTATTCTTTGATAAGATAAACAGATGATGTTTGCTTTTTAGGAATAATCAGAGGCTGAATGAAATGAGATATCAATTGCAAGGAAACTTTCTATGAGGCTGAAAGGTCTATGTTTCTATTTCACCTTTAATCAAAATGTTAAGCCACATAAGGCACCAAATCTGATGGAATATAATGTGTTAGCCCGTCTCCTTAGTTGATCCACGGAAGTTGACAAAATTTTATTTCCTCCTTGCAGCTTCATGTACCTGAACTCGCATTAGCTTATTGTGACCGGGTTTACGAGTCTGGACACCATTCTTCTGTAAAATCTTCTGCCAATATATATCTCGCGCTTCTTCAAATCTATCTGAATCCCAGGAAGACGAATAAGAATTTTGAGCAGCGAATTACTAATTTAATATCCTCTCCGAATACAAGCCTACGGAGGGTTAGTTCTACTTCTGCTAAATCTAAAGGGGGTCGTGCAAATAAGAAAATTGCTGCAATAGAGGGTGCAGAAGAAATGCGATTCAGTCCTAATAGCACTGACAGTAGCAGGAGCGATGTTGACGCAGATGATTTTGATGATGAAGAAGCTTCAACTTTTATGCTTGATGAGGTCCTTGATCTTTTAAGCAGAAGATGGGACAGAATCAATGGAGCACAGGCCCTCAAACTTTTACCTCGTGAAACTAAATTGCAGGTATGAAACTGTAGAATATATGGCTTTAGTAGTATTAGTTTAGTAGAAGCTGAGTGAACTTTGAGGACATGATCATTGTTTATTTACTTGAATTAGTCCTTGCACAAGTCATTTATGTATTTAATTATTTTAATCGAGTTTAGGGAATTTGAATACCTCCACTTTTGAAAATAGATATAATTACCTGAGAACTATGCTTTCAAGGTGGATATATCTACTAATAAATAGATTAAAGGCCTACTGACATATCTCTTCTTTAATGGCACTATAATATGTATTATCTTTCCATCTTTCTTTTTGTAGAACTTGTTACCATTTCTTGGACCTCTTCTAAGAAAATCCAGTGAAGCATATCGGAACCTGTCAGTGATCAAGAGCTTGAGGGAGAGCGAAAATCTACAGGTGGGTGCTATAGTGTGCATAAATTTGACGGGGATTTGTGAATAATGCAACATATTTAGGAAATGATGTTTTATTTTAGACCACAGAAGCTATTTGAATAGACTGAGAATCTATATTTGCTTGGGATGATGGATTGGACCAATTAGTTTGTAGTACTAACAATTTCTGTTGTAGAGGTCAAGTTTGATTTATACTGAATCTATAACCTGTGCACGGCATTGAATAGCAGGACAGCTTCACTGAAACATGTCTAGAGGCGAGCTCTTAACAATCAACCTGCATCATCTACTTGCTTAACATGTTCTAAACAAACTTGCGCTCATAATAGATATTGTAACATTTGCTCTAGTGTACTCAATTCCATGGATTGACACCTCTTTGGGTAAGTTTTTTTCTAAAAAACAAACAAGGCCCAGGTGTTCAGCTGTCAATTTTGTTCCAAGTCTCTGCATGTTAATTATTCTAGGTGTACTATCTGCTCCATCAAATGCTTCGTTTCTCCCAACTGGTTTTCCATGTCCCTTTCACAAGTTTTTGCTTTTGCAGTCGTGTCTAGGCCATTTTCAAATTAATTTTGTACTTACATCTCTCGCCTCTTTCATTATGTTAAATCTGTCGCCTCTTTCATTATTTAAACAAGCAGTCATGTGGAACAGGTGAAAGATGAATTATACAATCAAAGGAAAGCAGTTGTGAAGATTACCAGTGATAGTATGTGCTCGTTATGCCACAAGAAAATTGGGACGAGTGTTTTTGCAGTCTATCCTAATGGCAAAACCCTAGTGCACTTCGTTTGCTTTAGGGATTCACAAAGTATGAAAGCTGTGGCTAAAGGGTCGCCACTTAGAAAACGATGAGTTGGGATTTGTTGTAGGGGGAATGTATATATGCATTATTCTTCTACATAATTGCAGTTTTCTTGCACCAGTTTGGGATGGAAAGGTTTATCCTCAGCTTAGGTCCTCTATACGTGTTTTGCGAAGCGTTGCTTGTTCTGATTCTTCTTATAGTTCAGGTTGCATTTTTTTAAGAGCTTGAGATCAAATTTACGTACAATGAGTGCGTGCGACTAGGTGTTTTGTTGGAGCTACATGGAAAGTTCTCCCTCTGTTGTAAAAGTAGGAAAGAAACACAAATTTCTTGGTCAAATTTGTTATATAGTGGTGTTAGTATGTAATTCATTTATCAGATCATAGATAATATTATGCAGTTTGTTTTCACAATTCTCCATGAATTTCCATTTTTAGCAATACATTAGAAAGATGAACAGTGAACAGAAGACTAGTTGAAATTTCCATTTTTAGCACAACACAAAACACACGATCACTTCTTGTCAACCACTACCACCTTGCTACCCTTGAGAAGAAAACGGTAAACAACAACTCCTATCCTGGACCCCACTTGCGGCTTGTCCACGTGAATCACCTCAACATCGAAAAGCTTTCTAGCTCTCTTGAAGAACACAGAATCCTTCTTCCACCTCCTCAAATGGGCCATAACAAACACCATTTTCTCATCCAAGCCCATCAATAACCGCAGAGTTTGTAGTAGAGGCTCAAACAGATGCTCGTGGTACACAACATCCGACGCCACCACGATATCGAATTCCCGCCCAACCGCCTCCACGTCACCTGTGTCTCCCCACCGAAGCGCCGCCACGTGGACCGTACCGCCATGTAGCGTCAATAAACCGGCATTGGCGTCAACGTTGAACTGGAGGTTCGTAATGACGTGCGGTAGGTCCGTCACCGTCACATTGGCACCGAGGATCGCCGCGGCCGCTATTCCGACGAGTCCAGTGCCGGAGCCTAGCTCGAGCACTTTGAGATGTCCGCCGCCGGATTTGGAAAAGGCGGCGAGCGTCTGTGAAAGAGGACTGGTCTCCGGTTGGCGATGGTGTTGCTCAAGAAGCGAGACGAGGGTGTTCGCCGCCGGCCATAGCTGGAATGAGAGGCCCTGGGAAGGGAGCTGTCTGATCACCACCATTGACTTAATTGAAGGGAGGTCATATTGCTGCAGCACTTGTTGCCTCTCTACTCCATTAGCTAGCCTAACAGTTAAACCATTCCCATGGTTGTCTGGTAAAAGTATTTTGATCAAGTCCATTTCATCCTCCTCCTCGTCTGGTTGTTGCTGAGGTGTAGCCATATCATGCGCCGTCCACGCCGAATATCTGTCCTTTCGCTTCGAAGCTGTATCGACACAAAGCCCGACCTAGGGCATTTTCACCACAAATGGTAAATATTTAAAGTCAGAGTCCTCCGTTTAAAATACTTTTCTAGATCCAACATGTACTTGAAGTACTGTGATCGTATATAAATGTTTAGTTTATACTGCCGTTAGTGTGGACTAGAGAGCAAAATGCAACTTTTTAGGGTGGAAAATGTAATTTTAAAATAAATTGGGACGGGAAAGCTAAAATGATTTCCTGAACGGTCATTTAAATACTGTTTTGTCTGTGTAAAAGGATTCTTCCGTAATCAAATTTTGGCATCCAGTGGGAGAGGGAGAAAAGATGATAAAAGCTGTGATGATTATAAACACACAAGGCAAGCCTCGCCTCGCGAAATTCTACGATTTTGTGGTGAATAATCTTCTCTCTCCACCTGCGTACACTGATCGTTGATTCGTTTTCCATTTCGATCCTAACAATATAGTTGAAACTTCTGAATTCAGACTGTGGAGAAGCAGCGGGAGCTCATTCGCAGCGTTTATGGAGGTAATCGATAACTATTAACGATTGATGATCTTGCTTGAGATGTCTCAGTTTTTGTTAATAAACCATTTGCGATTCCGATTATTGAGTTTCTGTGAAGTGCTCTGTAGTAGGGCGGAGATTGCAAGCAATTTCATTGATGCGGATTCGATCTTTGGTCCGGTTTGTACTTTAAGCATTTTTTTAAAAACTTAAATCTACTTGTTCTTGTTTTTTCTTTTTGGGTAAAAATATTATGAGTTTCTTGAGATATGATTAACTTTTTTGTTATTCTTTTCCTAAATCTGTTTGGCAGGATAGCCGCATCGCTTATAAACACTACGCCACTCTGTATTTTGTGTTTGTGTTCGATAGTTGTGAAAACGAACTCGCCATGCTTGATCTCATTCAAGGTCATTTACTGAGTGTGTAATTCAGAGTAGAAGATATAGGTGACATTTTGGAACTTAATTTCTAGCTACTGGCAGCTAAAGGAAGATCCTATTTTTCTTTTAAGAAAATATTATGGATCTTTAATTCGCATTCTGATTTGATCACTAGCAGAATCAGAATGCAAACTCATAATTTCTGGTTAGCAGTACTTCTCTCGTTAATATGGCACAAACTTCGAGTGAACTCGTTAAGAACCTTTTCAATCTAGAATCTTGTGATGGTTGGAGCACATATATTTTCCTAGCTTTAGGATCCTGTGACCATTATACTAATCCTCAAGGACTATTTGAAGATTCATGCAACATCTGTATTGGAGCGCTTCCCTGAAAGTGTAGGACATATTTTGTGAGAAAATTTGAGGCATGTCTCTTGACTTTGGTAGTGCCTTTTGATCAAGCGGAAGATCAGCTGAAAGATTTAATGACACCAGTGGCTGCTTTAAAATACTTAATGATTAACCGTATAGAGACAGCGTAGGGTATTAAATATATAAATATCTTTGACACCTATCTTTTTCTAGTTCTGACGTGCTTCCTTGTGAAATCAGTCTTTGTGGAGACACTGGACAAATGCTTCACAGACGTGTGTGAGCTTGACATAGTATTCAATTACAATAAGGTATATGTCTATAGAGTGCATGAGAAATCATATATGTAAATGAGGTCATTCAAATGTGGCGATAAACTACATGAATCATGATTTCACTCTGTTCTGGTGAGCTCAACACCACAACTGTCCATTGCTGCATTTATCGTCTACAGTGGCTCTGGCTATTTTATCTGGTCTAAAACTTATGCATGCTGGTAGGTGATGCATGTATTTAAGGTACCTTAGCTTTTCTTTTCTTTTTTTTCGCAGCTACATACTATTTTAGATGAGATAATTTTTGGAGGTCAAGTGTTGGAAACAAATTCTGCCGAAGTTATGAAGGCCATTGAAGAAATATCAAAGTGCTCCTTCTCATTCACTTATGACTCTTCATGCAGTTTGTTTTTTTTCTGTCTGTTTCTCTGTGATGGAACTTTTAATGATTAATTTCTGCATATGATGCAGGTTAGAAGCAGCCTCGACTTCTCTGACATTAAAAACTGTTTCTGGTTGGCGTAATCGATAGCATGTGTAATAGGAACGGTGCTATGCTAACATGATCAAACATTTAGTCCTATCGTCTATGGCACTCTGAGCATGGAATATACCAGATAAGTGGAACTTTTTTCTTTGAGCTGTCATATTTGTATGATCCTTCCATTAATATTACACAATCCTGCATGAAGGGAAGTTATTGGTCTATTTCTCTTTTGGGATGAATGATTGATTTTTTTAGTAACAGTATTTGAGGGTCTAACAGTGCTAGGTCAGTTGGTCTCAGATATGTTGAAAGGTGAGGGGAATTGATGTCCTATCATCGGGCTTAGGAATCTTGTTTTCGAAGATATAGTACATGCATGAAGTCTCTTAGGTAGCTTAGGGCCTATCCAGTCTTTTAAAGTACTGGAACTCGAACTGGCTTGATTTGTGTTTTTTTTATAGGATAAACTTATTACTTGCAATTTAAATAAATTATAAAATTTTATTAAATGAAAACTTTTTAATTTTAAAAACTTTTTTAGTTTTAAAGTAATTGTTATTATTGAAATACCTATAATTAAGATATTTTATTTTGAAAACATTTTAAGATTTTTTTGTTCTAAGAATATTTGTAACTTTAAAATTGTTAAACAATTTCTTATAATAAAAATTGAACGGCTATAATTTTTATTAGGTATTGATAACTAAGGTATTTTTTCAATTTCTTATAATAAAAATTGAACGACTACAATTTTTATTAGTTATTGATAACTAAGGTATTTTTTATGTTTCCCCTAAGTGATAAAATCAGGAAAATTATAAGCGAAAATTGAGAACAAAAATTTAACAAAAGCATAGTTTTGTTTATTTTTTAAAATTATAATCAAAATCAAGAAACTGCAAGTAAACCAAACAAGATATTGTTAGAATTTATAATGGACCTATGGATTCACATGTGAAGGAAAGTTAGACTATATATAAGTCTAAGTGAGGTTTCATCCTAAAATTAATTGGTGATAGGTTGAATAGTCCGTTAGACTTATATATTAGCCTTCTTTTCTCTTTTTCTCCAATGTGGCACAAACTTTCACGCTTTATATTTCAACACACCCCCCTCACATGTGAGTCTAACACGCGACATAATTTATCAGTTTGAGGTGTTAACGACTAATATAAAAGCAACCTGCTCTGATACTATGTTAGAATTTACAATGAACTTACGAGCTCACACGAGAAGGAAAGCTAGACTACATATAAGTCTAAGTGAGGTTTCATTCTAAAACCAATTGGTAATAGGTGGAGTAGTCTATTAAATTTATATATTAGTCTTCTTTTCTTTCTTTCTTTAATATGGGAAAAACTTCCATTCTTTATATAATATTCCAGTTTCAACTGCGGCATCCAATCCTTGATATTGCTTGTTCTGAACGGAAATAAAAGTAATTTCACCAGCCTTAATTAGAAGGGAGAACGTTTGTGATTCATCCAATAAGGACTTACATGAGACTTTTTTGAAGAAAAAAAAGTCTCATTTAAGACTTAAATGAGACGCTAAGAATGAAAATTGAGAACCTAAAACATGAAAAGAAGATTAATTATAATTTAAGCAATTAAATTTCTTCAACGAAGTGTTAATTTATTTTATGGTAAAGAAGGACAAAATACAATTTTAATATCGAAGAAGTTAATAATGAACGACACACTATAGAAAGTACATTTCTGTCCTTTCATAATATTATTTTAACTTAAATGTCTAGCTTAACTTTTTTTGGTATTTTTGTTGTTTGTATTTTGTAAGATAATCTATTGTGTATACTTTCCTGTTTTATAAATCCAGTAGAACTTTTACTATTTTTGAGAATCTCATTTTGAAAGATTGTGTGTTTGATAGTGATTAATTTGAGAAGCTAATAATTTTAGGTTTATTTATTAACTAACTTTATAAATTCAAAGAGTTGCATCTTAAAATATTAATTTTTAATTGCATTTATTGTCATTTAAGTGTCGTTAGAATTCATAAGAAAGATGGTAAATCAATATCATTGGCCCACTGACTTCGAACTTCCTCATGTGATTCATTAATTTGCATTAGGAGAGAATCTAATCTCGTGGCACCATGATGTGTACAATCCTGACCTTATCATTCATATTCTTTCACAAAACCGAAATCAGGCTTGAACTTGGAGCCATATGAAAGTGATAAATACGCCCACACCTCCGGAATTGGGGTTGAACTTTTGAAAGTAGATTCATGATTTTTTTTAAAAAAATTGAAAAATGCACACATTTGGAAACTCTTCACTTCAAGAATGCGTTGAGAGGTGAAAAATGATATATTTAGGGAAATGATTTTTATTTATATTTTTTAAAAACGTTTTGAGAAAATAATTCTTTCAATGTGGTTGTTGGCACTTTTTAATCTCAAGTTATTTTACGAGACTTCCTTAGCATCTGTAGTTCAAGATCTGGAGGAATGCTGAAGAATCTGTAACTTGTGAATTTTGAAATTAAATGATGGGTTAGATGTTTCCCACGTTAATACTGCGGTCATTAGGCCATTGGAAAATACCGGTCGGGCCAATTTCCCTCTCAAGGTCCGGCAGAGTAAGGGTGTCATGACCAGAAACTGATTCCTAAAAAAGAGTGGAATTGTAAGAGTTCCAAGTACCAACGACGAGACAAAATTACAGTCGGTACTTGTCTATTTGCAGAAGAAGGCAACGGTTTGTATGTTTGACAACTTAGAACAAGGCAATTGGCAGTATCACCGCATATATTGAAAGACCTAAAGAGAGAGTTTACGAAAGTACTTCAAATCTGGAAGAGGGCGGCAAGAGCTACAGTACAGTGAGATAATGAACAAAGATAATGAAACCATTTCTCTCTTTGGACAGCAGCAAAACAAAAGAAGATAGGAAACTCGTAATTGAAGGACGGTCGTGAAATTCAATACACAAGCAATTAAACTGCAAATTACAAATTAAAATTCTTTGATTTAACTCACTCTACAGCCAAAATCTTCCCAGCTATCCATTCGATGGCTTGTGTTGGGGTGGTTTGAACAAATAAGTGGATGGCATCATTACCTGCGAACATACATTAATGTATAAAAGGTACCGTCGATTATTAAAAATAAGTACCAAATACAGTTTAAGATGGGAATACTATTGATGAGTAAAAACTATACTCCGCCTAAATACAAACTATATTATTACTCTATCCAATATCATGTTCATATACAATAATATTATAATTCATTATAGATAAACAAGACAAATTTTAAATGAGAATATGTTGATTGAATGAAAAGAATATCATACCTCAATATAAGATATGTCAGGACTTGATACATTCAATATCGTAGCTATATACAAATATTACTATGACGCAATAATAATACTAGCTTTAGTGAAAAAATGAGAGTATCATCATTGAGTACAAACAATACCCTATTTCAATATAAATTATACTAGTACTTTATCTATTCAATACCATATTAGTATAGAAAAAAATCTTATCATTCATTATAGATAAGTAAGACCAATATTTTAAAATGGGAATAAAATGATTGAGTATGAATAATATCATATTAAAATAGAAACTATACTAGAACTCAATATATTGAATACCATAACAGTAAATAAAAATTACCATGACATTTAAAATAAGTAAAAGATTAAAAAAAACAGAGAGAATACCATCTTTGAGTATAAACAATATCTTGTCTCAATAAAAACTGTAATAGTGCAATATTTTCTAATATCATGCTTATGTATAAAAATTACCATAATTCATTACAGATAATTAGGATGTACACTTTTTAATTTGAATATATTAATTGAATAGATAGAATACCATGTCTCAATACAATCTATACCAAAACTCACTATATTCAATATCATAATTACGTAAAAAAAACCAAGATGTATAACAATAAGTGACAGTTTTAATGAAAAATGGGAATATCATCTTTTAGTCAAATTATATCTTCCCTCAACATAAAGTATACTAGTACTTTATTTATTTAATATCGTGTTTATGTACAAAATACCATAATTCATTATAGATAAGCAATATATACCTTTTTATATAGAAATATTTTGACTGAATGGAAAGAATATTATGCTTTTACATAAACTATACCAATATTTAGTACATTCAATACCATAACTAAGTACAAAAATAACTATAACGTGACAACAATAAGTACTAGCTTCAATGAAAAATAGGAATACAATGGCTCAATAGAAATATTACCAAGCATCAATATAAAGAACATATATTAGTGCACTCTTGTGCCATAAACTATATCCTTTAATGGTTTACACTTAACTACATTCTTGTATGATCAACTTTGCTCTTATAAGAAATTTTGAATGGACAATATAAAGGATACGTTTTGGTATTTAATCATACTTCAAATGTTGTCTATTAAAGGATTCTTGGACATGGTTAACTACATGGTCTTACGGTCAATTGTTTTGTTATTACATATTTTAAAGAGAAAATGTGAAGGACATAGTGTATATGATCATGCATCAAACTATGTCCATTAACTATTTTGTTCAATGTAACTAACTTTACAAGCTTATGATCAACTGCATTCTTGTTTAAATTTTTTAAAGGACAATGTAAATGATGTGGATTGCTTTACGATCATGTATAAAATTGTGTAGAGATAAGGTTTTATTAAAGACTATTAATTATACTATCATGTACAAAACTGTATCAATTATTTGTGCTCTTGGACTTGGTTAAGATCGCAATAGTTTGGTGACCTGTGTTTATATTAGAAAATTTAAAAGAAAAATATGTCATTTAACCCTACAAATTTTCATCTATTAGTAATTACTTTATACCTATACCCCCATATCGATACTGTTAGGTTTTTTGTTGAAGCTTTATTGAAGCTTGAAAATGAACATCCACTTCTAATATGCAATACAAGTTTTCAAAATTTGTTTGTGTATTCCTTTTTTACTTATTTATCAACTATTTTTAATGTTATTTAGCAAGCATGGAAGGTATGAGTATCAAGAAAATTTTCAAATTGCATTTTTTTAATGAAGCAACAATATCAATGACATTTATAGTATCAATCAATCAATTTTTAAAGTTGCATACAAACCATTTCATTGCAATTTGTGGGATCAAACAACCATTTCCTACCTAGAATATTATGCTTGTAGTGCAGTGCATTCTCAAGTATTTTTAACATGCATTAAAATGTGTAAGAGAGTTTGCAGTAATAATAGTATTGTGAGAAATGAAAAGAAGAAGCTTAGATGGTTTTGCTAGGAAATATACATTAAATATAAAATAAAATTTTTATTAATAATTTTTGACTTCATTGGTATTTGTTTATAGTAAAATTTGGTGTAGTAAGGAGAGAGAAGAGTTGGAAAACAAGAATAAGAAAGAAGATTATCTCTATTAGAGTGTTGAATCATTTTAATGAGCATCCATTTGGTGTGTACTATATATTGATGTGTATTTGTGACCATTTAGCATAAGTTGATATATTTTCTATGATATAATGGTACATTTTGTGAAAATCAGTCATATATTTCAAATATTATTATAGTATTTGTGGTATAATGTAGATGGTATATTAGAGATAAGTAATAAAATAAAGAATGAGATAAGTTATTTAGATGCGACGACCTCACATAATAAGGCAAAGTACATAGAGATAGAGGTGGTACTTGACATAGGAATGACGTTTGAAAGTTGGAAAATAAATTTTGATTTGTACTAAAAGTATGCAAGATGTCATGATTTGTAGTTGCTATAAGGGGAAGGAACAAAGATAAGAATAAAGAGTTTAAGAGTAGAAAATTTGTGTGTCATAGAGGTGGATTACATAAACCACAAGAACTTAATATAATGAAACCTAGTAGTGGAAGAATTATGTGTAATTCTTAAGTATATTGTTAGTTCTATAAAGGAATTTAAAGCATAGGCAAGTTTAAAGATGTGCATAACTATGATCTAGATATAAGTAATATGAGGTTTGTGAGGCAACATCAATTTACCAACAGTCATATTAGATGTGGATTGAAAATGAATGATTGTTATGAGATTAGGTCGTTTATAAATATATAGACTATTGTTGCAACTATAAGTGGATGTGAGAACACACATGTTTACTTGAGGACTACCTTATTCATATAGAACGGTTGAGGAGAGTGACGCTAGAAGCAAGTGACACAAAAGTGGCTTATAAGATATTTATTAGCATGAGAAGGATAGTGGGTTTTTTTTTTACAAAATTGCTTGTGATACGGAAGGAAGGTTGAGGAATATTTTTTTAGTTGGTGTGAGGATCCGTGCAACATATACTAAATTTGGTGATATGAAAGGTATTTAGCAAACAGTTTATCGGCTATTTTTTAGCTTATTGACTAAAAGTTAGCTTTTTGATCATCTTAAAAAGCTATTGATGTATTTGGTGAATGACTTATTAGTTAGCTTATTTAACCCGAATAAGTTGTTTTTTAAAAGCTCCATAGAGGAGCTTTTGGAGTCAGTTGTTTGCCTAATGACAGTATTGCCCTCAACTTTATACTCTACGTTTGCTTTGCATGTTTTTAAAGTTAGTTTTTTTACTGTACAATTATGTCGTGAAGTTTGGAAGAATATAATAAAGGGGTTAATTAAACTTTTAAATCTTTATTTAATTTTATAATATTAGTTTACATTTAAAAATACCATTATATTAAGTTTTTGAACATAAAGAGACACATCAAATTAATATTTTTATTATATAACTACTACATATCGTATCTGTGTCATACTATAATTCTAAATATTTTTAGTTTGTTAAATAATA
>JANZLF010000222.1:8458255-8469085 GCA_026546835.1 Erythroxylum foetidum
TTATTATTATTATTATTATTATTATTATTATTATTATTATTATTATTATTATTATTATTATTATTATTATTATTATGTTTTCTATTAAAGTTATAAACTTAATTTTTGTAAAATAAATATCTAAATCTAAATTCTTATAAGAATATTTAATGAAATACTAAGAAATATAATATTCATACCCTTATAATTTTTTAAAATCATGTCTTCATAAGTCATTTTATACATCAACAACTAATACTAAATAATTAATTTTACCAAACATCTGTAATAAACAATTGATGTTATCCGCTGATCAAATCAACTGATATAATCAGCTATCAACTAACTGTTGATAGAATTAACTAACAGCTAATGCAATCTGTCGTTTGTCAAATAGGGCCATGGTAGCATTTGATAGCACCTATCTCATCAACAAATATCAAATGTTGTTTGCCTTATTTGTGGGTGTAAATAATCACGACCAACCTATTTTTCTTAGTTGTTCACTATTGTGATATGAGATGACCAATAGTTTTTGTTGGCTATTTCCTACATGGTTAAGCTGTATGGATGGGATTTAACCTAGTGCAATAATTACTGGCTTCCACTAAGGTGATATTCTCTATTGTTAGGCATAGAATATGTTTATGACACATACTGAAAAAAATTACTTAAGAAATTTGGTGCGAAATGAAAATGCTAAGCTTTACAAGGAGGAGGTGAAGAGATGACACAAGTCTTATCTTAAGCAGAAGGAATTTAAGGTAGGAGATCCAATTTTGCTACATAATTCGAGTTTGAGACTGTTTTCAGGAAAGTTAAAATCACGATGTAATGGACCTTTTACAATCACCCAAGTTTTTGATCATAGAGTCCTCGTATTGAAAAATGCAAACAAGGAAGCCTTTAAGGTGAATAGGCATTGCTGCAAACTGTATATTGGTGGAGAGATTTTGAAGGAAAAATGAATAATTTTTGTGCAATTAAATTTGTTTTAAATTCTATAAATAAGTCTTGATGATTTGGACTAAGTTACTTTACTAATTCTCTTACCTTCTATGAATCAATTATAAGATTGGAAAGCAATCTAGATGTCAAGTTGAGATTCCACTTCTGACACCATCACCAACTTAATCACCATGACAATTCTATACTCTAACCCTTATCTTTTATTTTATAGTTATTTTCAATTATTCTCATGTTTCTCCTGTTTCGTTAATTTTTATTCCAACCTTGTATTGTTTGTTTGTTCTTCTTATATTGAGGACAATGTGTTGTCCAAATGTGGGGAAGGTTGTGTGCTAATGTTTTTATTTGAGTGTATTTTTGCATGTTTTATGATAGTTTTGCTTAGGATTGCATGATGTGATTTGTGTGAATGTGTCAATAGCTAGGACTTAACGAAATCGATTTAGCTTTGAACGTAGTCTTTTAGGTTGCTAAACTTTTTTAGCTTGTGAAATTACTGACCTAGGTTACCTTAGTTAAATATGATGTTAATTAGGATTGATGTTAGTTAGTTGCTCTTAGAATTTACCACATTCATTTATAACTTTAGATCAATCAAATAAGTAGCATTCTTAGTGTCTTTTCATGAGAATGATTAGCTTAAGAAATGAGGTAGGCAAGAAAATTAAAAAAAAAGTTGTGTAATTATGAAATAAATAACTATTCCGTTGGCTCTTTTAAAAACAAATTGGATTATGAATAGAGTTAGTAGCCAGTTAAGAATGTAATGTAGCTGAGTAATCAGAAGACATTCCTCACAAATGTTTGTCTTCGAGTCAAAGGGATCACTTAATAAAAACATGACCTAGTTGAGTAACCGGAGAACATTCATCATAAATGTTTGCCTTCGTATCAAAATGCTAGGTTCATATTAATAAAATTAACAAAAATAGTGTGTTATTTATTAAATCCTACTGATATTGTGAATAACACGATTCTTATGAAAACTTGCTTAAGGATAATTACAATGTCGATTGACTAAATAATTATCAATATGTGTGTGTAAGTGATAGGAGTGAATGAATGTGACATTAGGTCCTGATTAGTATGTATATTAAGTTTGAAGTACTGAGACACAGATTTCACATGTTAATAAGTTAGAACAACTTAAAGGATCGAGTTTATATTTAAATTTGTTTTGTGAAGTTCAATGAAATTCTTTCATTATTGCATATGTGTATGTGTTGTGTTTTGGTGTGTTTTTCTTATTTTGTCTTTACTTGAGGACTAGCAAAAGTTTAAGTGTGGGAATGTTGATAGTGATAGGTTTCATATGTTTTAGTGGGTATTTTAGTTGTTAAATGGAATGGTTAGTGTATATTTAAGATAAGATTGTGTTATTTAGTTAAATGTTTATGTTTTGAGTGTTAGACAGGTTGGAGCATGCTTTTGTGCTGAAATTTTGTGTATTTGAGGTGTCTTGATGTATTTGTTAGTGTTTGAGAACATATATGGAAGAACGAACATGAATCAGAGGAAACCTAGAGCCAAACCAGGCCCACGACAGAACCAACTTGGGGAGCCACGATCCTGGCTTTGTCTGCCATGATCGTGGCAGAGAGAGCTAAATGAAGTGCCACGATCATGGCAATATAAACCACGATCAGGGCCTACGTGACAGGCAGTGATGACATTTGGGACTTTTTGGACTTGAGAAAATCCTCGGATCTAAAATAAAAAGGCTATATAAAGAAAGATAAAGAACCCTAGGAGAAGCTCCAATTTTTGTCACTTTGAAAAAACTCTAAGAAGAAAGAAGAAGAGAGAGAAGAAGAGGAGGAGGAGGAGAGAGGAGCGAGATTTTAGTGTTGTGATTATTTGTTGTAACTTCATACTTTGGTAATAAATCGAGAGAGTAAACTGAATGCAAAATGATTGAGTTGGTTAATAAGAGTGAAACGATCTAATAGACCACGCAAATAATCAAATCGATAATTATACGGATAAAGATCTCTTGTGAGACCTGATTTTTATTAGAAGAGGTAAGAACTGATTAGGTTGTGGGTTGATTATTAATCGAGAGATGACATTTTCAATAACTCAACTTAATTAGGGTTTATTAATTAAGGCTTAGTGATTATAAATTGAAAGAGAGTAATCCACTCTTTGATAGTCTAAAACTGAAACCTCACTAACACAAAAGTGATTAAGTTAACATTGATGATAGGATAAATCTCTTTCTCATAATTTGGTAGTTCTTCTTGTGTGATTTTCCATTGTGAATTTGGTGGTGCTCAATATTCAATTTCTTTTATGTTAATTTTACAAATTAACTTTCTGTCAATTATCTTCACATGTTTACTTTTATGTTCAGTTTTTGTTTTTATTTTAATAATTCTTTAGGCCTTAGATAACTTATAATTAGATTAGTTCAACAATTCCTCGAGAGATCGACACCTCACATACTACACCTACAACTTGTACGCTTGCAGTATGAGCATTTTAAATAGATTAAAACTTGCCTCAACACTCACCACCTTGATCTAATCTCTTAATTTTCCTTTCCAGTTGGTTTTTAACCTTAGCTTTGTATTTCATAAACACTTCCTCTACATCACTTTTATTTTTCAATAAGTAAACCTTAGTAAATCTAGAATAATCATTCATAAAAGTAATATAGTATCTCATGCCTCCTTTACTCACACAATTGTTAAAATCACTCAAATTTATGTGCAACAAGTCCAACAATTGTGACTCTCTCGCGGTCACTGACTTAAAAGGTTTCATAAAGTGTTTAGTCTTATCACAAATTTGACATTTTTTTCATTTCATTAGTGACCTTATGCCACAAGTTTAAGCTTTGCATCCTTTTGATTGATCTTACGTTTATATGCCTAAGTCTAGAGTGTCATAAGTCTAAGGACTCAACCATATAAACAGGAGAAGTAGATGCATTCATTTCAATATCAAGTACAAATAAGTCCCAATTACAAAACCCTTTACCAATAAAGTCCTTATTCTTAGTAAGGCTAGCTTATCATAATTAAAGGTAAATTTAACACCAGCCCTGTTAAACAATGCACCAGAAATTAAGTTTTTACGTACAACAAGAACAAACAAAACATTTTATAATGTCAACACTTTTTCATAAGTGAGTTCGAGAGTGACTTTCACAACTCCTTGGATAGGAACTTTGCTAAAGTTGCCTATGTATACAAAATTGCCATCAACAGCATCATTCAACTCCTTAAACAAGGCTTTATTAGTGCAAATATGGCGTGTGGCTCCTATGTCAATGATCCACTTAATTAAGTTTCTAACAAGGTTGAGTTCAGATATCATAATATTAATGATCTCCTTGTCATCATCACCAACTTCGACCATATTAGCTTGAGGCTTACTAAAGCTCTTCTAATTGCCTCACTGGTACCCCGTCTGGTTTCCTTTCCTGAACTATCACGGTTTTTATCCTTGAACCTTCTTCTCATAATTGATTCTAGCTTGGCAATGAGCAACAAGATGGCCTGACTTGTGGCACTACTAATAATCATCATCAATCCTTTTGCGTTTAAACTGATCCTACTTGTTGTTGAAAGAAATGTTTTGTCCATCATTTTTCTTAAAGTTACTTGCATTTTTATGTTCTATCACATTAGCCTTAATAGTAAGGACAAGGGTGAGTGATTTGGTCTTATCCTGTGTATAGTGTGATTTGGTCTTATCTTGTATACAATTGACATCCTCATTCTTTACATGCCCTATCAATTCCTGAAGCTTCATGACTTTCTTCTTATACCTCAATTGGTTTTTATACTCTTGTCATGAGATAGACAGCTTCTCAATAAGGGAATTAGCTTGAAACAACTCGCATATGTTCATATCCTCAGCAAGGATTTTGGCAACTAGGTTTTTATACTCATATAATTGGTCCATAATAGGCTTATCATCAATAATGGTAAATTTTAACCACCTAGTAACTGCATATTTCTTAGTACCGGTAACATCTGTCACATATTTTATTTTTAACGCATCTTAAATTTTCTTGGCAGTTTTGTACTTGCAGTAAATGTCAAACAATGGATTTATCATATGGTTGAGCAACAATTCCCTAACGGTGCAGTTATCATTAATTGTCTTAGGATCGATATTATCATTAGGAATTCCTTGAAACAATACGTAATCAAATTTGTATTGTTGAAAGTAAAATAGAATTTTTTTCAAACTATTGTTTAAAATTTCTCTCATCTAGAGGCTCTAATCTAGTTAGGTTAGGTATGCAAAACTTACAATGGTCTCTTTCTCAGACGACATATTAAATTCGATCACTCGAAATAATCAAACAATACAAAGAGAACAATAACAAGAGGAACCAATATTTCGAATAATGTAGCAACAAAAACAGAACAACATTCCAACTTATACCGAAGCAAATACGTAGTAATTTCCAACTACAGTAGCTATTTCAAATGCAATAACAAGAATAGAAAATATCCCGATAAAGAGCAAGCAGAACAACACAATTTCTAACAACAATAGCAACGCAACAAATAAATTTCCGACTTGGATTGTTAGCGAAAATATCATAAATAATTAAATTAGAATTGCTTGTCTGAAAATAACGTAAATAATTAAACCACTAGTTTCGGTGCATTCTAAAGGGTGGAGTAGGAACTGTCCCCGAGAAGTAAAAGAAGCGTAGACAAAATGTAGAATAAAGCAAACACGTGTGACAAAATACGAAGATGTTTTTGTTAAAAGGTGTCTGTATGTGCGTGGAAAAGGATATGTTGTATAGAGCAAAAATTAAAACAAAAACACAACTGTAAGTGGAGAGAAACAAGAGTAGATGATTAGGTCGTACATATAAAGGGAGAGTTCCATACGTTGAATGGTAATAAAGACACGTTAAAAGGAAACGTTAATTATAATGGTGGTAATTAACAACATGAATGTAAGAAATGTTTAGGTAATAATGATGATGAACGTTTGGGAAATTTAACACGTAAACGTTATGAATGTTTAGGTCAACCTTTGCCATTAAACCAAGTTTTTGGAACAATAACGCCAACAAGCACCATAACTAACAAATGCACTGCACAACCTTTGGGTTAAGTTTAATTCGATTATGTTCTAGCATATGAACATAATGTACAAACTTAGGGGGGTGCTTGGCTAATGGGTTTGGGAAGGTATCAATAGGTAAGGAATGAAAAATGTTTGGTTGGTTATGTATTATCATTGTAAGAAAAGTTTTTTGATATCTTACTTTTAAGAATTACTCGATACGCTCCAACTGTGATAGGAATGATTTTCATTCCTTAGTAACTTTTACGTTGGTTACAAGAAATGTCACTGGCATGACAAGAATTACTTTTTTTAACAATTAAATATAATTAATTAATTTTAATATAATTAATTAATTATATTTTCTCTTTTTAGCAATTAAATATAATTAATTAAAATATATTAAAATTTGATGTAAAACAAAATTTTATTTCTTAATATTTTTAACAAACTAATTACTATCAATGGTAATGGTAATCATTCTTTCATCTTAAACAATTATTATAAATATAATGATTATGTTCATTTTCATTACTCACTATATTCATTCTTATTCATATTAATATTTTCCCATATGAACCAACCGCCGCAAGACTCTTTGCATGAGGTCCTGGCAAACGTAGAGATGTTAGATGAACTAACTTGCATGCAGCCATCATATTTTATTGTGAGATTTCTAAGCAAGTTAGCATTGATTATCATGTACATGCTAGTTACAGTAATTCAAAAATTGAAGGGCATAAATATTTTATTGGAAGCCAAAATTCTTCCTCTATGTTGTTGTTGAACAAAGTAATTTTAGAAAACAACCTCATTTTTGCGTTCAGATGATGCTGAGAAGTTAAAAAATTGAACCAAAAAATTAGACAATTCTAAATTTTACATTTGAATCGTACGAATTAGTTAAGTTTTTTAATCACTGGTGAACAAGTAGAATACTTTAATTTAAGGAATATTTTATAATTTAAAAAGTTATTGATACTTATTATACCATGTCGAAATCAACATCAATATCAAAATTGATATGCGATTCGCAACATTGGGCTCGTCGTCTGTAATAGGGCTTTAGCTGTTTGAGTGAAGTTGCCTTGGTTGTTTGGGAAAATGACATCAACCAGGGAAAGGGTAGAGCTTGGAGCGTATGCAAATTGGAAAAGAGAATTGACCCAGAAAAGACAAGAAGCTTGGGAAAGGAGAATTAGCGCAGTGATGGCCTAGGCTTCGCAAAGTGAAAGGAAATTCAGTAATTTTATTCAGGTTTCAAACATTCACTTATTTCTTAAAATAAATAAAATGTGGTTTGAGCACGATAACGTAAATGGTCCCATGGTCTAGTGGTCAGGACATTGGACTCTGAATCCAGTAACCCGAGTTCAAATCTCGGTGGGACCTTTCGACGCTATTTTTGCTTCCTCGCACAAAGGCTACTAATTCCGCGGGACACGGACTGGTTGGCTAAAATTGACATTTCTAGTAGCGATTCAACCTTGAAGAGGGCAATATAATATCAGATTATCTATCATCATTGCTATGTACATTACTATTTCATTCTATTTACTTAATCTCTTTTTTGGTGCATAATTCGGATTCAGAGTCTGTATTAGTTATAAATAAAACTGCGCATACTGAACCTTTCAAAACTTTAATTTTAATAAGATTTTTTCTAAATTATTTTTATCATCGTTGTTGTATTATTGTAAAGTATATTAAAAACTTATAACTAATTGTTTCTCGGAGAAAAACTTATAACTAATCTCGATTTTATATGTGTTCAAAAAAGTTAAATCATTCTTAATGTTATTGAAAAATTGACGGAGCTAGTAATTTCACAAACTTTCTGATTCATTTATAGCAAACGAAAAAAATAAGAAAATTAAGAGAACCAAAAAATAAATCAACGCTGAAAATTTAGTAACATAGTTCAACATATCTTACTTACGTTTGCGGGATCCTCACTCAGCTTAATCACTTTCATCGAAGTACAATAGATTTACCCAATGCTTTACTAAGTCAACACTACTAAACTCTTGACACTTTCTCTTAATCTTACTTTCTGTGAAAGATTTTCACATCCACTAATACGACCGACTCGTGTTAACATCATCAAAAGATTTTTCTAAACTATTTTTAATTAAATGACAATTAATAAAAATAACTCAAGTGATCAATCAACTAAGACTAAAACAATAATACATTTGAGATAAAATAAAAACTTCCCTATGATTTTAGCTTCTCGAAATAGATCTAAAAATATGTCCATCAGTTGAATTGATTCATCCCAGTTTTAACAACTCCAATTAAACCATACAGAATACTCCATATATCATGTATATTTTATGTACAAACCTAGAAGATCATGTGGTGTTTATCTCACAAAGAACACACGCACAACCCTAGAAAAAGAAGTCTGGAAAAATAACAAACTGACCCATGGTTTTTTTCAAACCTAAAAGACATGCACGTACTGCTATGTTTTTCCAATCATCAATTAATGCACACTTAACTGTTTCTGTTGCTTCCTTCGCATTCCCGTCTCTGTCTCTCTTGTGAAGACTCTCTCTCTCTCTTGTTTTCCGATAACAAGTCTTTCTTTTTTACTCTTATACTCTACAGCTCCTATCTATAGTTCTTCTTATTTCTGTCTATTTTGGATATCAACGCTGAGGAGACTATCTTGGTGAATGAGATGTACCACCGGCTAAACTTAGAGGAGGAAGAGCGTCCTTTAGAATATGTCGTCGACCCAGAGGTGGGTGATCAAAATTTACAGGAGACAACTTGGCAGCATTGCGTGGTGGGGCGACTACTGACAGAAAAATCTATCAATTTTATGATCTTCAAGCAGATCATGGCAAGTGTATGGCGCCCCATCAAAGGTCTTATGGTAAAGGAGCTGGGTAATAACGTCTGTCTTTTCCAAATTTTTCACCATCTTGACGTTAACAGAGTGATCAAAGATGGACCTTGGAACTATCAGCAAACTCCTCTCCTACTACATGTCCTACAGCCCCATGAGAATCCTCGACAAATAGAACTGGTGAAACTGGAGCTATGTGTGCAATTACATAATGTTCCAAATGGTTTTATGTCAGAAAGAGTCGCCAGTGATGCTGGCAACTACATCGGTGAATTCATTGAAGCGGATTCACGTAACTACTTCCGTATATGGAGGGATTTTATGCGTATCAGGGTTGCCATTGATATTCAAAAGCCACTGAAACGAAAACTAACTATCAAGCGACCCAACGGAGAGACTGCTTGTTTGGATTTTAAATATGAACGCTTGAACACATTTTGTTATTTCTGTGGTCTCGTGGGTCACACTGACAGATTTTGCCATCTGCTCTATGAATATCCAAACTTCCCCAAAGACAAGTTCGCATATGGTACTTGGTTAAAGGCTGACTCCAAGAGACAAACTCACATCGGTGCTAAATGGTTTCGTTCAGAGAACGATCTTATTCAAGAAAGGGGTGGGGGTACTCCACCTCACTCGACGATGACACAACAGCAACGGGGATTACGCACTGACCCAGGCAACTACTATAATCCCACCGAGATTTGCGGGTTTCAAAGTTCAAACACCTACGGCGCGCCTACGATAGGAAGTGGCTCGAATCTGACAAGCATGCAATGTCAACAGTCTAATATGATACACACAATAAAGGTTGCCCATACAGCTACTTCGTCCCAGGTGATATCGGATACACTAGTAATAACTGAGACTAAACGAAAGCACATATAGGAGGAGTCTGAAGTGGAAAATGAATCAATTCAAATGGCGGTGCTCTTGGCAAATAGTGACACTGGGCCAAAAAACTCGACTATGGTGGGTTCTGGTTCCCAGGCCCACCTAGAATTATGACTACCCTAAGTTGGAATTGTCAGGGGCTTGGGAACCCACGTACAATTCGGGCCTTAAAAGACTTAGTGTCTGACAAGAAACTCACTTTTATTTTTCTTATAGAAACAAAAATAAAAAAAGATAGTGTTTTACGACTAAAAGCTACTTTGGGTTATAGTGGTGCTTTTGTGGTGGACCCGGTTGGAATGAGTGGGGATTTAATGTTGATGTGGAAAGACCAACACATAGCCCGTCTGCTGAGTTTTTCTAATCATCACATTGATATTGAGGTTCAAATAGAAGGAATGGAACGATGGCGTTTAACAGGATTTTATGGTTATCCAGAAAGAACTAATAGAAAGCAAGGCTGGGATTTACTTCGGTCACTATCCTCCCAATCTGAATTGCCATGGTGTGTTATAGGTGATTTCAATGATATCTTGTTTCTCTCTGAAAAACAAGGTACACTCTCTCATCCTCGAGCCTTGATGGAGGGCTTCCGTACTGCTATCAACGATTGTCGTCTCTATGATTTGAGCTTCGAAGGACCACGATTTACTTAGGAGAACCGCAGAAATGAACAAGCGATAGTGAGGGAAAGGTTGGATCGATCTATGGGGACACGAGCCTAGTCAGATATTTTCCCGTTGGCAACAGTCTCTATGTTACCAACGGTATCCTCATATCACCTCCCGTTATTCCTCTCATTAGGTGTTAAGCTACAAAGCTATGTGCATAAACGGTTTCGTTTTGAAGCAGCGTGGATACTAGAGACGGATTGCAAGCAGACAGTGAACACAAGTTGGAACCAAGGTATCTTTAACTCCCTTTACAGTCGCCTTCGATTGTTAGACCCCGAATATTTTTTATGATATCATTAAGCATGAATTTCGATAATTATGTGTTTATGGTTTAATTTGATTAAATGAGACCTAATATTGGATAATTGAGTTTAGATGTGATTAAATATGGTTAAATAGGAATTAGAGGATTTA
>JANZLF010000222.1:8469185-8484028 GCA_026546835.1 Erythroxylum foetidum
ATTTTATGTAAAATTAAATTTGTATCACAAAAATTATTATAATATAACAAAAACTTATTTTTTTAATGCGATATATAGTTGAAAATTGTCTTTTAAAAATATTATTAAATTTAATAAATAAATATTATTTAATTATAGTTAATTTAATTTTAATTAGATAATCTATTTCCTAAATTACCAATCTCAAAATTCAGTAATTTGGCTTGAAAGCAAGAAATCTAACTTGGATCTGCTTTGAACTTTCTGAAAGATTTAATATAAATGAGAATGTTCATCTGTGCTTGCTGTAAATGGAGATTATTCCAACGCCTAGTCTTTATCTGAACTCCATACTTAAGTTCCAAGAACTGTTAAGAAGTTCTTTACAAGCTAAAGCAATAGAAAACCTGAGTCTCTCGACTACTCATTCTAAACCAACTTTACAAAACTTCTCCTCCAAAGGCCTTGTATGATAGTTCCAAGGCCGTCTTTTCAGAAGATGTCATCATCAAATAAGGAATTGAAGAACTCGTCGTTCCAATCCTGCAGATTAAAGAAAAAGGAAGTAAACGTAGCTTTCATCAAGTTGCAGACTAGAAAAGTAGATTACTCTGAGAGCTAGAAAGGATTAAACTTGGATAGCTAAGCCACATGCCTGAATCTGAATCCCTTCTGTTGCATTATCTGCTGAATACATTCCGTCAAGATTAGGATCCAGGATAGTTTCAGGGTCCTGTTGGTTCACATACATATAATAAGTGAATCCCAAGTACCGACTCGGATGACAACTATTATTCACTGGGAGATTTAAGGATTCTTACCTGGATAAAGCTAGGTTGATAAGCATCCACTAGATTTTCATTTCCATTAAAGTTCATCCCTCCTCCACCTTGGACCTATACATAATAAAGATATGTAACAGAGAAGTGTGAACTTCTTCAAATTTCACAGCTTGTGAATGTATAAGTGCAGAAGGTTCAATTAAAGAGTTCAGGCTTCTGCTTATGCTTAGGAACATGTGAAATAGAGACGTGCCTGGACTGAGTGTTGATCATTCCAAGCAGTGAGTTGCTGATATGAGTTAGGATCCGAAAGTCCACTGGAAGGAGTATTGTTGACTTGAGCTTGATATGAATTGCTTGCAGAGAAGCTGACTTTAGGTTGGTTTGAGTTGCTTGCAGAGAAGTTTGAGTTCCGGAAACCTTGTGCAGCTTGTTGCTAGACATAAGAAAATACCAATCAACTTATCAAAACAAAAGTCCTGTAGTGTCATGATCTTAAAAGAATGTATGAATTAGCGGATGTCATCTGCAGATTACCTGATAAGGAGATTTGGTGTGAGATAGAATTTCATCAAAGTCACTGTTCAGCTGCAGGTAATTTAAAATGTCATCCAAGGTAGATCCATCGCTGATTAAGTTGAAAAAGTCCATGTCTTCAGCTCCATTTCCAATGCCATCCTGATTCTCTGCAATCGGCAAGATCGAACTGCTTTCAGGATTAGCGCCAGTGAGGGATGCTGAGAATTGGTCAGGAATCGCACTCCCTGTCTGAACCAAGTTACTGAAAGAACCATTCCCCATTGATGGAACACTCGAGGAGAAATCGTTGCAGTTCCAATTTATAAATCCATTGATACCACTTAACATGTCACCTGCATTGAAGTTCTTTTGTCCCAGTCCGTCACCGATCATTTCAGTTTTAACATAGTTATCTTGTCCATTGTTCAGGTATGGAGAGGAATTGTTGACAGCTACCACACCATCTTTAATTCCTGAAGCAGTTGGAATGTTACAGATTTTGTCGGGACTTGGTAGAGTTTGAATCTGTTGTTGATCTAGGGGCAATGGAAGCTGATGATGATTAGGAAAGTTCAGGGAAGTGAAGTTGGGGCCATCAGGTGATAAAGAAACAGTTTCTCCACGTCCTGGTTGGATTTGAGCTCCCATTTTTTGCATGCTTACAAAATCAGGTAACCGTTGTTGTTTTTGTTGTTCCAAACTACGAAGCATCATGGAAGCAAGTCCATTGGCAAAGGTCGACCTCAGGTCCTTCTCTGGCGAGTCTTTTGGTATTGTGCTATTTCCTTTCTCAGCAACCCGTTTCAGGAAAAGCCTATATTTCTGCAAAGAATTAACATGTTTCTTCATCAGGTTAGTAAGTAGAAATTAAAGATTATAATTTATGCACTATTCTTTAATATGTAATTATAAACTTTTATTGGTCGTTATTACTGATAACTCTTATAAAAGTTCAAATTATCAAATAAATATTAAATTATTAAAATGTAATCTTAATAATAAAGTTTAGACAAAACATGTAAAATGTAATATAAGACATTGTAATATAAGAAACTTTCTCAGGAAATCATATGAGAAAGTCATTGCATCCTACCTGTAAATGACTAGCAACATTTTCTCTGGTAAGTCCAGGCACGCTCATGAACTCAAGAATCTTTTTGGGAACAGATTCTGAATGGACCAAACATGAAAAGAGAAACCATTGAAAGCGTTTATCAAGTTAAGAAATGAACACTTCAACTAAAGAAATCAGGTTCAAGTTAAGGAAACGAAACAAGAAAATCATTAAGCAAAAAAAAAAACTACTTACTGTCCAACCCTAAGTGGCTTATGGCATGCAGAAACCGGTTATGGAGTGAGTTAGTCCAAACCACCTTGGCCTTTTTCGGGCCGGTGGTAGTTCCATCTTCATCTTCTCTGTTACCTTTCCTTT
Organism: Erythroxylum foetidum; assembly: GCA_026546835.1. Lineage (NCBI taxonomy): Eukaryota > Viridiplantae > Streptophyta > Magnoliopsida > Malpighiales > Erythroxylaceae > Erythroxylum > Erythroxylum foetidum. Next base: position 8,471,898 of record JANZLF010000222.1, read on the forward strand.
TCAGCTTCTTCGTAGATCCCTTCACATCGCGCCTTTCTTGGGGAACAGAAGCCGAAGAATTTATGTATTCAATGGGAAGTTTCTCGCCTGATGAGGGTATTCCTTCCATGATGGCACTAGGTTTTCCTTGCTTCGATGTCACTGCACATTGCCAAATGTTCTTGAGATCGTTCTGGTTAACTGGTTTCATCATATAAAAGGATGCTCCACTCTCTAAACAGTCCATTACCACACTTTTTTTATCATCAGAGGACATTACTGCATCATAACAAGAGAGTTAAATCGTATGAAACAGTGAAGAAAACTCAAGTTTTGAATTGAGATCATTATACTTACTGACAACAGGAAGATTGAACTCTTCATTCACTTGTTGTTGAAGTTCAATACCATTCATCACAGGCATGTAAAGGTCAGTAACAACCAGGTCGAAGAAGCCTTGGTGCAACCGAAGTTGTAACAAAGCATCCAGAGGACTCCTTACAGTAACAACCGATAACTCGAGCTTTGGATCTAAACATACTTCAAGAAGCCTCAAATTTATCAAAAAGAACATCATGATTATGCATATATCGAATTCAAATCATACTTTAATTTCTCTATCCAACACTATAGATGAGGGGAAATGAATGTTATTACATATATTAATCAATTGAAGTAACAGAACAATACTTTTTCCAAAATAGACTTTGCATATGCATGCATGTAACGTTCATTGTGATATGTCAAGGTTCTTAAGGTGGGTTAGACTTGAATTGGAACAACATAGAGACAAGAAACTAGGTAAGTTCAGTTTAGGTAATGTATTATTGGTTGAGAACTAAATTTCCTTTTTCTTTCTTAAAGAGTGCTTAAACACTATCTATATTAAGAGCTGTGTGTACGAGATGAAGGAAGAACGAACCTTTTTACTTAGTAATGACATACTAATTGCAGAATGACTACTTCCATTGAAACTGATTGAGCTCTAACCAAATGAATAAAGATTGGCCAAGTAAGTGTAGGGATAGCTCTATATGTAATACATATATATAGAGTATATTCAGTGTTGGGTTGAAGTTAGGTTGAGTATTTAATTCAATTCCATAATATTTTGTGTCAGGGTTAAATTAAGAAGCTTGAATAAGAAATTTACATGATAAATGAATTAAAGCTTCTAATTAATGTAAAGTTTGTTTTATTGTGACAAGTAATATTTACAATAGACTTCTGTTTATTAGCTACATGATGTGGATTAAGAGTCCTAGTCTAATTTCTTTTTTTTAGTAAGATATTAAAATTGATATATATGAATAAAGATAACTAAAAAATAATCATGTCGAGAAAAAAGTATTCGAACAAATAATTAAGATAAGATAATTAAATGCAATAATTTTGTTATTTATTTAGAAAAAAATAAAAAATTAAGAGATTAATGTAATAAGATTTTAAATTATCAACAAAATTATTTTAAATCGGAGTAAAACGAGGAAAGTAAATGAAAAAAATGAAAGAAGATTTTTTCTTGAATGCAAAAATTATAAAATTTAATATTTTGAATATTTTGATTAAATTTATAGGATATTTTAACTTAGATTGAAGAAGAATATGGTCTTTAAATTAAGTGTAAAAGTAATTAAATCTAAGTATGAACTTTATAATTAAAAAAAAACTAAGTTAATATGCAGAAGAGAAAAAATGAAAAATTCTTAAAAAAAGTTCAAAAAGAAAAACTTTTGTTGCTTTCTTTTTACGAAAAAGAAAAGTAAATTCGTAGTATATACATTTTGTTGATTCTCACTTCCTTAAAATATCATCAACAACAGCAGAAAGTAATGGATCAAATGAAGAAAACATGCATGCAAACCTTCGTCAAATCATCCTCAGTGACCATTTGATGATCAGAATCCATGTAAACAACCAAACACAAGTTGAAATCATCCACAGAAATCAAAAGGGTCGTCAAAAAAATTCACAAACTTTCAAAGAAAATGTTGGATTTAACGAAACAGATGTCGGTCACTTCAATGAGTATCTGCAGGCTCGTGATCTAAATGGGGAAACACACAACAGTCTGATAAAGAACATGAGATGTATATGTATCTTTCACATATATATACCTCTAGGACAGTAAGTTTTAAGCATAGATGCAACGATTGCAAGAGAAGTAGAATCATCATCCACAACCAGTATTTGGATCTTCAAGAGAGACGAAGTGGTCTTCAAAGATGGAGTAGGCACAGACCTCTCACGACCCATGTTTTGTAAACTTTCAGACATGGACAAGAAACTTTGTAGCCGAGTAACCACTGACTCACGTGTATAAAAAAAGAGCAGAAAGCTGGAGTTTACAGTTGTCTTACAACTCTTAATATATAGTTAGTGAGACACCTGTTCGATATATAGAAAATCTGCTGCTTCTTCCTTTTATGCTTTTCCTAAAACTATCTTAATCTCTCTGTGTTTTGTTTCTCTTCACTCGGATTGTTTCATTTTCTGGATTAAATGTCGAAGTGGAGATGAATTTACAAGGCTCTTCATTGCTAAATTAGTCTAGTTTAGTATGAACTCAACATAGAAGCAGCAGTCCACACAAAATCCTGTATAATGATGTGAAAAAATCTGGAGTTCACAGTTACCGCACTTAACCAGAATTAACATATTCTTATAAATAGTGTTTTTTTTTAATGAATGTTTATGTATTCCAAACAACAAATGGGATTTAATAAATTATGAAAACTTGGAAGTTATTGGTTTTAATTAGATTGTTTTAACAATATTTGTGTATGAATTTTTCTTTTTTTTTTTTGTCATAGTTAACTATAAAACGATGTTGAGAAAACATGAGAGGGCCACCAATTTGTATGGTAGCGTTTCACCTGAATATGATATGTGATTTAAAATTTTAACACAACCAAATTTGGATTTGTAAAGAAAGAAAGTTGTTTAAGTTCTATTGTTGGAAATAATTGCTCTTTAATAAAATGCTACAATTAAAGGATGTCTAAAAAGAGGGTTTTCTTTCATATTTGTTAGGTAAATACATTGTATTGATTGAAATATAAGATTAAAATAAAATAATGAAATATATGTATTCTATAAAATAGAAAATATTAAAATGTAAGTACTTTAAGACCGATCAATATACGTTTAATGAATCTTTTAATCGTATCCAGAATACGACAAAAAAATTTAAATATATAATAATTAAAAGAACTTATTGATCGTTATTCGGTAGTCGTTAAAAAGTAGTTATATTAACGATAAACTTGATTTCATCTAGACTAGGAAAATAACAAGATACTCATACTTAAATTACATACAAAGGCATAGCTCAATCATGACAATTTTGATACACTATGATATGGTTAAAAATATTAGACTAGACTTCATGATTGTTTAAACAACTATAATATTAATATATTTATCAAAATAATAAGCATTGGACATAGAACTATACTTACAGACTGGATACTACAGATTTGGACATCATCTTCTCTATCAGCACCAACCTGAACCTGACCTGACTGCATTTTTTGAACTACTGAATGTTGAAGAAAAGCTCACTGGTTCAAAGTAAAACTATGGCTTAAACTAATGTATTAAGCACTTGTTAGGTTCCATCGAAGAATGAAAAACACTTGTCAGGTTAAGTTGACAGTGTTTTCTGCAGTAGATTCTAGGAGAAGAGATAGAGTTCAGTTTCACAAGTTGGTTTCAAAGTAGACACTCACCTACACTTATATATTATGTGGGAAAGTGTAATTAAATGAAGACTTATCTCTTTTCGGTGTGTGTCTTTATTGCATAATAACTGCTTACCAGGGCCACATATATGCAAAAACCAGTAAACAGGTTTTGTACTTTTTCTCTGCCATTATAAAATTGCCCAAGTAATTAAGAACCCATTGTCTGGCACTTTCTGCATTAGTTACTTGCTTTAATTTGGAGGTTTTCCACTATATTTTGGCAACATTTAATCTCTTTTAGTAATATTTCCATTAATATAGATATTTCCGTAATGGAAAATACTGTTTTCCTTTTAAGTTTTTGGTTTGTTATATCTATCCATTCAGAGCATGTGTGAATTTATTTTTAGTTGTAATGATTAGAAACTATATTTATACATTTTTTTCTGAAGTATTGATATATATATAATTTTTATATTTATAGTTGTAATGATATGATTATATTGGAACTTATCGAATGATATGACCCGCAATACAAAAATTTAGTATACCAATATACAAATAAAAGATCTCTTATAAATAGGTTTTTTTAAAATTTTCTTCTTGTATTTACTAAGTATATATTTATTTTTTTGTTTGTTTATTGGTTTATTTATTATTATTATTATTTGTAGTTCATTTAAAATCAGAATCTCTACTAGTTAGGCTATCGGACCTCTCAAGATCCAATGTGTGATTGTTGTTAATTCTATGAATTCTTTAAAAAAATTTAAATATTATCTAATCCTATTTAAACATAGTTTATTGATAGATTATCATCATCATCATCACTCAGTCTGAAATTTCGCAATGAAGCAGGGTCTGGAGAGATCTGATAGTACGCAGCCTTACCCCTATATAATAAAGAGGCTGTTTTCGATAGATCCACATGCAAATTCCAGAGAAATGATAAAACTAGCACGAAAAATTTCTATATAACTAAAATTACAATAACTACATAAATAAATGAAATAGAATTATTAATAATAATAAATATCATCAATACTAAATAGAATTAATAATAAAAATAACAAAAAATATATAAATATATACTAAATTAAAATAAAACTAATAATAATAAAACTAATAATACTAATCATAATAACAATATCAACTAAGTAGTAACTACTGTTCCAACCTAAGGGGTCTAATACATACACAATATTAAGAAAAAATTTGTTTAATAACTCAAAAGTTATTTATTTAATCCATTCAAAATGTAGGCCTGTAATATGTATAACAACTTAATGAAAAAATTCACAATAAACTCAATAAAAATAATGATTCCTTTCAAAATTATACAATCAACACGGTGACTACCAAGTCAAAGACAGGTATAGACTTAGCACAGAACTGGCCACTGAGAATTTTCATGTTACTGGCTTTCCATGGGAAAAACTCTGGCAGATTCAAGTTCCAGGTAAAGTACAGATTCTTATATGGCGTATTCTCCGTAATATTCTTCCATGTAGAGCTACTTTAAGAGGACGACATGTAGCTGTGGATGACACTTGCCCTATCTGTGGTAAGACTATGGAAACGACACAACACGTATTTTATTATTGTGACTTTGCCCAGTCTGTTTGGCTTCTCTCTACTGTAGGTTGGAACACTATCTCCTCTCTACAGGAATGGATTTCGAGAGTGGTCTCATCCTTTTTGCATTCCCAACAAGAGGAGGTTTTTATGATAATTTGGAGTTTATGGACATACCGCAACGAAGTCGTATGGATATCGCGTACTCACTCCCGTCAATTTGTTCTAGGACGGGCAAGGACAACTCTCTCTGAGTGGAAGACAGCAAAAACATCCATTGTTCCACACATATCACTACATCAACGTGGTGAGAGGCGTGCGTCTCAACGCATCAAAACTCTGAGGTTACAGGTTCGACTCCCGCTGCCCCCATGGGATGCGCAGCGCCCCCTACGGGATGTTGGTGTGACCAAACGGGACAATACCTGGCCAGTGAGGCTCCCGACCCAAACCAGGTATGATAATCCGAAACTTCCAGCGGACAATTGTGTTGGGAAAGTCATGACGCTACCAGGGTGGCGAGATCCACAAGTCGGCGAAGCTCTTTGTTTTCGGGAAGCGTTAAGTTGGATAAAAACTTTATCCTTCTTTCCGATTTGCGTAGAAACGGATTGTCATATCGTCAGTCATTTTTTGCAATCCACGCTTGATTTCTCTTCATATTTTTCTGTGATCATTCAGGATTGTAAAGCTCTGCTTCAGGAGCTCCCACTTACATCCTTTGCGTTTGTTAGAAAATCAGCGAATCAAGTTGCTCATACGATTGCTAGGACAGCTAATTCTATGCCTGATTTCGAATGAGAGATATGTCCTCCTTTTTTTCTGTATGATGTTTTAACTATGGATATTAATAATATGCGTTGAGCGCAATCATTTTATAAAAAAAAAAATAATGCACACTTCCTTTATGAATAGATCGTCTCATTCCTCAACAGTCCTAAATGGCAAGGGCTTGGATTCGTCGACGCCTAGGCATTTCAAGAGTCCCTTGGTGAATAAGCCCTCATGGTAGCCAACATAAGCTCCACTCTTAATAAATTTGTTGACGTCAGTAACTGTGAGTTGGAGCTTTTGAATTGTTAGAAGACTTGTTAAACTAGCTGTATAACTTTGTGTCAGAATCAACACCACATATAAGCAAGACTGGAAAAACACAAGCTAATGCCCATTGTTCACTTAATAATACTCACACTGCATTGTAACTCCTCTTCACCGGATTTTTTAATTCAGCTATATCTCAAGATATTCACATAGCCGCAATGTTCATTCAAATAACAATTAACGCACGCTACACCCACATTATGCCACACTCACATAAGATATTCTTTAGCTGTTAATTGGTGCACGATACACACAAGCAATAAGATTCCCACTACATTGTTGATTGCAAGACTCCCACATAAGATGCACATCTTCTATGGATAGAATCACACATGGTATTTACCAGCACATCTTTTATGGATAGAATCATGTATTTACCAGTACATCTTGCCAAGATACATATCAATTAGAGATAGAATTCTATTAAAATTAGAAGATTATCACCGATAATTTTTTGAATCCAAGTTATCATCCAATTAATATCTTATATATTTAATTAATAAATAAGATGTCAAAACTAAATAAAAGATATATAACATATATCCTAACAGCTATAAACTTTTTAGAGGAGATAATACTAAGACAAAAGTCCTATTACATCTATCCTCTTTCATATTACAGAGTATAAAATTTTCAAAGTTGAGACTTTCTCACTTTTCTCTCATTTTCAAATATTCACAAATATCATATTTTCATTATGCCTATACGAAGAATCATTTGTATCTTCTTAAACGTGCTCTAATTATGTGCGATTAGAAATTTCTAGCTTCCTATATAAAGACAGAACTTCAAATCTCTTATAATAGATGTCTAAAACGAAATCTCTGAAGAGGAGAGACCCAAACCCACATCTCTTGCAAAAGAAAAATTAAATTTTGAAAACAAACTTCTATGCAAAAGATAGTTTATTTCATAAAGAATTTATAAAGGAGACGTTGAACTTAGAAAACTATTGCAGGATAAGTTTACTTTCTCTTATAACAATGTTCAACTTCAAAAATACTATTTATGAAAAGGAGTGGATTAAAAAAAGTGTACTAAAAAAGGAGGATCAATTGCAAAAGTACATTTTTAGCCTAATTAAAACCTTTAGTTCCAAACATTATAACAAAAGTCCTAATAACTCTAACGAGAGATTTCAAAATCAAATTCATCGAGAACGTATGTTGAAAAGAGAATGTGAAAACGTAATTTTATGATAAAAAATCTCAATTGACATTCTGTTACAGAATGCTTAATGAAAAACTTTTTGTAACCCTAATTAGTAGAGAGACAACCAATTTATAGATCTATAACTTTTAATCTGGTACATCCATCAAATAACCAAAACTGAATAATTATGATTTACTATACCATTAAATAGGAAATATAGATCAAATAGAGCTCTTTAATTACATTGAAAATATTATTAATATATATAGAATATGGCAACTAATCGAACCAAATTATAACATTCTCCCATTATTTTAACAGACATTAAATGGGCATAAACAGATCCCTCAATATCTTGATAATTTATTTTAACATAATAAACCAAGTAATGCAAGTTCTATTGATCATACACTTCAACATCTCAACATCGCATGCTTCTTTCTATATACTATAACATTAGTAATTTATCAAGTCAAGTAATATAAGTGATATGTAAATAATATTATAAGTCCAAATTAATGTTTCATAGACATATTTATTTCTTATTTTAGTAACAGTTAAATGTATACAATCTTAAATAAGAAAATTGTCAATCATAAGCTTTTATTGAGATTAAGAATGTTAAAACAACATTAAAAACAATAGTCAATATAGCCAAGGCTCATTGAATAAACATTTTCCTTAAATATCTTTAGTTAAAGGCCTTTAGTTAAGTGATTTGCCGTCATAAATCCATTTCAATATGTTCAAAACTCCTTGTTTTTGAATTTTCCCTTTTATGGCAAAAATACTTCAACACCATATGTTTAGAACCTCTAGAGTACTTGTCATTCTTGGAGAAGAAAATTGTTACAAAATTATCATAATAAATTTTTAACAACTTAATAATGGTGCCAACAATCTCAAGCCCTAAAATAAAATCCTACAGTTATAAAACATGAATTATAGCCTTAGAACAAGCTACAAGTTTGGTTTTCATAATCAATGAAGCAATGATAGATTATTCAACATTTTTTTTATGAAATTGCTCTTTTCTAGTAAAAACGTGTAGCCAAATATTGATTTCTACTATCAATGCATCCAACAAGCTCTAAATCCAAATATCCATAATTTTAGTGGATTAGATCTTTTATACATGAGCATATACTCCTTTGTTCTTTGAAGATACCTAGAGACTTTTTTTTGGGTACATTTCCAGTGGTTTATACCAAGATTACTTTGATATCTACCTAGCATTTCAACGCAAAGTAGATATCAAGTATCATGCATATTTGTAAATACATCAAACAACCAATAATAGAAGTGCATAAAATAGTTTCTATTTGTTTACATTCCACCTAATGTTATCCCCTTTTTGTAATGGGACAATCCCTAATGAAATTTGTTCATATTAAATCTCTCAAGAATTCTTTTGATATAGTATTTTTGAGACAATCATACTTGTCTTTGAAATCTATCTAGGAATATTAAAATTCTTATTACATAGAATGCCTCTCATATATTTCATTTTAGAATTCTTAGAGAAAATTTTTAGTCTTATACAATATGTCCAAATCATTAGTAGCAAGCAAATATTATCAACATGTAAAACTAGCAATATAAACTTATTCCCACTGATCTTTCAGCAGATACAATTGTCAATAATATTTTTGAAGAATAAAGGATGTTATTGTATCATTAAACTTAATATACCATTATTAAGAAGCTTGTTCAATTCCATATATTGATTTCTTAAGTTTACACATTATGTACCCTTTTCTTTCTAAATAAAACCCTTTAGGTTGATCTGTATAAACTTCTTCCTTGAGATTACCATTCAAAAAGACAGTTTTTACATCTATTTGATGTAGCTCCAAATCAAAGTACACCACTAATGCCAAAAATATTCGCAACGAGTCTTTCTTTGAGATATATGAAAATTTCTCTTTATAATCATTGCCATCCTTTTGAGTATAACCATTGGCAACAAGTCTCACTTTATACCATTCAATATGGACATTCTAGTCATGTTTGGTCTTAAGGAGGTCCCAAACATTGTTTTATACCATCAAATTTAATTCATTTATAAAATTTGTCACTTTCTATGGCCCGTGAGAACGAAACAAGATCCTTATTAATGTTATAATCAAAATTTAACTCTTGTAATAAACCATATATTCATCAAGAATAGCTTATTTCTATAGGTTTATTTAAAGTTATTCCATGTGGTTTATTTATGTTAATTGATTGTAAGTTAATTTCTTTATTAGATGTTATTTTATCCAAATGTTGACTATAATCATTTTGTTCTTTCAATACTGGGACAATATTTGGTATAAATGTGGATAATGGGACTTTTATGGGAATGAAACGTCAATCCTTATTTTACTAATATCCACAATATGTTTTTCAGTACTCCCACTAACTTCACTATTTTCAATGAAATTAGCATTAATTATTTCAACAATTCTTGGACTATAGTTTGGACAATTAAACCTATACCCTTTAGATTTCTCTAGGTAACTAATAAAGCAACCACTAACTATTCAAGAATTTAATTTCCTTTCATGTGGATTATAAACTCATGATATTATTGGATAACTTCAAACATAAAGGTGCCTTATATTAGGTTTCCTTCTAGTTCATAACTCAAAAGGAGTTTTAGGGACAGTTTTACTAAAAATCCTATTTAATAAATACATAACATTTTTATGTGAATGCATCCACAAGGTTTCAGATAATGAGGAATTACTCATCATATTTATAACTATATTTATTAATGTCCTATAACCTTTCTGATACATCATTTTGTTGAGGTATGTCTGACATAGTGCATATATACCATATTCCTCGAGGAAATTTGCAAATGGACCTAACCATTATCCTGATTCATTATATTTTCCATAATATTCACCACCTCTATTAAATCGTACAATTTTTACTTCTTTTTATTTAATTTTCTTTCAATCTCTTTACAAACACCCCATAGACGTTTACAACTTGAGATTTTTCATTAAGCAATAGACATATCTATAACATGAAAAATCATCTATAAAGATGATAAAATACTTTTCTCTGCCAAAAGCTTGAGTGTCAAAAGGTCAACTTATGTCGGTGTATAATTTCAAAGAGTTAAGTATTTTTTATGGCTCTTTTCTTACTATATTTGTTTTTTTTCCTTCATGGAATCTACACATATACCAAGCTCTGTAAAATCTAAATTCAGAAGAATTTTATTTTTTTATCAAATTTTCTAATCTGTCTTTGGATATATGATCCAAACATTTATGCCACAACTAAATTCAATTATCATTTATTATATTACATTTTGTTCCAATAGAATGATAAACAGAAAATAAGGATTCAAAAAAATTAACTTCAAGAATCAATTTTAAGAAACCACCTATAAGATTTCCATAACCAATAACAAAATTATGTTTAAACAAATTAAAACAACCATCACTAACCTTAAAAATAAACTCACTTTCATCAAGTTTAGAAATAACAATTAAGTTGCTAGAAATTAAAGGTACATAGAGAATTTGTATTAGATCCATGTGATAACTAGTATCTAATATTAAATCATAAGTCTCTATACCTTCAATTGGGACCTTCTTATGGTTTCCTACAAAGAGAAAGCTCTTAGTTGTGTTTATGATTTAGATTATAAAAAATCCCTGCATAACATTCACTACAAGAAAAGTCACGTTCTCCGACGGAATATTCCGTCGGAGAAAAGGTAGGTTCTGTCGGAGATTATAGTTACCAACGGAATCCGACGAAAGAATAATCCGTCGTAAACATGGCTGTCGTTATTGATTACTGACCGAAATATTCCGCCGTAATTTGCCCATGGTTAACCGACGGAATATTACCGTTGTTGTAGTTTTCCGACGAATTTTTTTTTGGAAATGACGTCGGTGAAATTAACTAATCCGCAACGGAATATGACCGTCAGTATTATTTAGAGACGGAAAAAGTGTCGCCAATATTCCGTAGTAAGTTATAAATTTAACGACGGAATTTTGCACGTTGCCAAATTGAGTCCATTTATGTGCCGACGGTATACCCTATTCCGTCGCTAAATTGTTACCGACGGAAAAAGTAATTCCGTCGGTGAAAAAAAGATCTTACCAATAAGGTGCATGTATTAGTGGACATCCACACATCAACCAGTACATCAAAGTTTTGAATAATAACAATTGGTTATACATTATGGGACATCCAGGCATCAACCAGTACATCAAAGGTTTAAATAATGTCAATTGGAATACAATTGGATAAAAACACATCAAAGTAAACATAAATTGATATTATTGTACCTTAAAATCATGAGTTCGAAAATCTAAAGTTATGGTGATCGTTGGTGGTCCTTCGGAGAGCTTCCCTTCGACTGTTCGGAGGGTGGTGGGAACTGAGCCATCTGCAACCACTCTTCTCTCATCTTCGCCATCTGCTCGCTCATTTGTATCTGCATCTGCTCCCTGATTCGTTGCTCCTGCTCCCTCATCCGTTGTTCCTCCCGCTCTCTCAGCTCCCTCATCCGTTGTTCCTCCCGCTCTCTCAGCTCCCTCAACCGATGTTCCTCCCGCTCTGACAGCTCCCTCAACCGTTGTTCCTCCCGCTCAGTCTGCCCCTCTTCCAAATGAGCAATCTTGT
>JANZLF010000222.1:8504678-8517811 GCA_026546835.1 Erythroxylum foetidum
AAGCCCCATGGGGAGAAGGGCCCCAAAGCAGTCTATCCTCTCCCCTAATCGCATCCAGACAGCCTAAGCGTGCAATGTCCAAGCAAACCATGTCTGGGAGATATTGTTGAAACTCAGACCAACGCCAATCTCCACCGTCCGTAAGGAGGTCCGCGACCGTAACCAACCTAAGGTGCTCCGGGATCGGGAAGGAAGCCACGTGGATAAGAGGACCCCATCCCTCCAGCCACCGATCCATCCAGAAAACACCCGTTGCCCATTTCCCAACCGCCAGGTGAGGCTGTGCCGGACACATTGCCAAGTCGCCGAGATCCCGTGCCAAAGTGACGACGCTCCTGGACGATGGACTGTGAGGAGAATATAGGTGGGGTCAAGGCGATATTTAACCCGAAGGACCCGAACCCAAAGAGCCTGACGGTCCGTGAGCAAGCCCCAACCTAATTTGGCCAGTAGGGCATCATTCGTAGACCTGAGACGTTTAATGCCCAATCCCCCCTCCGATTTTGGTTTACAAACCAACTCCCAGTTGACTAGGTGCACCTTACAGTGCTCCGGTGAGGAACCCCATATAAAGCTACGCATGATTCGTTCGAGGCCGTCGCAAAATCGCCTCGGAAGACGAACCGTGTGCATGGTGAACATGGACAGCGCCGACAGGATGGACTGAGTCAACGTAACCCTACCTGCAAGAGACAATAACCTGGCTCGCCACCCTGAAAGTTTCCGCTGAGCATTATCCAGGATATACTGATATGTGCGTCGGGATGTCCTCTCGTGGAGCAAAGGAACTCCCAAATACTTGCAGAGGTCCGACGTGCACTGAACTTGCAGTTCCTAGCTGAGGCGGTGGGTCTTATCCCGACCAACATTTTGAGAGAAGAAAATACGAGATTTGGTTGTGCTCACTTGTTGCCTAGACGCCTGACAAAATATGTCTAACGTACGAGCTATAAGCTGCACCTGGCAGTCCTCCGCTTCAGCGAAAAGGACCAGGTCATCGGCAAAGAACAAGTGGGTAAGGGGAGGGCCCGTACGCCCCATCCGAATCGGTTTCTAAGCCCCCCTTTCCACCTCCACTGAAATAAGGTGCCCCAGCCGCTCCATACAGAGGAAGAACAGATAAGGAGATAGGGGATCCCCTTGTCTGATGCCCCTGGAAGGTCGGAACACCTCGAAAGCGGTACCTTGCCAAACCACTTGAAGGGAAGTAGTCATGACACATTGCATGATGACCAGAATGAAACAAACTGGAAGGCCAATATTCTCCAGGGTCTCCTGAATAAACTGTCACCGAAGGCGATCATAAGCTTTCTCCAAATCAACTTTGAGTGCTAAGTAACCCTTTTTGCCTGTTTTCTTCCGCATCGAATGGATCACCTCCTAATCTATAATAATATTATACGTGATATGCCGGCCCGGAACATAATAAATCTCTTCTCTGAAGTAAAACTCTCTTAAGCCTTTCTCTGTTATACTGGCTAGTGGTTCTATCATAACCTATCCTGTCAAGTAATTAACTACAGCGAGAAGTAGTTTGAGTTGCCTTATTACTGGGGAAAACGGTTTAGGAGCATCTACTCCGTCTCCGTGTATAGTTAGCGAAGGGCCGACAATAAACGCATCTCTATTATACTGACAATATCGTCCCTCTCCTCCCACCAGAAAAATCGTCTCTCATAATCCCTCAACCAGAAACTCTCACTCACACCCAGTGGCTCTCTCTCCCTCTTCACGCTCTCGTTTCTTCCTCCCCACTTTCTGGTCTCGTCTCCACTCTCACGCTTTTCTCAGTCACTGTCCGTTCTTTGTTCTAGTTGTGATTCTCTGAGCAACTCACCGGCGGATTTCAAAGGTATTTTTTCTTCATTTCCGTCGACGATCGGTCCGGTGAGGCATTTTTCCTTATCTTCTCATCCGATTAATGTACATGTGTTTGCGTTTATTTTACTCCCTCCTTCTCTCGTCGAGCGTTTAACACTAGCACTCGCCCAACGTTTTCATAATGCGATACACTTGAAAACATAGAAGAACCGACGTGTTGATTGAGAGATTGAGAGATTGAGAAATGTATGCTCTTTTGCTAACGAAAATGTGGGTTTGAGCCATTTTTGATAGATGTTTATTTGATTTGTTGTACAGGAGCGAGAATCGACTGGGCTAGCTTGCTGTGGAATCCAGGTATCTGCACGTGAGTGCTTCATCGGTTTTTTCGCGGATCTTCTCTGCCTTTTCCCTTCTTTTTCTGCCTTAAATGACGAATCTTTTGGTTTTTCCTTTACATGTCTTTGGTCTCTTTATATCGATTATTTTGGGTATTGGGTATTTGGAGTTTTGTGAAGGATTTTGTTGGAAGTTTGGATTTATAAGGCTGGCATGTGCTTGTATTTAGCTATCTAAGTCAGTATGAAGGGCGTAGTTTGATAATGGTTTTTCAATTTACGAACTAGAGCTTACTTGCACGGTAGGTGTTCGATGAAATGCTTTACTCTGTAGTTTGCGATAGCTGAAATGGGGAAAAGGGAAAAATTTTCAATTTTGTGATATCTCGTTGTTTCTTGAAGTTTCTGTTCTTGGTAGGTGTTATTTCTTGATGCTTTGGAATGGATTTGGCGTTCCATTACTCAACTGTTGGGTGTTTTCCTTTGTCTGCTCATTAATTGCATAATTGAGATATGTTGTTGCTTTCAAGTTGCTTCTACAGATAATCTCGGTGGTGGGATCTTGTAATTAGTTTTTCTCTTCTGAATTATGTGATTGTGTAGTAGTAGTTTGGCCCATGAGCCAATTTTCGTTTCATTTGCGGCATGGCTTAGTTCATGAGGAAACCCATTCAGTTAGGGATATATTTCATACTGCGTAGCACCTAATCATTAAAATGCCTTGTAACCTACAGGTTTTCGAGATTTTTACTTCTGTCATCTTTTGAATTAATGTTATATGGTACCTCATCAAAAATCAGGAATCAATTAGCCAGAACAATATGGAGGCGAGATTTTTCCGTTTTCTCAAGATTGTGGGTGTTGGGTACAAAGCAAGGGCTGAAGCAGAGGGACGCCTTTTGCTTCTGAAATTGGGTTACAGCCATGAAGTTGAACTTACTGTTCCTCCTGCAGTTCGAGTTTTCTGCTTCAAAAACAACGTAATTTGCTGCACCGGAATTGACAAGCAAAGGGTACACCAGTTTGCCTCTGCAGTTCGTAGTTGCAAGCCACCTGAAGTGTACAAAGGCAAGGGCATAATGTACGTTGATGAAGTGATCAAGAAAAAGCAAGGAAAGAAGTCAAAATGATTTTGGAAAAAGGCAAGGCAAGCTGCTATATTGTCTGATGTTTTGCTGCATAGCTAGTGAACTGCTACACCTGATGATATCTTGCTTCATACCTGGAACTGCAACATCTGATCATATTTTGCTTCATGGTTAGAACTACAAACCTTTTATCGTGTAGAACAGTGTTTACCATCCGATCCCAATCACATAAATATTGTATTTTGAAAGAGATTGGAATTTTTGAGTAACAGAATTAAATGCCCGGAGCTTTCCTTGAAGCATTGTTTGATATGGAAAAAGTTTGGGGAGTTGTCATTTTAGTATTTTTCAGGGCCATTAAAGTGAATATTTCATAAATTACTCTGATATCGTAGCAACATTGATTTTGATGACTGTAAAAATTACTAAAATGATAATGTAAATGGATTTTTATTTCATTTTTCAAGCCTTATTTTATTGGAATTTGACGCTAGAAAGTAATATGTTTGAAGGAAGTATTTCCACCAGAGTGACGAATCAAATTAGTCAAACGTGTCACAATATCTAATCAAAAAGCGATTGAGCTGCTACTATCCAATTGATTCACCATTCATGACTGATCATGATTGAAGTACAGGAATGTGCTACATCATCGGTATCATGCATCTTGAGTTATAATTTGGGATAAGACGAGCTCGAAGAGACCAAAAATTGCCTGTCTCCCATGTTGATCGAACCCAAAAATGAACATTCTTGCAACTTAATAGCATCTGACAGAATATGATTTACACTGTTATACATGACTATGGTTTTAGAACAGACTGGTGTTTCTTCAAAATTGTGGGGGTGCCTCTGCAGGGAAGAAGTGTCGCTATGATATACCTAGTGGCAGAATTGGAGCTGCATGCTTACAATATGGGGAGCTGGACTGGAGTTGTCCAAACTAAAAGATTTAGTTTAAGAATCTTGGAGCCTTGAGAAGATATACACTTTTTACAAATCCTTTCCCAACTTCACCAATAGCCTTCAACGCATCAATCAGATCTCCTTCCTCGGGAGCTTCGTCACGTTCTCGTTTCTAGTATAAAAGAAAATATCCTAAGATGAGCGGAATATGGACAAGGCACTTCCGTAAATAGTTGCTCTCTTAAATTACCTTAGAACATGATCTGTCCCATGTTAGTCCAATAGCATCGCCGCCCAAAGAATCGTAACAGGGCTTCAACGTGTAGAATTCTTTCTGCAACTAGTTAACAACTAGTTAAGTGCTGGTTAGCAAAATATGAGCAATATGACCAACATCAACATAAAAGCCTACGATAATGCTTGCCTTCAGATCTTCTATATAGTATTTCAGTGGATTAAAGTCCACCATCAGCTTATTTTTCACTTCCTCCAAGCTTCCGCTAATATCTCTTGATAACAAGAAGGATTGAAAGGCTTTACTAGCATTTCCACGTGCCACAAGCCTCCCTGTCAGAAGAATGCAACATTAAAACACTCAGTATGGGATTATTTAAGATCAACCGCACAGGAATCACAATTTAGCCATGTGAATCATTACAGCCATACCTTGGTCTAACTTCGATGGGAAAAGAAGACGTTGAGGATGAGCTAATTTCTCCCCATGAAGAAGAATAACAGCATCGTATTTGTTCAGAGGCGTTCGAAAAAGGCACTGCAAGTTAAATTATAGGTGTGATGATCCTCAACTTGTATATATACAGGAAGCAGAAGTACCCGAGGAATACACTCACCTCCCATCTATAAGAATCAGTCTGATCCTTCAAGATGAGTCTTGTCAGCAGATCAGCACTGCTACGGGCATAAGCCACCAACCTTTTAAGCTCCTATTTGGCAACAAATCCATGTGCAATAAAGAACAGAAGTACTATTAAAAGCATCTTAAACATCAGGTCTGGACGTTTGTTCACAAACGGTCATAGTTGGATGGGGGATACAATGGCAGGAAAAAGTTACTTCAACAAGTATATGAAAATGTGCACTCATTGTGAGTGATATAATGCCTCTATTACAAGCATAATGATCTAATATTAATGCAATTAGCAGAACGAGTTCCTTGGATAAGGTCCAAAATATGTCTGTTGAATTATCAAAGAATGAAACAATAGGCTAGTCAAAGTTGGGTAAAGAATAACAAAATATAGCCAAATTCAATAAGACCCACTAACCAATGTGTTGGGGGAGCATCGAGTCCAAGCTTCTGATGCCTTATCATAGGATGTAGCTAAGAACATAGCAGGGCTCATATTTTGTTTATTTCCTTCATAATCTTTTCGAGTCAACATAAAATTATCCTGAAACAAAAGATATAAAATTATTAGCCACTAAAATCACATTTCTACGTCAAGTAACCTACAAATATAAGATCATTGATTCAAATCCATAACTTACATAAATCTCTTTTTTATTGTTGAAGGTCAAATCATTATTTATGTCAACCACCAAAGCAGAAAAGGTCCAATCATATTCTGCTAGAAGTCGCAAAAACCTGTTCAAAAAAGAAGGCTTTCAAAGAAAAATTGGCAAAACAGAAGTTCACCTCCAAGGGCGCAGAAGAGGCATATGCCACACAAACATCAAAAGACAAAAGCTTACACGGAGCTTGTAGAAAGCACAAGTTGAATACAGAAAAAAGATGCACATTTGTAAATCATACTGCAGGAACTAGAGATGTCAGGCCACGGGCCGACTGTTACTTCCAAAACGACATTGTTTTGGAAGTTTTTCTTTTTAAAAAATGGTAGGCCCGTCCCGGCCTACCGGGCCACCATAGCCCGGCGTTGGGCCAATGGCAGCCCAGGCCCGGCCCAGCCCATTACATCTCTAACAGGAACCCCTGTCGATTATTAAATCACATTCATATTTTGCAACGTTATTTCACTTAGAACACAGTCGCAAGCTAATCATCATGCAGCTCATAAGAAGGAAAGAATTTAACCTTAAAAATCCAGTAATGCGTGAGCAAGGAGTAGTATATGGTAAAGGCTTCACAAACAGATGAGCAACCAATAATTCAACCGCCTCCTCTACCAAGCAGGCTGAAAACATATGTGAAGCAACCCATCTTTTTGCAAGCCTTCATAAAAAGTCAGAAAAGGTGCCTCAAAAACTAAAATTGCTTTCTTGCTGGTCAAGCAGATATATAGTGCAGAAAAGATAGAAAATGAGTCACTACACACCTAACTACTGATCCATATATTGGAAAAAGACCCTGTAACCCATTGATCATGCTAGAATGCTGACTGCGAAGAAAAAGTTTTCTATCCACTGAAGAAACCTGCTTCATTTGGCCGCTTCCATCTGCAAACTAAATTGGTTTAGTCACTCATCACAAGATCTCGCCAAAAAAAGGGAAAGAAAAAAGGCAGATAATATGTCCAGAATCTCTTACTTTCCCTTCTCACCAGGCTCAAGCCCCTCTCATGCAAAATTTTAAGACGAAATGCAAATCCAGAAAGGAAAATATCCACATTGTCTTCAGTAGCATGGCATGTCATACCCCAATAGTTCTGGAGACTGTTAATAGTATTGTCAAATACAATATAATCAAGAAAAGGCATTTAAGATTTCAGAAAAAGAACCAGCCATGCCCACCTCTCCCCAATTTTAAGAAGGAAAGCAGATTTTGTTTTCTCAATCGCTACATCATCCATTGGCCAGTTCCCAGAACCTTCCAACTGGAATTATAAAAAAAAAGAATCATCACAGACTATCAGGGTAAAATGACTGTCAACAAGGACCATACCTGAATAATTACTTCCAGTGGCTCAATACAGGATGGAGTAATTTTAGGCAATTTTTTCATGTCAACCCTTTCAGTTGCCAATGGATGTGGTTCAGGAGGGAAGACAGATGTGAACCTAAAGGCTAGAAACAAGATAAGAACAGAGAATCTCTCTCAGCAACTAATTGAAGAATGATAAGCATAAACATCATAAGTTGACAAGGTTGAGGGAAGAATTACAACAAAACCAACCATGTGCTAAGCTGAAAATTACAGCTAACCCCTTCCCATAAAACAGTCCATAAAAGATAAAGATTATTCATCATAAAACATGAAAGATAATTATACACCAAAAGTAGAACAGTTGAGATGCACTCTGTCCGACCAATGTGCTTACACACGTGCTTAAATAGGTAAAAGTGAAATTATGAGCTCCTATACAATGTCATTTCTACATCTCACTTTAACATGCAAGTACATGATGAACCAAACTATACCTGAGTCTAAAGGCTGAACACTATGCACCTTTAACGGAATGTCTTCAATGCCACGCAAGCGCTTGGATAAAACTTCAAATGCCCCAAGCAAACTTGCAGAAAATGTCAGGGGATCTGAGGACAAAACTATTATTTTGTAAGAGAGATTAAAAGTACTAAGTACATCAAAAACAAAAATAACAAGTGATAACGATAGAAATTAGCCACTGTTATTAATCATCTTACCTTTAGTACCATGAAGAACAGAGAAATCAAGTTGATGCGCAATCACCACAGCATTTGGGTTTGACAAAGAAACGTGACGGGAAAGTACATATTCAATTATTCTTTTCATTATGAGATGTTTTGTCCACTGCTCACTTTCCCAGACTTTGTAAAAAGGAAATAAAGTCAAGTTACCCTGATATGAGTGTGCACTTCAGAATATTAATATTAACTAAGATAAAGCCTCACCTGTGCTTTCCGCAATTTTACCATCTTTAAATCTCCGAAGCTCTGCCTTCTCCCCCCAAAACTTTCGAAATTTGAGTGCCTGTCGAAAAACAAGTCCTTAGTTGGAACTTGTAAAACAATGGAAAGCAGGTCGTGGTTCCTTTATGACTCAAATACCTCCTCTTTATTTTCAGCATCTGGGCCAATATCAACAACTCTAAATGCTTTATCCAGAGAGCTCACTGAAATTCCAACAAGCATTGGCTCTTTATCAAGTTCTGAGAAACCCTGAAAGGCAAAATGGTTACAACAACTGAAAACATTAAAGCACAAACTTTGCAACTCGAAGTTTTATAAGAACCGCATACTTTTTCTATATCACATTCAGCTGGAATATTTCCCCATATAACTCGCACAAATTTGGCTCTGTCACTTAGTCCTTGATTCAGAAGATTCTGTACCTTCTGCTCAATCAATCTCCAATATTCATCATCCTGGCAATATCCTGAAGCATTGACCTGGCTATTTCCCTTGAAATTCAATCTACGAGAAGAAGGATAGTAATTAAGGACAACAGTTTATATAACAGAGGTTTCAAGCAGAACTTAAAGTAAGAAAGTTTGTGAACTTTACCAACTTCCATGTTGACACAGAAAGAAAAAACAAATTAATCTTTTATACTGAAGTACAAGTCAGAATATTAAATTCCATTGTGGAAATTTTCTAACGAGAATTTCCTTTATGTCTGTCTCACTCTGTGTGTGTGTGCACATTCTGCGTGCGTGCATGTTGAGTGTGTGTGTATGTGTCAGTGTTCATGTGTATGCGTGTGTGTGTGTGTGTGTGTATGTGAACATAGAATTATTTCTTCTTGATCTATTTTAAGGCACCATTAATAGAAGCTATTGAATGAACCTATTCAACCTTTCAAGCTAGTTTGATGGAGGCCAAGCAGAACAAGCAAAAACATTTATCAATCTACACATGTAAAATCAAAATCCATACCTCAAATAATAATCATATTTAGCAGGAAAATCAACCTTGGCCATAAAGATATCCTCAAATGCACTATCTCCAGATTTTTCAAAGCATTTAAGTGTCAGAGAAGCCTCATTTTGTAGCTGAACTCAAGAGAAAGGAGAAAAACCATTTAAAACCCGATGTCATTAAAAGGACCAGGAAACAACATAGCAAAGCTGAGTTAGCGGCGGCACAAAAAATCTAACATACAAGCTAGTAAAAGTACCTCAGTGAAACCACTACTTTTCATTCTGCAAGTCAAATTCAACTGAGTTTGTGAATCACATATCACAACTGGGAAATTTTCCTTATACAACATCCTTGCCTGCGATGCACTCAAATGAGGTCACAGGAAGAAAGAATGGAGCAATCCAATCTAAAATAATGCTTAAGGAAACAGCTTACCTCCTTTGAAATTTTGGCCTCATCTTGTAAATAAAGTCCTCTGCTCCACAACTTTGAAGTGGCTGCAAAGTATATCACATTGCTATAAGTAAAAACAAATACTCTGATTAAGGTAGGAGATACTACTGAAAATAGTATCAAAAGTATGTTTACTGGGCAATTTCATACCATGATCACCATTTTCCAGGTGATATATGATGTTAATGAGAAGTAAAAAATTGGCTTGGAAAAGAACTAAAACTTGACATCAATATGACTCATGTCACTCACCAGGAAAACATTTATCAATTCTATTATCACACTGGGTCATCAATATGATAGTAACTACTAATTGTTAAATATGGTAAACTTTTAGCGTATGGACAAATTATGCATCTTAAGGATCCAAAAAAAAAAGAGATGAAAAGATATCAACAATCTAACTTCATAGTTTTGCATGTAAGAAACATCTAGCATACCAATGAAGTCTAATGTAACACGAAATATCTGCAGAGGCCTCATGGAACTGTTGATCTTCTCATGTGTTGCAAGATATGACAGTATGATAGCCATCAGATATCCATTCAGGCAATCGTGAGTGTAAATGGAACTTCTTTGCTGAAGCCAGACCTACGCCAATTAGGTTGCTTTCTCAATATCACCTAACAAAACCATCCTATTTTATAAATTTGAACATGTGTAATACCTTCAACAAAACCAAAGCCTCTCCTAATTGCTCCCACTCAAGAAAGGTTTTCTTCAGGAATTCACCATTATCCTCCATAAACATGTCTTCCAAGATGCTAGTGTTATATATGGGTGTGGGCACAGGCAGAGTCCCTTTTCAAGTTCATAAAAGAACACCTATGAACACACTGCAACAAGACTAAATAGTAGAAACAACTATGAACTCCAAAAACATACTACCTTGATTCAAAGCACGGATGTTGTTTCGCTTCAATTTCAATTTCAATACAGAAAACAGGGCTTTTGCAGTAGGAATTATCCTTACAAATAAACCAGGAATTTCACCGAGCTTCTTGTCTATTAGAAAAGAAAACACAGATTAACAATAGTCAATCTAAGAGCTCATCACTTCTACAATTCCAAAATAACCTGGATAGACGAGCAGCACAGGTTTACGGGCCTCATTCTGTAGGGCAGACCATTCAACCTTATCAATTGCCGACACAGACTTCAAATAGTTCTTAACCACACAAAGATAAAGAAACCTCTTTGCATGATAGCGATAATTCAAATAATCTTTCTCGTGGAAACACTCCTGTCACAAGAACCAAACTTCAGTTACTTCACAAATCAAAAACAATTTTAAAGTTGTTCACAAAATCAAAATGTTTTGATTCAGTAAGCGTACCAAGCATAACATTGTGTTAAAAGAGATGGAACAAGAAAAAAGAATTACCTTAGGTAATTGAATGAATAGGTCCACACTAATCCCAGGCTTCACAATGCATTTTATCGAATAGCTGCCGCCAACTTCTATGGACCTAGGCTTCTTAAATTTAAACTCGACCTTATCGGCGCCGATATCTCTTACAAAACCAGGAGCCTCGTCTGCAGTGACCTGCTTGATAAATGAGCCCAAATAAGAAAAACCAAACAATTAAACTGTAACAAATTTCACCACAACAATTAAAATTTTAAAGCAAGTTTTGTTTCATCAAACAAAATTCTAAAGGAGAACTGAGATGGAAATAAACGAACTAGCAGGTCGTTGGGGATATTATATATGCATTCTCTGATAGCCGAAACGCTATCGTTGACAAGGTTGGTGAAGGCAGGTGAGTGATCGAGATGGACCTCCTTCAGCAATTCTCGCACCTTTGCGTCCATTGGCTCGATTAGGGTTCTGCTTTCCATCGCCGTATGAGAGTGAAGTACAGGAAGGAGAACAGAGCGGAGTGGTTTTGCTCAGTTGGCAATAGGGCTTTAATAGGGTTTAACGGGATCGAGAGTTTTGTGCTTGTGTCCTTAAACTTGATAGCTGCTTTTAACATTGAATGTCAAGTCAAGGGGGTGTTTTTTTGTAGACATTCTAAGAACCGTTCGATATGCTCATGGCATGTTATACATCTCTTCATCCCAGGTGCCTTTTGCATTCTTAACTTTTGCTTTCATGCCTTGTAATATTTGTGTTATTTGTAACCTCTAATAATTTATTAGGTTATAGGTATACAATTGATATGAATCGATGTTTAATTCATAATTCTTCACAAATGTCCTTAAAAGTCTCGTTATCAAATTGGGTTCCATTGTCTATGATTATTAATATAGGGACTTCATACTTGTTTATGATGTTTCTTCGACTACTTTCTTTGTTACACTGGCTAGGGGTATAAACATAAATAATCAGATCTGAAAAATTAATGAATATTAGTTTGGGGTCACCTATGTTATCAAACTAGTATAGATCATCGATATAAAATTAAGTCAATTAACAAATACTTATTGAATGGTATTCTTTCTTGGGATTAAATGAATAAAAACATGTAATATAATCACTCTTATTAACTAACAACTTAGATACGATTTTAAGTTTGATTAGTTAATAGTTTTAAGAATTAAGAGAATCAGTCAGCATGACAATACATAAACGATATGTATTTAGTATAGATAAATATCTTTCTTAGAATTTCCAATCTCTAACGTAGGTGATGGTAATCCTATTTGCCACTTTTGATTAACAAAATTGAACGTCAAATCCTAGTAATTTAGCTCTAAATTAAATCAATCAATTCTTAGTTGCATATCCTAGAGATAAATCAATTTAATCATGAAAAGTAATACAAAATACACTTAATATTAGTCAATGAAATAAACTTTATTCATAAAATCTTACACATACTAGATGATAATGTTGGTTTCCCTTAACCAAGAAGAAGGATTTAGCTACTCATAACAGTGATGAAAGTTGACATAAAAATAGCAAAACATCTTATCTCCATCTCTACCATTTTTCTAGAAAATATGAAAAACTCTCTAAAAGCCAATCAAAAGCGTCAAAGATAAGATGTTTAGAAGGGTTTTTGGCCTCCCTTCTTAAAGTTATTTTATTAGATACACCTCCTCACAAAATAAGGCAGCAGATCCCCACATAAAGAAAACAACTTGATTATCAAAATAATTAGAATCATAAGTCTATCGAATATGTTTTCAAATCAGACTCTACTGATAAACTTTTCTTTTGTATGTGTCAACGTTTAGTCAAAAACTTTTCTGCCAGCTGAAAATTCAAATTGCCTTTGCTTTTCTTGCATCTTTTGGATTCAAATTCATCTTTCATATGTTGAAAATCATTTGAGAACAATTAAGAAATAACTTCATTAATTTTAAATAAAAATTTCAACACACTAAAGAGATTTATATCCAAAGTTAACACAAAAATAATAACTTATCAAATTCTCCCACACTAATCTTTTGCTCATCCTCGACAAACTACATTTACACTCAATTGACCAACTAATCAACTTTCTTTATTCCAAATCTCACAACAGTAAATAGTACACACTTTAAGAGTTAAACAATTTTGTAATCAATGAATACCTTAGAGTGAATCATTCAAGTAAATATAAACAAAGTCAATTTAAGGCAATCATATTTCAAAAACTAGCACATAATTAGGGGTGAGCATTATTCGGGCTGGCCCAATTACTCGGCCCAGCCCGAATTAATTCGGGTAAAGAAATTACCTAATTTGGGTAATTCGGGCCGGCCCGGATATTACCCGAATTATTTTCGGGCCGGGACGGGTAACTTCGAAAAATTTCGGGCCGGCCCGATTACC
>JANZLF010000222.1:8529355-8539951 GCA_026546835.1 Erythroxylum foetidum
ATTTTCCAACGCGATCGTTTTCTTTGATTAGTTGTTCTCGGATGTCGGATCCGTTTTGCTAAGTGTTTGTTTCCGCTTTCGATTTGTATTCGATCCGCTTCGCTATTTTTGTTTTGATTCGCTTCGATTCCGATTTGCATTTGCTTCGAGTATGCGCTTCGCTTTCGATTCTTATGCTTTGTGTTCTGATTCGAAATTGTGATGCGAAATTTTCGTTTCCATTCGATTCCGTTTTCCGTTCCGCACTTTGTTTCACTTTTCTGTTTCCGCTTTCTGGTTGGATTCCGATTAGCGATTTCTCGCTTTTCGATTTTCCGTTCTTCGTTCTTCGTTTTTTGATTGGGATCCGGTTCCCGGATCGGGTCCCAACATTAGATGAGGCCACAATTTGAAGGATTTCAACGACTAAGTTCTACAAAATTAATTGGAGAACACCTTGATTGAAAAAAGTAATTGAATCTGGAATTTTAGAGGATGTAGTAAAGTGATAGACGAGAAAATTCTAGCTCCTTCCTATTCCATTTCGACTGTATTTAAACGTTTACATGTAATTTTCCCGCATCTCATTATATATTTGCTGATTTTATAAGTCTTAAAGGTTAAAAATTGAAGGCCTAAAACATCTTTGAAAAGAAGAAATACCAAAAATACATAATTTGATATATTGTCCAGATGGCTTTCCAACACCTATATTTTGTGTATTTGCTTGTTTATGATTAATCTATGCCTAGGAACTAGTTGCTTATGCTTGGTTTGTGTTTGGGTATGTTTAGGGAGTTATTTGAATGCTAGAATGCAATTAAAAAATTCATGAAATTAATTTCCTAAAGCTGGAATTTTAGAAATTTGCAACTTAAATATGAAAGTGTTATTCTTAGACTATTTATGCAATTAGACTTAAAAGTTGACTGTTTACTGCTATTTTCTTATTTTCTCAACATGATTTCTAAATACTTTTAAGTTTAATATGCCTGGAAATTCAAGTGAAAGATAACGAGATTAAAATGAACCTGAAAGGAGTACTTATGAATGTTTAAAGAAGCTAAATTTGCATTATTGCTCTTTGTTTTGAATTTGTACATTTTGTTCTGATTTTTTTTTATGTTTTAACATGATTTTAGCTTGTTTTAAGTTCCAAAGACATGATAAATGACAGCCCACATTATTGGTTATTAAAGGGATTTATGTAGAATACAATCTTTAAAGTTTAATGAGATGAAACTAGTGACTTACATGTTATTGTAGTGTTCAAATTCTAGATCTGATTTATTAGGTTGTATGATCGTAATTTTCTAATTTAAGGGACTAAAACTTGGAAAATAACAAGGGTACAAGTTGTGCATGAGTTTGGGCTAAATTAGACATCAAATTATAGGTGTTTCACCTTGTTTTTATGGGTTGAATTTTTATAAATGAATTTTACTTTGTTTGGAATTATAATTACATGCATTTACTTGATTAATGCTCTCATTTGCATTCAAAATGAAATTTTAATAAACAACACTCTCCCTATGGGATCAACTGTTATTTCACCCTATATTAAGTTGTTAATTAATTAATGGTAGAAATAAAATATTAATTTGTATATGTTTGATGATGCATATCAAATTTTTTATACCGTTAGCAAGCAGAGTTGTTTAGTTTATTAAGTTCTAACCTGAGTTGTCTTAGTTATAATTCCTTTTTTTTTATGTTGTTCCTTACTTACCAATCATGATGAGTGTTAAAAACGATTGAGAACAAATTTGAAGGAATTTGAATTATACAAATCTAAATATTGTGTAAATTTTATTATGTTTCAAATTTCTAGTAGAAGCGTATTCAAATTCTTCTGTTTGTTTTTAGGATTTGCATGAAATTACAAAGTGGAAGAATCATAGGTGAGGACATAAAGGAAGGATTGAGATACTTATTTGGGGAGGAAGAATTTCAAGACCATCTATCTGACGAAATGGCTACTCTGAATCAACTTCTCAACCAAATTTGGACTATCAACCTCTGCATCTAGTCTTTCCTACTTTGGAAAGACCTTTAAAACTTAATTATGATTTCTTTAATTCATTGCCTAAATTTTTTGTTCGTGCGAGTGAAGACCCCACCTTAAAGGCACTTAAAAGAGTTTCTAGTTGTTTTTTTTACTATGAGGCATGAGGGGGTGGATGATGAACAAGTAAAACTTATTTCTTTTCCTTTCTTTCTGCAATACTTAGTGAAAGATTGGTTGTACTATATCGCCCCTCAATCTAATGCTATTTGGGCTCAATTGCACAAATCTTTTCTTGAAAAATTCCTTCCCACAAGTAAGATTGGATCAATAAGGAAGGAAATTTGTGGAATTAGGAAAAATGTTAATGAGTAGTTATATAAGTATTGGGAAAGGTTTAAAAGACTTCGTGCTAGCTGCCCTAACCATCAAATCAGTGACCAGTTATTGATTTAGTATTTTTTTGATGGCTTAGGCTCGAATGATAGAAGCACGATAGATTCTACAAGTGGTGGTGCATTGGTTGATAAAACACCTGAACCAGTTAAGACTTTAATTTATAACATGGCTGAAAATTTAAGACAATTCAAAACTAGGAATGAGGTAGGCTAAGCTAAGAGAGTGAATGATATTGAAATGAATTATACTCAAGATTAGCTTCAATAGAATGCTGAACAAGTTGCTAACTTAACCACTCTTATGTCTAAGCTAGTTACAAGTGGTGTTTCATATGCTCATGTTTGTGGGATTTGTTCTAATTTTTCTCATGCTACTAACATTTGTTTTACTTTGAAGGTTTAAGATGTTAATGCAGTAGGTGATTTTCTTAGTCAATCCAACAGAAAGTATGCCCCATTCTTAAACATATACAATGAGAGGGATCACCCAGACTAGAGATATGGACCTAGGACAAACCCCCAAACTATAATGAAAAATAGAGCAAACCTCAACCTTATGTTCCTAACCCATTACAAAATATATCTTCTAGCATGTCACTAGAAGAAATGGTCAAACAACTTACTAACCAAAGTGGAATTGTTCATACACAGGGTATTGACTACTAAAAGAAAACAGATGTTCACCTACAGTATCTAGACACTCAAGTAGGATAGATTAGCACTAATTTGAGTAATATTGAGGCCCAACTCTCCCAAGACTGCCATCTTAACCCAATACCCAACCCGAAAGAAAATTTTAGTGCCATCATACTTAGGAGTGGTAAGTAGTTGGTGAATCTGAAAGGGGACAGAGGGCATAAACGTGAGGTTGAGGAAGAGATAGAGATGACCTTAAGAACTGGAAATGAGTTTAAGGAGCAAGAAATGAGAGATGAGTCACATTCTACTGCTAATGATTATGTTTCTAACAAATTTCGTGATGTTCCTCCATTTCCTTCCAGGTTTACCAAGGCAAAGAAGAAAGAAGCATAAAAATAAATCCTCAAAAATTTTATAAAATTTGAGGTAAACATACCTCTTTTGGACGCTATCAAGCAAGTCCCATACTTTGCCAAGTTTTTGAAGGAACTTTGCATTAACAAAAGGCACTTCAAGGAGAATGAAAAGGTAAGTATGGGGAAGAACATATCTACATTCATCCAAAGGAAAATATACCCAAAATGTAAGGATCTTGGTATGTTTTCTATTCCTTTCAAAATATGAAATACTCGGTTTGAAAGATGCATGCTAGATTTTGGTGCTTCAATTGATGTCACGTCGAAGTATCAATGTTGCTCTTAATTTAGGTCCTTTGAAAAAGACTAGTTTAATATTTCAACTAGCTGATAGGTCTAATGTACATCCTGATGATGTGTTTAAAGATGTGATAGTGCAAGTTAACGACCTTGTGTTCCACACTGATTTTTATGTCCTTGACATTGGCAAAAAGTCTGAATCATCCAAAGATGTTTCGCTACTATTTTGTTGACCATTTATTAGTACTGCTAGGCCAAAGATCTATGTCTATAGGAGCGATTTATCTATGGAATTTGATGGAGAAGTAATTTGTTTTAATATCTTTGATGCTATGTGATACCCTATTGAAACTAACAATTTATACTCTATAGATTCCATTGATTTTATTGATGAAATTATGCAAAAAATCTGACATGGTTATAGGTGATAATGCTGAAAGAATAAAGATGGATCATACTATCGGTGATGTAGCCATAGCTCATAGTTCCTATCTAAAGTAACCGCATGTATTTTCTAATCCCGCATTAATTATGTCTGATTCTAAAGTAGTACCTTTTATTTTACAAACACTTGAAGTGGAATTAAAACCCTCTATATCGGCTAGAAACAAGGCTTTTTTGTTTTTTGGTTGTGTTTTTTAACTGAAATTATTCGAAGATAATCAAAATTCATTTGTGATTGGTGTATGAACACTTCAACTTTCGGTAGTCTATACACTCTCTTCACCCATTTGACACTCTAGTTGGGATAAGTTCACCTTTCAGATTCTTTACGATAGTTATTCTAATGGAACTGTCCCAGTTATAATAAAATATGGATTATATTATGCTTGCATCATACCATTTCATGATTCCTTTTATGTATGTAATTGTCCAACAAATGGCTTGCTTATGATTTCAAAGAACTTGTAAGAGTTGCTCTTCTTGGGAAGGTGATAAAGAGCTTGTAAAAGCGATAAGAAGTAGGAAATTTTTTGGTTGTTAAAGTGTTTGTGCACTAATCACAAATGAATTTTAGTTGTCCTCAAATCTTTTCAATTAGAAAACAAAACAAAAAAACAAAAAAAGGTCTTCTTATAGAATAGTTTGCATTTTTTTCATTTTGTGCTTGTTTGCATTCATTTAGGTCGATCACCTTAAAGTCTTTGGCAAGAGAACTAACTAAATATGACTAGGTAGAAATTCTAATCTAACTTGTTTTTAAATTAAAATGTTCTTCATGAAATAAATTATGTTTTTGAGAATAAACACCTTTTCAAGTGTTAACTAAACTTGCTTACCCTAGGCACATAAGTACTTGCATTTTATAGGCATTTTAATGAACTTTACATGTGAATAAATAGATAAAACAAAAAGTTGGTGACGTGGCCTATATAGACTGACATATCTACATCAATCTCTTAAATGTATATATTGTGCTCTTCCATAGGATGTCTCTCTTGACCTTGCCTTAATACTCTTTGAGACTACACACATGGTTCACACAATAACATGAAAATGATAAGGCATTCATTTTTTATAAACTACATAACCAACAACCACCTAATTCTTTATTTTATCCTTTTGTTAACCCTATTGAGCTTAATAGCTTATTTCTTCTAATTTTAGCCACATTACAAGCTTAATCCTAATTTTTATGCCTTATGCTTGCCTTGAACAATGGAATATGATGTTTTAACATAAGTGGTTTGAAAAGGAGTAAGGGGTTCAAGTGTGTAAAGCTGCTGTTCTCTTGGCTGTGTGAATGAAGTGTTGTGACTTATCATTTATGTTGTCATCATAGACACGCGCTTAACTTTATATTTATCTTCATTGTACTTTGTTATTTCTAAAAGAAAACAACAAAAAATTAAAAATATGTATAAAAAAGTAAATTTCAAGTTCGTTTGTTTCTGTAATTCTGTTTCATGTTTGTCATTCTTTTTAGTATTTGTTCCATCACAATGTATGTTCATTCATTTTATTTTGGTGAAGAAAAGGTTTGGATATGCTAAAGAGTTAAGTTAAAGAAGAAAAATTGATTATATTTAATGATGGATGGTTTTTCATGTGAATTTGAGGAGTATGGAAGGAGCTCATTGCTTTAGAATGATTATAAGATGAAGATGCATGGTTGATGTTTTCGCTCACTTTTTAGAGTTTCTTTTGCTCCATATGTTCTTGGCATTTTAGTCCACATTCCTAATTATTTTCCTACCTTCACCCTAAGCCTCATTACAACCCTCTAAATTCCTTTGATTTGCATTTTGTGTTGTCCCATATCTAGTAGTGGAGAATTGAGTTGATATGCAAGCTCGTAGTTGAGCTTCTTATTAAGATTGAGCTTTTGAGTGATAATTTCTATTGACTTTGCTTACCTTCATATCTTAATTTGGGTTACAAATTCTTATGTTCTGATCTATTGTGAGATGAATTAAGTGAAAATGTTGTGAAAATTGCATGCATGTTAGTTGGATTATCTTGCAATTGTTGCATGAAAAATTAGAAGAATTATGTTTGAAAGAACGAAATGGGATGTGAACAATGCATGCAATTAATTAATTTAAGCATAAATGGTGTCACACCAGTGACTATAGAAGCCACAAGTGTGGCAATGGGAGTCACACTCATGACCACCTTATGCACACCCGTGAAACTTTAATTGTCCAACTTATTACGTCGCAACTGCAGGTTTGAGGGATCGAAAAACTAAACCTAAAATGAGACTGCAAATAGAATGAAGATAGGTTGGCAGCATGGCTGGAGTTATTTTGGGGACATTCTGGCACACAAAACATATAAAGAGAAAGAGAGCGAACAAGAGAGAAGAGAACAGATAGTAGTTAGGTAAGGTGAAGAAGAAGAACAACAGAGAGGTGAAAGTAGATTTAGCATTCTATCGTCTAGTTGATCATCAACTAGAAGCAGAAGGCAAGAGCCAATGTAGAAGGCTTAAGAGTGGCAGGAAACCACTACAACTCCCTCATCCGATCCTTGTTTACTTATTCTATTCCTATCAGTTGCATTATTTCTTTGTTGTTTTACTAGATTTACTCCTCTGTTAGAACCCTACTCCCGCAAGATATGTGTCCGATATCCTGAATGATATTCAAGACCGTGCCCCGTGAGGGTGGCATGCTAGAGTAGTTAATCAGTCAAAACTCAGTATAAACTTTTTTTTGAAACTACAAACATAGTATGCGGAAATAAATCATCAAATAGGGCCCTCTTTATTCCATAAACATTTTTCAAATCATCATAATTTCGTTAATCAATAGGGCCCATTCCAGAAACAAAACACTCATAATCATAATGTCAATACAACATGATTACATTCGCATAAACATTGTATAATCATTTCAGAATACATTCCTTAATACAAAATTTGCGAAAAATACAATTCAGTACAAAAAAAAAAGAAATACAATGCAGACGCGAACTGATCCCAACCTCTATCTCTCACTTGCATGCAGTAGGTATACTCCCGTTGCTTAACGGGATATTCTTTTGATCCTGAAAAATATTTGCAAATTCTGGGTGAGTTTTGCGAACTCAGTGAGGTAACCATCATCAATGGTTCACTCAATTCATGCAACACATCATTTCATATAACAAATATTTCATAAAAATTGCACTTTACATCAGTATCACATTTTCACTTAAGCATAGGCAAATTTGGCATTTCAATCCAGCAAACATACTTAACAAAATGCATATGAAATGCTCATGAGATACTTTTCTAATTATTATGGCCGAGTGCCTAACTATCCCATATTCATTAGATATCGGGCTCATTGATAACTGTCCTATATAGCGCTCATTGATAACTGTCCCATATAGGTCTCATTGATAGTTGTCCCATATAGGGCTTATTAAACGTGACCTGAGGCTCTGAATCATTTTCTAAGCTCGAGGTTCTTTTCACACTTTGAACTTTAAGCTCTGATCTGTAGCTACTCTAGTCACAACTCCTATTATCTAATCATGCATCCATGTAATGAAATGATTCACATTTATTCAATCAATTGAAAGTGCTAAATGTCACACAATCATATTCACTGTCACATTTCATTCACATTTCCATCAGACCTTGGTCTAGCATTCAAAACTTAAGAAAACACTTATTCCATCCAATTCAGATTCAATGAGCACTTCAATATTTCATTTATACATCACATTCATCGGACCTCCTGTTCGGAAACCAACATAATTAGTCACATTCATTTATCATACATAGCAGCATTTAAGTAAACAATAATTAAGAGAAACCGTTTAGGTTGCTCATAGTATGCTCCCAAAGCTAAAGCCTAAAAGTGTCATCAACGTCTGGAGGTTGACATTCTAATTGCTCCTGTAAATCAAATAACATACACATATATCATAATATGCACAATTATAATTGTTCAATAATGCACATATATGAAATGAATTATGTACAATGCATGTTCATGATAATCCTGGGTATCTTTGCTTTAATTTCATCACAAAATCATTCCCATATCAAAACTCATCTAAGTAAAACTTATATGTAGGTTTATGCCTTGCTAAAACTATTAAAATCTGTATTTCTTTTTCATTGACTCACTTCAGATTTTTCCAGGACATACATTCAGTTCTACTATTCACGTTCAATCAAAAAGTGAAAATTACGTAATATGGTCAAACTATCTTCTAGAAAAGTGTTCTTATATTTCTTATGTTTCCATTGACACTAAAATCACTCAATGTGGTTTAGTAATTTGGAAGATATACCTCAAACATTATCGGGTTGTTCATATTCAAAAATAGTATACTATGTACAAATTCCATCCAAAAATTAAATATCTTAGAAATCGAATCAAAATTAGACTTCTTGAGACAATTTGTAGGCCTATATCTCTAGTTTACTCCAAATTAAAAATCATCTTATTTGGAATCCTATAGATCCAGATATAATCAAAATACTGAAGGGTGTTTAGGAAGAAAATCCTATTTCACTGTTCCAACAGATTTCACATTTCGATTTGATCAATCTTTCTCAATTCAATTCATAATGCTACCAATTTTTGTTAAAAGGTAGAAAAATGTGTTAGAAATCTATTGGCTTAAGAATCAAGTTATTTGGACATCGGATGAAGAAGTTATAAGAAAAAGATCAAAGTATGTTCATAATATAACCTCCTTTGGATAAATAGGGAAGTCACGATCGTGTACATGCGCGACCACGACACTTCGGGGGGTCTTGCGAAGTAGCGATTGTGTACATGCACGATCGCGACACTCCAGTGGACCTGCACATCCTTCTTCCTCTCTTCCATTTTTTTCTCCAGCCCTTCCTAAATCAAAATTTCGAGTCACTTTTACCCGATCATTTCGACAATGAAAACGAAGGATTTAGGCCAAATTTTCTTCTAAACAATTATTCTTTTATGTCATAACTTCCAAATGAAACCAATTTCATGCAATTTAGTTTGATATTTTGCAAGTTATGCTGAAAACACTACAGACTATTCCAAACCACGACAGAATCCACAAACTCAACTTTCAAACTACATAACTTTCGATTCAAAACTCCAAAAATTGCAAACTTTATATCAATGAAAAGCTTAAAGAAATATCTACAAGTACATGAAGACAACTTTGTCAAAAAAAAATCTTTAGATCAGTACAAAAAACTCATGGAAGTTTCAGATTAAAATTTTTCTTTTTAACTCTTTCATTATTCATTCCCAGATTTTTCAGATTCTCATTCATAAACATCCAACACTTTAGTTTATTAATACTGGCCTTTTTACTCTATATCAATAAACTCATTCACCACAATTTGAACTACCTCTAAAAATGTATATTCAACTAAGTTCCATTGAAAAGACCGAAAACAACAAAAATCAATGAGTGAACTCTCCATGCTCTGCCATACACCATTCACTGCATTTTCAACTTTTGTCATATTCTATATTTTCCTCTCAACCTTCATTTTTACACTCATTCCCATCTCAAACCATCATTTTACAATTGCTCTTCAACTCAAAAATAATTTCCTTGATAATCTCTAAGTTTTCATCAACTCTCGTATACACTCATATATATATAAATATGCACAGTAAAGAACAGAGCATATATCACTTTTCATATCTAATTTTCTACACTCATCTTATACACCATTTTATTGCTATTTCAAACTCCCAAAATCATTTCCACATCACCTGATCACTAATAATCATCAAATACTAAACTAACATTATAACCACAATTTTCATCCCATTAACACAGTGTTCATAAATATACACGTAAATGTCATGTTCATACAATGACAATAATTCATCGAATTCATTTCATAACTCCATAACTCTAAAGGAGTTTTTCACTACTTGTGAAAAACTCCAAAATCTTCAATTATCTTCAAGTCCTAACTCTATGCAAATACACGTGTCCACTATGAACACTAACCAACTTCTGGTTTTTCTTAGGGCAGAAGGAACAATTAATAGTGGGGAAGTGGTGTGGAATAAGGAAAAGCAAAGTAATCTCTCAGAAGGATTTTGACGAAAAACTCTGTGTATGGGAAGGAAATTTGAAGAAGGTGGTGATGAAGAAGGAACTTAGAAAAATCACTTTGTCTTTTAACTCTCAGTTATCAAAACTTACTTCTGACAAATTATAAAAGCAACTTAACACTTGTCATTTTTATAAGGTCTAAGCCTAAACTAAGTTCCTTTTTAACTGATTCTTTTAACTCTCATAATTCTCCTCTTTACAATCTAATCATCTCCAAATATTCCTTTTAACTCCTTTTCCTATTTTCCATATTACTTTATAATTTCTGGAAAAAAATTCCAAAATTCACCAAAATTCACAAATATCACAATTCTACTACCCAATAAAATTCCAATATGGTAAATTTCCAATTTCTCAAAATTAATACAACTCAATCCAATTATACCTGGAATTATTCATGAAT
>JANZLF010000222.1:8600164-8610257 GCA_026546835.1 Erythroxylum foetidum
TCAAATAATTGTTCAAAAAATACTAACTACGTCACCAACAATTTCTAAAAATCTTCGAAGTATACAAAAATTCCAAACATTATCTTAATACAGTCCAAATCAATCCGAAGTTTCATTCAAACAATTTACCCGGAAAATGCCATGAATGCATGCCAAGATCCCAAATAGAAAGCATAAAACGTACCGACTTTTTTTAATATTCTAACCCCTAAAATGGGGCGTTACAGAGGGCCTGGTGGAGTCAACGGCCGAGGAGGAGTCTAGATTGAAGGAGGGTACTGTAATCCTAAACATGAAAGGAGGATGAGTTTGAGGTTTAGGCGTTTAGCTTTTTTAGATTTGCAATGAGTTTTACGGTAAAGCTCATCCTACGCAACTAATAGTCCATTCTTAACTAATTAGTTAAGAATGGACTATTAACTAAAAAAAGGGTTTTTAGTTAAGAATGAACTATTAGAGTTACATTAGGATGGAGTCTGGTTATACACTTATAGTCTGAAACAGTTACAGGACAGGTGTAGTTAATAATTCATATTTATTTATTTTTAGTTCATTAAATAGTAATAAACATTGGTGTATTTTTTATTTCAATATAATATTTTATTTTTATTTATTCTTATAAAATTTTCATCTTATTTATTATATTCCAGTTTGATAGCGGTTCATTACCGGTTGAACTTCTAAACCTTAAACTTTTCCTTCGACCGGTTCGAAGTCCGGTCTGATTTTTAAAATATTAGTTTCAGTTGCACGCAAGTGCCATACAGAACTATTTGCAATTAAAGCAAATACAGTGGAGTGACATAATGTACATTACAAGTTCTTCCCTTGTCCTGTGTTCGAGACCGCAAACCTTGGACTTGGTATCTGATTTATAAAGTAGACGGTGACTTTGGCTTAAACAAAAGTCTTTAGATTGTGCACGAATTGAAAGAGAAAAAGAAAAGGGTTAGGAATAGTTACTTTTAAGACCACAGCGGAGACCAAAATGAACACTTCAGTTCATTGTAGAAAACGTTATATCCTAAACCTTTTCATCACAACTTGTTTTTATCTCATAATATATTCTTTTACACTGGAGGTAGGTAGTCTTTAAATCTTCGAAGATCTATCAACACAGTGGAGGCTGGATTCGACAAAATCTATCGCACGGCGTGGGGTATCTACTAGCATGTAGTGTGTGATGTGACTTATGAAGGAACTGAACTACGTTTCACTAAGAAAACGCCAAACTCCTCTCCATCTGATGCGATGTTCCGTTCTGTAAAATAAAATCTTCATGATATCACTCTTTTGTTACTTTTTTGGATTTCTCAGCCTTAGTGTTTTATATTTGATTTAAGGAGGCCTTTTAACAATGAAATTATTCTAGGATACCTTTTCCTTTTGTTAATTATAACTTTCAATTTGACTACTTTGCATGTAAAGAGTAGTTGGACTTTATTCTTTTGATCCTGCTGTTCCTTAAGTATAAGACCAAACGTAATTTAATCACACATATAAAAAAAAAATTACGTTGACATCTACTGTTTATGCTTACTTTTTTTTGTTTTTGTTAATTACCTTTGGCTATATTTTAGATTACATCGTAATTATCTGAACAAAATGTCTTTGGAGAGGTCATTCACCTTCGTTCTAATTATTGGCACTTGATCATTGACGCAGGCACAATTAATTGAGACTGAATCAGTCTCGAGCTTTTCAACCATGTCAGTCGCAGCAGATTTTGAGATACCTTACTCTGGCTGAGCTCCTTGTCCACTTGTGAAATTAACTTTTTAATCATTCAAGAAGCATAAAATATACACCAAGGTCTAGCAGGGACAGAGCCCATTGGTTGGTAGGGCTTTTGCCACGGATTATTCCAAATTAGTGTGATAATTTAATTTGCTTCTACAAATCAACGAACTACTCGGGAATTGTTCCCACAAGGATCGTTCGATGCATCTGATCAAGATAATCTAGAGTATTAGCCTATTAGGTGTTGAGCAGCTCATGAGGTAATATATTAACCAATGAGGTTTGAGTGTCATAAAAGAGAAGGAAAATGACAATTTCTATATTTGGCATACAGAATTTAGCCTTCGTGTCAGGAAATAAAGCAGGAGTTCACGCAAATTCATTCAGCACTTAGGTTTAGACGCCATGAAAAAGACTCTTTTTCATTCACAAACTAAGCTTTGTGTTTAGATTTTATAGTATTAATTTCATCTCATCCATTTTAAGTGAATAATCCCGTTTCTCAGTTACACTTTGTTTCAGTAAAACAAGTCATTAATTAGGAGAATAAATAGAGGGACTTCCTTGTTTCTACAAGCTACATAAGCTATAAAATTTTGAAGTTTTAATTTTCACAGTATTATGCAGCTGCGGTATGATGTAATTCCTAACTAGCAAAGTAAGACCTATAAATAAAGAAAAGGGGAGCTGCACTGTTACAGTAAACAGAAATGGCCCCCAGTAGAAGACAGAATACCAAAAGGGAAAAAGAGGAAAGAGTCAAATAGTACAGTAAAACTTGGAACCATACTCTTTCAACGGTACTAATTAAGAGAGAGTCATTAGTGGAGAAAAGCAACCAAATTAAGAACAAAAACAGTGTGTGAGTAGATGCCGACAGTGGGAACTGGGAAACATACAGGCATCAATTGTTGTAATGAAAAAGACGGGAAACCAAACTCACTGCATAGGATAAAGAGTGGAGCCGCAGAGAAAATTGCATGAGCAGGCGCACAAACACAAAAAGGCCTCGGGTAAAGAGATTTAAGATAGATAGAGAATCTGACATGTTTAAAAGAACTGTGCGGTGGACCAGTGAGCATTCTCTCACACTTTTTGATTTTCTCCACCCCCACAAAAGAAAGAAGCCACCTTTCTTCTCTCCGCTCGCTCATTAGTGGATTTACCTTCCTTTAAAAACCTAAAACCCTACTTAGGGCTTGTCTTACTGGGTTCTAACATCCTTATATCAAACGTGAGCTTGTTGAGATTAGTCTCTATGAATTTGAGGTTGTATTAAGATTCCAAGCAAAGCATACATCTAATCATTAGGACCCCCCCCCAAATTTAACTCTTTCTCTGCTAGCTAGCTGGTCTTCTCTTCACTAAACACATGTTCTTAAGCAGTTGATTAAGGAACTGGACACAAAGAGACGGAGGAGGTGACACCAATATATCCAAGGGGCAATTTTCTTGGAGGCTCAGTGGAATCAGAGCCATCTTTCGTGTCGGGAGGGAACTAACACGACCTTGTCGGTTGTTCTGGGAAGAGTACCTCCTTTAGGAATGTCATCAGTGACTTTGCAACTATCCACTGTTTCTTAGTACAAAGCCCACAAAACCAAACACACCTGTTCCTTTGATGGATGTATTTTATGGGATTGGATGGGATGTAGGAAGCAAACCTCCAACCCACATTTCTGCGTGATTAAGGCTTAAAGATCTCTACCCTAATTTCTATATTTCACAACCACAGGTATGAATCTCACCGCCACTTCTGGGAGTGTGCACTCGCAGCTCTTCGCTTCAAATCTACACTTTTAATTGATCAAGGTAAGTCATAGGACAGGCTAGCTAGTTAAATCTGATAGGGGCCCATGAAGCTTTCAGTTTTACTTTGGGATTTTAAGATCATTTCTCTCATTTCGTCATTTTTTCTTGAATAAAGGTTTGAGCTCGTCCTGGTGTTAATCTGTACTTGGTCATCAAGTCGTCTGTCTATTTACTGCTCAATTGCTTGCTTACCTCTTCAGGAATAGGGTTCAAATAGTGAAATGGGTTGGCGGATTTTGCAACCATAAAGGTCAAAATCAGAGAGAGAGGGGAGTGATCTTTGGAGTTACCTCGTGATCAGCTCGCTGATCAAGTTTGTTGCTTGATCGAATAGGCTGATGTAGGGTTAAGAAAATCACATACAGGAGCAACCTTTTAGTTTGTCTTGAAATCAAGGAAACGATGTCAATGATGCAGTAAGAACTAAGAAGAAACAAGGGTTTGACAAATTCAAAACTTGAAGAAACAGTACTGACATTTCTTCAAAACCAGTATCATGGAATTGAGAGGCCAAGATAAAGGAGGTATGCCAAGCTCTTCAGTGTACAACACAGTGGATAGAGATTCCTCCTCCAAACTCCCTTCTATATCTATAATTCCAGATTCAGCAGAAAGAAGAAGAGACGATCAAACTGCATCAGATCCAGCTCCAATTCCAGTGTCAGCTACAGTTGTTAACACAGCACCAAGTCCTAGTAGATTAATTTCAAGATCTCCACCACCAACATCAACAGCATCCTCGATTAGATACCGAGAATGTTTAAGGAATCATGCAGCAAATATGGGAGGGCATGTCCTGGATGGTTGTGGAGAATTCATGGCAAGTGGTGAGGAGGGCACACCTGAATCTTTGAGATGTGCAGCTTGTGAATGCCATAGAAATTTTCACAGGAAGGAGACCGATGGAGAGCCAAACTTTTTAGCTAATTATCACTATCAAAACAATAGCCAAAGAAATACTAGTTATACTACACTGCCTCATCAACAACTCACTACTTCCCTTCCTCCACAGCACGCTTCTTTTCACCAGCATCTCAGCCAACATATTGGAACAGCTCCGATTGCACCGATAATGATGACTTTTGGCGGAACGGCGGAATCATCAAGCGAAGATCTGAATATATTCCACTCAAATTTGCAAGCGCAAGCATCGGTCAATCCATCTTCATCGTCGAAGAAGAGGTTCAGAACAAAATTCAGTCAAGAACAGAAAGACAAAATGATGGAATTTGCTGAAAAGTTGGAGTGGAAGATCCAGAAACAAAATGAACAAGAGGTGCAGCAGTTTTGTTCTCAAATGGGGATAAAGAGAAAAGTTTTCAAGGTCTGGATGCACAACAACAAACAGGCAACGAAGAAGAAGCAAACGTAAGAAACTCAACCCTTGAAGGCACTATTCATGGGGTTAACATAGACTTTAGTCCTGAATCAGATTAAGATGTCCGTAAACAATTAGAGAGTAGGAATTTCTTGCTCATCACTAATTGCTGCCGAATTCTTCTAATGTTTAATAACCTAAATACAGCATAAATCATACACAGCCATCACAATTCGATGAACTTGTCATTATTTTAAGTCAAGCATGGTTGATATTACTCTCTATTCCATTCTACTCTACGTGGAAATAAGAAGACAAAGTAGAGAATGTAGAGAGAGATTGTTTCCTTTTCTCCACCGAAAAGATAAAAATCCTTTAACTCCCTATTTATGTCTGTTGTTTTCTATTATTTCGATTCATATCTGAAAGATCTTTCACACTTACCAAAATATGGCCCTCTCGAACAATGACAGCCTTCTGGATTCCTTGAACGTAACCACAAAGTCGTCATTTTAGATCCTAACTAAACAAAGCCGAAGCAAACGGGATAATATAGGCCATGATAGTGAAATAGCAGGCGCCTTCCATTTCTCATATGCCCTTTCTCACTAAGTGCGTTGAAGGGTTATATGAGCTTACTATTTTCTGGGATACATTCACTGTTTCTTCTTGTGGGTCGTAATTTTG
This sequence comes from Erythroxylum foetidum, assembly GCA_026546835.1. Taxonomy (NCBI): domain Eukaryota; kingdom Viridiplantae; phylum Streptophyta; class Magnoliopsida; order Malpighiales; family Erythroxylaceae; genus Erythroxylum; species Erythroxylum foetidum. Next base: position 8,605,722 of record JANZLF010000222.1, read on the forward strand.
ATGGTGACAAATGATAGTTTGTTCGGTATGTATTAATTTAACTGTTGCACATGAAGGTGGAGACTATATGCTCTTTACCAAAATTCACATGGCATAACACTGTGGCTTCTTGTAAAGATTAATTTGACTTCAAAACATCGAAACTCATTCCAGGTTCGGAATAGCCTCTGAAATCAAATTAAATAGCAAATGCAGTCTTGCCTTTCTTGATTTCACCATCACTGTAAGATACCAATTTTTCGTTTCATCTTCAATTTTATTTTGCGAACTGAATAAGAGAAAACAACGGCCTAATGAAAAGTCGATCCATATTTTGCAAATTGCCTTAGTTATAGGTTATTATTAATCCCATTAAGAATCCAGGTGGGAGTTAAGGTGGATGATCCTGACTCCTGAGCCTAACCATTTTTTGATCACCTCCGAGCTAAAACACTTTTCATTGGGCTGAAGTTGACAAAATGTGACTACAGGTCAAGAGGATGGCACAAGCATACAATTATGGTAGAAGGTGATGAGAACTCACGGGGAAGAATTTAATGTGATGATTTGCATGCATCACATAACAAGCAGTGCCATGCAATGCAACCTGTTCAGGTTTATGATTAGTTATATGGTATCCTTTCCTTTTAATTTCAACCACGGGAAAAGGAGGACAAAAGAGAAATTGAAATTGCAGACTAGGATAAAAATAAGGGATCAAATTTGTAAGAGAACTTGGCGAGAACCTGCTTGAAAAAAGACTGAACCAGAAACGAATGAATGAATCTGAAAAAGAAACAATAACTTCTTATCGACAAATGTCTGGCGAAGACCTTGGACGAAACTTTGCATTTCTGGAAACCAGAAATGGCTTTGATACGCAAATGGAGTCCTATAATGAAGGAATCATGGCATGGGAGAGTGAGTATGCCAGGTTAGTGTAATGGTTAGGCATAATTATCGTTAAATTAGAGAACTAGTTCAATCACTAGCCCAACTCCATGACAATTTAAGGTTGTTTTGCAAGATGATTGTTCCCTAAGTGGCTACATAAAGACACAAATTTAGATTTCAGCAATTTCTAGATCACTAGTTGAAATTCTACCAACAATTTACGTCTTAGCAAAACACGCAAATCCAATAGCTTGCATGTAGACATAGATCTCGAAGAATACATGAAAATTGAGAAACTGGTAAACTGATCTTAGATTTGAACGTCAATTTTTATTTAGACTTGGAAGAGCCAAAAAATAAGGAGTTATGCTTATTAGAAGTTATAAAATGGATTGAAATACATACAAAAGGAAACATAAGAGGAAATGAAAAAAATAGAAAAGAAAGAAGTGACTGTAACAAGGGACTGAAGCCAGGGAAACTGCATTGACTCACAGATGAAACTAGACTCCGATGTCTTGCTAGATTTCAAGCTCTGTTGTAGCCTTCGCCTTTCTCACTGCATCTCCAAGATCACCAGTTGTCTGTGACATCCTCTCCTTGGCAGCTTTATAGCTAGCCCTGGCCTGACGAGTCACACTTTCTTTCGTTGATATGTAAGCCTCCCCAACATTGTGCATAGCTCGATCAAAAGCTTCCACTGCATCATCTCCTCGACAGCCAACTTCCCTAAACATTTTATCTTTGGTATCTTCAGCCTTTTCTGAGAAAATGTTCACTGCCATTTTAGTTTTCTGCTTAGCTTCATCATAGCCATGAAAGGCTTTCTCCTTGTCATAATTCATTGATCCTGTCATTGCCCCTTGAGCATCATCTGCTGTCTTTGAGGCCATGTTATAGACATTCCTTGCTCTATCTTTTCCGTATTCCATTGCTCCTTCCATCCGATTCTTAGCCTCATTGGCCATATCTGAGGCGGTATTCATCATTTTTTGCTTGACTTCCCCAACAACATCAGCAGCTTTATTTTTTCCATATCCAGTTGTCTCAGCAATTCTGTCTTTGGCATCTTTTACTCTATCTGAAGCCATGCCCACAGCAGTATTCAGCTTCTCTTTAGCTTCACCATAGGCATCAGCGGCTTTATCTTTCCCATATCCAGATGCTCTGTCTTTGGCATCTGCTACTTTATCTGATGCCATGTCCATAGCAATATTCAAGTTCTCTTTAGCTTCACCGTAAGCATCAGCCACTTTATTATTCCCATATCCCACTGCTCCAGCCATTGTGTCTCTAACATCGGTAGCTCTATCTGAAGCCACGTCTCTAGCAATGTTCAGCTTGTTTTTAGCTTCATCATACGTATCAGTCGCTTTCTCTTTCTCGTAACTCATTGCTCCGTCCATTCGGTCTTTGACCTCATCAGCCGAATCCGAAGCAACGTCTGTCACCATCTTCAGCCTTTGTTTAGCTCCATCAAAGGCATCTGCCACTTTAACTTCTCCATATTCCATTGCATCAGCCATTGTTTCTTTCACATCATTAGCTCTATCAGCGGCCTTTTTCGTAGCTTCGTCTGCCTTCCCTGAAGCATAGTCCTTCATATCACCTATCTTTCGGTGTGCTATGTTGGCTGCCACTCTCGTCTTTTCAGAAGCATACCTTGATGATTCTGGACAGAAAAAAACTATTCAGAAGAGTAGCTCCAATTTGAAGTGTATATAAGAAATAAGACTAACTTAGTTGCCAGTGCAAAAGCAGAGGCAAAATAATCACCTGATGCCGTAGAATCCATCATACTTGCAGTTTTCGAAGCAGTGTCTCCAGCTCTATCCATGAGAGTTTGAGCTGCCTTTTCGGCCCTCTCTTGTCCAAATCCAGGTCCACTAGTGGCACCAATAAAACGTTGTTAAGAGCTCCATAAGCAAGCAGATGAATTGCCTCTTTAACATTTAGGACTTATGATCATGCAATACTAACAAACATGCCCCGTAAAGCTCAAAACATTATGTCTATCAGCTTCATCGTTACTGATTATCATTAACATAACCTTGTCAGTTGCTAACCCTGTCCCTTGTTCTATCCATTAAACATCCTCCTTTTCATCTTAACAACTTGGATAATCATCGATAACTTAATTATGGAAGTCTTAAGCAAATTTCTATAACCAAAGTAAACTTTTCGCTTGCTTGGTAACAGAAGAGAACATCTCGCTTGACCCCCTATATTATCTATCTTATGAATGAAGGATTGATCTATATCGGCATGAGGTAAGTGTCACCAAGTAGTGCATTTTTAATATAGCCAATCCTTTTAATCAGATCTCGTTTTTTCCTTGACAACACACATCTTATACTACGAAACTTGTAGATAAGAGTCATGATTGTGTAGGCCACTATATCCAAAACTAATTGAGGCTCGGATGAATTCTAAATTCTAATCCTCCACTTGGAGACCAAATCTCATCCTCTTCTCGACCATTTTCTTAAAAAGTAACAATTAAGAAACGTGATGCAACCTTTAAAAATTAACTAAGTGTTTGGTTCGTACAGGTTACCGTAATCTTCAACTAATTACTTATCAAATTAAACATCCCCACCAGACTCCATTAACAAAATTTGACTTCCGCAATAAACCATGCATCTGATAGTTAGACAAAAATATCTTGGTCCAACACGATCATAATTTTTTCTGTATAAACCCAAAATATTTAAGAAGGAGAGGGAATGTATGTGATTAATTACTCGGAGTACTTCCGACGGCTCCAATCATACAAAGACCCGGCCTTGTCTTCGACGTTTTCCATTGTTTCTGCTGCCTTGGCTCTCACTTTCTCCGCTGCCACATTCACTTTCTCCTCAACCACATTCTCACCGGCGCTGCTACTCCAACACCAGCACTCCTCCACCGACACCGCCCCCCATAAAACCACCGACAACAACAGCATTGTCGCTACTTTCCTCTTCTCCATCTCTCTCCCACTCTCCCGCTCCTGTAAAGTGTCTGCTGAATAGAGAAGCGATCGCGATGAAAATAGAAACAGTAGTAAGCCACGTGGCATCAGGAAGTCTAAGGTCCTTTCAAGTGTACCGCCACGTGCGCGCGTTTAATACTACAACTGGCCCTTGTTTTGGATCCGCTTTTTGCGATCCTTTGTATGGGGGCAATGGAAGTAGGTACCCTCGTATGACTTTTGCCTCGGGACGATGACATGACAAGAGATTGCCTAACAAACACATAGGCTAGCCACCTTGATTTGCAAAAATAAAAGAAAAGGAAAACTCGATTTGCCTCGTATCGTTCTTCCTCGTAAGGCAATTATAAATAAAAATAGAATGGTTAGACACCGAGTGCCCTTTTGGTTGAGTTTTGGAAGATAAATATATACTTTTTTATTATAAAAGTTTTTTTTAATGAGTATTGGATTGTAAAATAAAAAAATCATCTTTTTAATAGATATAACTTTTTTTTTGCTTTTATCATAAAAATTTTTCTAAAAAAATGAGTATTTGACTGTAAAATAAAAGGAATCACCTTTTTAGTAGATGTAATTTTTTTATGATTTAAGCATAATTTCTATAATATCTATAAACTCATATTCATATTTATTTTAAGATTTATATAATATTATTTAATTATATATATATTTTAATATTTATTTTT
>JANZLF010000222.1:8668585-8684365 GCA_026546835.1 Erythroxylum foetidum
ATTTTGGATCCACCCGAACCATTTTAATATGCTTATGTGTTCATGACAAGAGTGATGCATTCATGTTTTGCAATTGCGAATTTTTGGCTAAAAGCTTAAGAAATATGTGTTTATGAATTGCAAACAAGTTGAAAAATGCATGAATTGTGTTGTTTGACTTTGACTTCATGACAAAAATTTTAAGAATCACGTGTTTTATGACTCAATAAAAGTTTTCTATAAGAATGAACTTTTTGAACGGTTCTGTTTGTTACTCGTTATGAATTTTCAATGACAAGTGACAAATTTCAAAGATTTTGCTTATTTTTCATTATGAACTTTTTACCCACGAGTTTTTAAGCTCACCCCTTCTTGTCCCTACCTCCAGGTTATGAGCAAGAGATGGAGTGGTAGAGAGTCAAGCCTCACTCCGAATTTGCTTATTTTGTGTTTTTTGTGTTTTTGGACTATACTGTAAGGTGACTTGAAGAGCTATTATAGCTCGTAAACCCCTTTTGGTTTGAGGATATTGAAATGTAATAATCATGATTATTTGTATGTAATCTATTAACGAGTATGACACAGTAAAGATATGAGATTCTTATGATCCTTCATCAAGAGTTGAATTCCACGTCCAGAGATAGGATCCAACATTAAGGTAATAAGTTTGTTTTGATGTTTGTATATCGTGGTACGCTACCTTGGTGGGATGATGCTTAATTAGAGTTTTTGGTGATAATCTTAAGGATAATACGCTCAAGTTATATGATATCCGATTAAGAGTTGAGTCTCGATAACGTCGTCCAAAAATTGTGGCATTGGAGCAAGACGATGAATGGGTGATGTTCAAGGAATCTCCGTAGGATTAAGCTCACGTTTCTGATCAGGATCGTACCCTCAAGTATTATGATATTCGCAAGAGGTTAGGTTCTGGAATCGATGTCCAACATGTGTGGTATCAGAGCAAGAAGATGAATCCTTGATGTTCAAGGAATTTCCATAGGAGTAAGCTCATGTTCATGTTCCAAAGTTGGGCTCTGGAAAGCGGTGCCCAACAATATACATCTAAACATGTACAAGATAAATAATGCCTTTTAAAATAATTTGTCACTAAACTACAACTAAAGCGATTGACTGTAGGGCATAAACCAACATAAGACCAAGAAAATGATATAGCGAGCCTAAGTCTTTAATGGAGAAAGTAGTATGAAGATTTTGGATAAGGGTGGAAATGAAGGATAGAGACCAGTCAATAACCTAAATATCATCCACATAAACTAAGATGAATGTGATATGAGATGTGGTGGTATTAGTAAAGAGAGAACGGTCAAATTTGGAGGAAGTAAAGTTTAGGTGAAGAAGTTTCTGACTTAGACTTTGAAACCAAACTTTGGGAGTTTGCTTGAAACCATACAAGGATTTATGAAGATGAAATACATGATTAGGATAGTAAAGATCTTGAAAACTAGGTGGTTGGGACATAAAGACTTGTTTATGAAGATGAATATAAAGGAAGGTGTTATTAACATTAAGTTGACAGATTGACCAATTTTTAAAAAAGCAATGGTAAGGATGAGACAAACGGTGGTGGGTTTAACAACAGAGCTAAAGGTGTCAGTGCAGTCTATATCAATAGCTTGGTAAAAATCTTTGACAACTAAACTAACTTTATAGCGATGAATAGTGCCATCAGGATTTTGTTTACCCATTTACAACCAACAAGGTTAGCATTTGGTGGAGGAGGAACAAGAGTCCAAGTATCATTGTGATAGAGAGCAATGAACTCATCAAGCATAGCTTGATGCCAGTGAGGAATTTATTTGCATGGGTAAAGAATGTAGGGTCAGGAGAAGATTTGGTAAGCATGAAGTAGGTGATGTATTCAGAAAATGATCAAGGAGTATGAGTTTGATCATGAGTCCGTGTGACCATTTATGGGAAGATTGTGTTTAGTGAGGTAGTGGAGGGGGTACAGAGGGTAGCGATAAAGGAGATGGAAGGGTGGAGTGAAAGGTAAGTGACGTAATTAGAGAATAGTGGGTCAGGATGCAGATGATGTTAATGGAGAGTGAGCATAAAAAAATCACTATGAAGAAAACGAACCTGGTGAGAAATATAAAGTTTAGATGTTTGAGGATCAAAACAGTGCTAGCCTTTATACTGAGAACAATATCTAAGGAAGATGCATGGAGTGAATTTGGGTGTAAGTTTGTCAGAGCGAGTGGAACCAAGAAAGAGAAAGCAAATGCATCTAAAAACTCGTAAATTAGAAATATTTGGTGGGTAGTGAATAGTAATTTATAAGGGGAGTTGTTATTAAGGATTAGATTAGGTAAAAGATTTACAAGGTAGACAATAGTAGAGAAAGCTTCAAACCAAAAGGCTTTAAAGAGAGAGGCAGGAAGAAGAAAGGTTAGACTTGTTTCAATAATGGACAAATTTTGCATTCAACAAGGCCGTTTTATTGAGGAGTGTAGGCAAAATAAATGCGGTGACTAGTAAATTAAAAATACTTGGTCGGTAGTGAATAGTAATTTATGAGGGGAGTTGTTATTGAGGATTATAGTAGGTAAGAGATTGGCAAGGTAGATAATAGTAGAGAAAGCTTCAAACCAAAAGGCTTTAGGGAGAGAGGCATGAAGAAGAAGGGTAGGGAGAGAAGCATGAAGAAGAAGGGTTAGACTTGTTTCAATAATGTGACAAATTTTGCATTCAGCAAGGTCGTTTTGTTAAGGAGTGTAAGGAAAATAAATGCGGTGACTAATGCCATTTGTGGTAAGAAATTGGGCAAAGGCGTCTTTGATCAATTCAATACTTTATCATATTGAAATTGCTTGATATGAGTGGAGAATAATTTTTCAATTGTAGTTTTGAAAGTTTGAAAAATATGCAAAGCATGAGATTTGTGAACAAGGGGAAAAATCCAGATGTAATAAAATCATTGATGAAAATAATAAAATAACAATAACCAAAAAATCAATAAGATGGGGAAGGATACCAAATATCACAATAAATAAGTTGTAAAGGGGTGGTGGAAAGATGAGAAGAATGTAAAATGGGAAGATGAACACTTTTTCCTAAACAACAAGAAGTACAATCACATTTGAACTAATATTTAAAGACCTAAATAACTTAGAAAGTGTTAAACGTACACGGATGACCAAAGATTGAGAGAAGCCGGAGTAGCTGTGTAAGCGGCAAGATTTTGGAAATGCAGTGGATTCTTCATAGGATAGAGATTATTACGTATGGAACACTCAAGGAGCGGTATATTGGTTTGAAGATCTTTCGTAACATAACCAAAGGAATTAAATTCAATGAGACATGAATTTGTGTGGCAAATGTAATAATACTGGTAGAGGAAATAGGAAGAGTGTTACCATTACTGACAGCAACTTGGTTGGAGTTATCATATGGAGTTACAGAATCCACAAGATGAGGGTTAGGTGTTATATGAGCAGTAGCACTAATGTCAGGTAACTAGGGTCGTTCCTTATATTTTATAGGCCTTGGGATGGTAAAACAACAATCTTAACAAATCGACAATATGTAAATATGTAAACATATTTTTATTATTAAATTTTAATATACATACATAAGTGACTCAATTTATAAGTTCACGTACTCAAATAATTTTATTATATTTTATTAAAATTTTTAGTAAGTTTAATATTATGTTTGTTTAAATAAACATAAATAAAATAAAATAAAATTTGTAACACTTAAATAATATTATTATAATAAATAATACTTTTTTAGAACACAATAACTAAAATAACAAAGTAAACAACTAATTTATTTAATTATATATTTTTGAAGTGAGTTATTCTTTTATTGTAATTTATTTAAGAACCTAAAGAGTGTTAAAATTGTAAATTAAATAAACTTCAATTTTATATATAATAAATTTAGAGATTTATTGCACTAAAAAATTGTTGTAAGTAGATGAACCACAAGTTTTTCAATAAATTATCACTCAAATATTCAAATATTTAGTAAGCTGAAAATATATTTTAAAAAAGTCAAATACTTACTTTTAAATTATCACTCAGAACTCAAAAGCCAAAACTATAAAAATCTTTTGCTGCTAATTTTTGAGTTGAAAATTTTAGATTCATATGTTGATAAAAATAAACAAATTGAGTATAAGAAATACACCCAAATACTTCAAAAGAGTACAAGAAGTTAACGGTAATTTGAAAGTTAACGTTAACTTTCAACACAGAAGTTGAAAAATAGTCAGAAGGATCCGTTAACATTAAATGAGTTTTTTTTTCAAAAAAACATTAAATGAGATTGGCAGAATGTTGAAGAGATTGAGAGTGGGCCTCACAGCAAGAGAAGCCAAAAATGCTGAAAAGAGATTGTGAGTGCTACACAGCAAGTGAGATGTCAAAAACTTTGTATATTCCACTTCTCTCTGACAATTATTGAAATAAATGAAATTATGAAACCGTAGGAATAAAATTGAGAGGGGCCCTATTAACCTGCCTAGGGTTAGGATTGCGGGTAACCATTCAACATTATCATTGGAGTGAAAACATAGGGTATCATTAGGGTCATTAATGCTCATAGTTGAAAAGGCAGAGTTAAGGGAAGTAAAATCAGGAGAGAGCCTAGAAGGGTCATTCGGAAACTCGAAATATTGAAAACGGCAATAGGCCTTAATGTAATCTCACTTCCAATATATATGGCATTGGGTGGGTAGTTTATTAAAATTTAGTGTTGGCTGGTTGTGTTGTGGTGATTGATAGGCCTTACAATTAGCCTTATAAGTATTGGGTTAGGTGTGTTGGGGTGGGTTATTGGGTGGTTGTGTGTTTGTAGAATGATGTAGAGTTGTGCCTCCAAGAGTTGTGCCTGCTGTCAGACTGTGAGCTACCACCAAAGGAGTTGCAATTCCAAGGGAGACGTGAGGAACATCTCGAGCTGCCACTAGAGTGAGCCACTAGAATAATTGCATAAGTGGAGTTTGAGGAATGATAGGATAGAAGACGTTGCTCGTTGATGAGAAGGTGAACACGAAGATCCAAAAATGTGAGGAGAGAGTCGTGATGCTTTATTGCTGTGACAAAAGATTCATACTTCGTGGGAAGACCATTCAAAGTAAGTAGAATGAGATCGTCATCAGAGGTGTGGTCGCTGATAGCCGCGAGTTCCTCGACGGTGGAGATAGTGTTCAAAAAATCAGAGACGAAGGATGCACCTTGCTTGAGCGTGTGAAGCTTGCGATGAAGGAGCAATTGTTGGGACGAGGATTGCTAGAGAAAATGTCATTCAAAGACTGGCCAAAGATCACGAACAATATGACACCCGAGAGCCAGAAGAGCAGTGGAGTTGGAGAGAAACGTGGTGAGATAGTAGTAGATTAGGTGGTCATATGTCTGCCATTTAACAAATTTTGGAGATATGGTATCGACATTAGGATGTGCTGTTGGGAAGAAGAAAGTATGTCAACGTAGCCAAAGGTTGTGAGAACAACTTGAACATGATTTCACTAGACAAGGTAATTTGTTATGTTGAGAAGTGTGGTAAGAAAATTTGTCAATTAATTGATGAGTAGAATTGAAGTTGTGTGATTAGTCGTGGTCATGTGTGGAGAGGTCTTGGATTGGTGTATTGAGGTGTGGACAAATATGTGTGAATGTGTGATTCTGTAGTGGCGTGTAGTTGAGTTTGTAATTGAGCAGATTGTGTGGATGATTTAGGGTAGATTGTGTGTGCGTGTGTGTGTGTATGTTGCTGTGAAGATGTGTAATTGATCGAAGTTTTGGGAAGTTCAAGCTGGTATGTGTTGAAGTATATTTTTGTAGAGAGTTGTAGGTGTGCTGAGTTTGTGAATGGTTTAACTAGTGTAAGAAGGGTTGCCAAAAAAAAAAATTAGGAGAGATAAGTGTTGGCTTTGATATCATAAAAAGAGTTGTAAGTAATGTATATGAAGATGTGATATTGCTTTAGTTTTGCATTTGAGAAAGGCTTTTGAGCTTTTATATACAAGTAAAAACAAAATAAAAAAGAGATTTACATAAAACATTACAGCTAATATTATGATCTAGTTTAATCTAAGCTTATTTACAAAGATTGAATTGTAATCTTATCTAAAAATATTGCATTGTTAAGATACATGTAAATCAAACATTATCATTGAAGATGCCAAAGAGCTAGGCTTGACCCGCATTAATGATTAAACTTTGTTATAAACGAATTTAGGACAAAAGAATAAATATTGTTCTTAAGAAATTTTTATTTTTTGCGGTTTCTCTTATTGTTTGAAAAGTTTTATATCTTCTCTCTAACAAGTACTTTTTTTTACCTCTACCCTTATCTCCCATAGTCAAATCATCTGGTTGACAGTTAGCTAATTATGTGGTTGAAGCTTTAGGCATGTACAAAATGAAGAGAACTTCTAATGGTCCAGTAGAGACACAGCATATGAAGCTGGTGAGGTTATTCAAGGGCTCCAACACTGCCCAACTCTTGGTCCCCCACCACCCTATCACTTATCCTTATACCCATCATTCATAAGATGCATAACTCCTTAGTTTTTTACTGTTCTCATAATAATATATATATCTTCACAGTACATTGGGGCCTAAGACCTCGGCACTATATCCCTCTATGTCAAGGTGATATGATCTTGTCTCTTAATATAAAGTTTTTTTCAAGTGACTTTGGATGCCACCAAGTTGAGTTGGAAGGCGGTACTAAATGTTCTTTTTCTGCCCACGGTTTTGTGAAACTCTTAAGGAGATCATAGAATATGCCAACTCCTTGGTTTTTACTAGGTTATTTATTGAATTGTCATGTTCCATGTTATGTTCACGAGTTTGAATTCAATTGAGAGTTAGAAGAGAAGTGATATTTAACATGAATCTCTCTGTTCAAATTGACGTGTAAAAGGATTTAATCTCCACTGGCGTACGTACAAGTTATTTGAAGATTTCCCTAAACAAAAGATACAAAATATAACATTAATAGTAAGAATGTGGCGTACAAAAATATACAGGTATTGTGGATGGGGCATGGCTGACATTATCTCCTATATAGCATGCGATACTGTGTATTGGTTCTACACAGTAAATGTTATCTTAAGAGGCAGGTTGTGATTTGCAGTGTGAGAGTTGGGTTTGCTGAGATGGGTAACAAGGTTGGTGTGACTGTTCTCAGCTGTCCTAGTTTGGCACACATTGTCGGTGGGTCACCCCATAACCCTTCTCTAACCTTATCCGTGCATGTACGTTTCTCATTGAAACAAAGATATGCTCTGCAAATCACGCCTCACCTCCGCCTGTCCTCTATAATTCTATAGGTTATACGTCTTTTCCTGTTTTTAAGAGAAGATGAATCATGTGATAAATTGTTGAAAGAGTGAGATTCATAGCCCAGTTAGGTATAAATATATATGATCAAGTTCCTAATACTCCCGAACATTTAGAACTTAGCTGCTGCACATAGGAAATGTACATCAGCAGCTACCAACGTTATGCATTTCAGGACAGGATCACTAAAGATGGTTCATTTGATGTTCGCATGTTGATCGATGTAAATGCATATGCATTTTAAGCTTTAAGGCCAGCCAGGAAAGGCCTTTGCGTTAGTTAAGAGGCCTGCAATTAGTATAAAGAGACATTCCAAATGTGTACAATATCAATTCTAAACTTTCATAAAGACTCTTCAACTATCTTTAACTATCGATCATATTATTTAATTTAATTTTATAAATTCGCCAAATAATTTATTTAAAATATGTAGTTAACATATTATTATACACTACAAATGTACACTGAAATGCAATCTTTCTGGTACAACTTGAAAGGGAAGAAATGTGACAGTATATTACCCTTTTGCTTAGCCATTTAAAGGATTCAAAACCAAGCCTTTTACACGAAAAGTCTACCATAACTTATCGCAACCATCTACCATGTTTAAGAAGAAGAAAGAAGACAACAGCCAGGCAGACTTCCACATGCATTTGGGGTTGGGGATAATGTAATTTGGTTTTAGTTAATTAATTATTGGAGTGGCTTGGTTGATCAAAGGTTTGGTCTTTTGGCAACTGCAATACCTAACAAAGTATCTCCACCGAACATGAAAGGCTATAATCCCAACGGAACCCCGTTCAACCTTCTCCATTTCCTGTTCGTACGGACATTCCCACATGCCACTCTTTGTCGCTGGGGACCACTGCCCACTCTTATTGTTTATGGTCTCCTTTGCGAATTACTCGGTTCTCTTGTTGCTCTACTATATGCTTTTTCTCTCATATCTCTATGTAGACCATGTATCCGTAGCCATCTTTGCATTTATTTCAGACTAAGACTCATCTGCTCCTATCACTACCCTACAGTACTTTCGATCACAGAAGGTTACATACCAACTGTTACTTTGCTAGCATATAATGTATATCTCACACTAGCAAAATTGGAGGATTGAGATGTTGATATGTTTAAGGGTATAGTCATTTAGGACATTCGATTGCATCCCTTGAACTAATGATGTCTCAAAAACACGCCTTTTGTATGGACGCGACGGTGCAAGAGATATACCAAGCGAGGCTCAAGTGGCTGTACCAGCAACAGCATGGCTACTTGAACCAAAACAACTCCTCTGAATCAAGCTTACTGCCTCAGTTTGGAGGTATCTTTGATCACACTTCAGTCGTTGGAGGTACTGTTGATTGGAAGAAAAAGCATGAAACGTGTGGCAATGGGGACGTGTTGAATTATGCCAATTTGTCATTAGCTGCCACGGATTTGTTTGCTAAAGAAATGGAGTTGATGCAAACTGAAGGAGCGCTACATTCTCTTGAGAGTGATCGTGGCTTATCAAGGACATCTAGTTACCAGATAGGAGCTGTAGAGGCAGCAAACACGGGAGAAGAGGTGATAGGCAAAACCATGATTTTCTTGGAGCAGATGCAAACCAGAGCCGAGAGTGACAGTTCAAATAAGAGGAAATCAGGGGTATGTTTTTCCCATTCCTATAATTCATTCACTAAATTTTCAAATCGTTTAAAGGAGAGCAATGAGAATTTGTTAACACGATAGAGAAGACTAAAATAGTTAGTAGCTGATGGAAAATCCCTTAGGTTTGCAGATTCCTACGAAATAATTGATTAAAGATTAGATCTTAGATAAATTTGATTATAATACTTAGAGTTTGATTTTTGAAATCGGTTTAGAGATATTATTGTGATAGTTATCAAATAAATTATATTTTATTTTATGCTGATTTAGATTAGATGTTATCTTATTTTTGAATTTGAGTTAGAGAAAAACTGTATAAATTGACAAGTTTCTATTCAATAAAATTATGGTGTTCTATGATAAAACATTTGCTTTCTCTTCTCTTCTTCCACTTATTATGCTTCAGCTCTATAAAAACAACATGGTATCAGAGCATTTGTCTTAAGGGACCTGTGTGATGAGTGAAACAAAAACACAAACCTGATTTACAACCCAAAATTACAACAAGAATTACAACCAGCTTCAAGCAATGGAGACTACGACGTTCCGGACATTGCCAACAAATTCTACAATAACTCAAATCAAGATGCACAAAGAAAAGAAAAAAAATTCAGAAGGAGACAAAAACAAGATTTCAACAAGATCGACAATAACAAAAACAAAAACAATGATGATTCATATCCACAATGCACACATTACAATAAAACAAATCACAAAATAAAGAGGCAAAAGCAACACATCAACATAATGAATTATTTTGACATTAAAGCTCTACAACTCCTAAGGCAAGGAGGAGTTTGTTGGAAAATCCCTTAGACTTGCAGATTCCTACGAAATAATTGATTAAAGATTAGGTATAAATTTGATTATGATATTTAGAGTTTGATTTTAGGAATCGGTTTAGAGATATTATTGTAATAGCTATCAAATAAATTAGATTTTATTTTATGCTGATTTAGATTAGATGTTATCTTATTTTTAAATTTGAGTTAGAGAAAAACTGTACAAATTGACAAGTTTCTATTTAATAAAATTATGGTGTTCTATGATAAAATCTTTTTTTTTCTCTTTTCTTCTTTCAGTTATTATGCTTAAGCTCTATAAAAACAACAGTAGCACTAAGCCTTTGTTTGGATGCTTAGTTACACAAGGGAAGGGAAAGGAAAGGAAAGGAAATCTTGCATTTCCCTCCCTTTCCCACCAAAGGGAGGGAAATTGCAAGATAAGAATAAAAATGACCTAAATTTTCCTTCCATTCCTCTCAATTCTCTCTCTTATTCTTGTCCAAACAATAGAAAGGAAGAGAATTACAATTTCTTTTCCTTTCTCTTCTCTTGGTTTTCCTCCATCCAAACAAAGGCTAAGAGAAGAAACATAAGAACAGGAAGTTTTCTATATGCTACTACGAATTCGTTGAAATAAAATAATCATTATCATCAACAACTTCATTTCTGATTGCTAGAAACTTGCATCATCGGTTCTTGAAATTTCACGAACTAACTAATATTTTATGAAGGCAGATGTGCAAGATTTTGATTGAAATTTGTAAGTCACAGCCATCCTTTTGAATATTTTTGTGTCTAGTCTGTTGCAGCAGAAGAATGTAAAGAGAAGAGGACTAGAAGTGAAGTGGAAGTGGAGTCCAAAATCAAACACAAGAGCACTACAGAAACTACTGCAGATTCTTCAAAGAAAAATCAGAAGATTTCAGTGGTCCAAAAGCCAGATTACATACATGTGCGGGCACGTCGTGGCCAGGCCACTGACAGTCACAGCTTAGCAGAAAGAGTGAGCCGCAAAGTTTCCAATTATAAGAATTAATGCATACATGTCCTCATAACACTTGCAACAAATTTTGGTGGCCTAGACTGATTTTTGTCCCTAATTTGTAGGCCAGGAGGCAAAAGATAAGTAAGAAAATGAAATGCCTGCAAGATCTAGTCCCTGGGTGCAACAAAATAACCGGAAGGGCAGGAATGCTAGACGAAATTATCAATTATGTTCAATCTCTTCAGAGACAAGTTGAGGTAACCAGAGGTTCCTGCTTTGTTAAGCATTTTTCTTCATAAATTAGTTCTGAAAACATAGCTAACAGGTTCTCAATTCACTTGCAGTTCTTGTCACTGAAACTGGCTGCTGTAAATCCGAGAGTAGAGTTCAACATCAACTTGTCAGGGAAAGAGGTAACTTTCCTCTGAATGGAATCTACTAAAATGGGACCCGAATAAGTTTGTCTTAGCACTGACATTTTGTTGTTCGCATCTATGTTATGAAGTTTCCTGCTTACGTGGCAAGTTTTCCAACGCCAGATATGCCATCAACAATTGAAAATTTTCCAGAACTTCTACATAATTCAGTGCACCAAGCAGGCTTAGGAAGTGAACTGGAATTGCTACCACATACTCCCGAGCTAGGTGTTGAAAGAACGATAAACTCCTCGACATTTATCAATGATCTACATCTTGACTCGTCCTGCTTTAATGTAATTACTTCTTTTACTGTGACTTGAATTCTACCGTAGTTTTGATTCTAGTAACCGTAATAATTCCACTTGCAGCATCTACGTTGTTTTTGGGATGTGGAGACACAAAACCCTCACAATGTGGAATTCCATCAAGGATGATCAAATGCTTTCCCTTCTCCAAGCTTTTGGAGGTAGCAGTAGCATCAAATATCCTGTTCAAATTTTCTCCTATTCTCCACCCTCAAGCTTGCCTATATTGTTCTCTTTCAGGTTCCAACAGTCGAGTCCAGAAGCTGGAGGCAAGATCTATGGTTTGGGCAAATATCACCATGTTAAAGTTAAAATTCACCGATTCTGCAATCCTGAGAAAGCTGTAGTGAACAATTCATTGTCTGCCTGTCATCGTATGAGATATCGCAATTTCATCATTCTTGTCTGCTAGAATATCGAAATTGTAACAAAAT
The DNA here is from genome assembly GCA_026546835.1 of Erythroxylum foetidum. Classification (NCBI taxonomy): domain Eukaryota; kingdom Viridiplantae; phylum Streptophyta; class Magnoliopsida; order Malpighiales; family Erythroxylaceae; genus Erythroxylum; species Erythroxylum foetidum. The sequence goes on from JANZLF010000222.1 coordinate 8,680,459, forward strand.
ACTTGTTTGCTTCTCTATGTTCGCACTATCCAAGGAATTAGGCATTTCTTTTGAGGCTGTTATGTTGAAAACATATGTTTTCACAGAGAGGGACATAAAGGAGAAAGGTCCCCATGAAAGGACCATGAAAAGCTGATAATAACAGCACATGGTACTGAGAGAATATAACGTGGGGTGCAGAGAAGGTGATGAATGAGAAAGGAACTGCTTTCTGGAAGGACTTAGGTTATTCATCAGCAAGCCAACTGATATCTGTGGCTCCAACCGTGGATTACAAAATCTGTCTCTAGCTACCCTACGCTTCATATCCCACAAGGACTTTTTGTTCCTACGCTGTTTACATTGTTGTCTTATTTTCTCCAAGTCAGGTCACGCAATCCTTCCTTAGATTATAGGAAAACACTTTTTGGCTAGTGGCCAACTGGCCATCACTTAAAATAATATTATTAGTTATATTTTTAAAAATTAGTTGATAAACAATATTATGATTGATATAATTAAGGATAAAAAAGTAAAAAAAAAATCCAAAAAATGTTAATCTCTTGGGTTAGAAGCTTACTTGTTCTTACCGTAAGTTTCTTACCATATTACATTGGTTTGTTCATCATTTTCTTTAAACTTATACTTGTTTGTGTTTTGAAAAGTTAAATATTTTATAACTGATCAAAAAGGTTACATATGGAAGCTAAAACTATGGATTAGCTAAACCAAATGTACAAAACAAGGAGCAATATGAAAACTAAGCCGCAGTATTGTGTTTAGTGTTGAAATGAAATGGCCCTTGTGTTCACTCGTAAATTCCAACTCTCTGCTTTTTGTTAAGGAGATCCTTAGTGCATCTTCCTTGGTTGTTTGTTCATCTTTAAAAATTCTAGTATTCATTTGTTTCATATGGCATACATGTTGATTCCGATAGAATTAACTATTTGTTGTTTCCTCTTTTTGGCACAATAGTTGTCTCTTTGAAGTCGTTCTAATATAACTTGAAATTGGAGAAATTTTTGGTCTAGAGTTAGGAAAACTTGTACTCTTTCCTGTCCAGCTGGTGTAAGCGCATTCAAAGAATAAATGTAATGTAAATTCAGCTTGGAATCTGCAATTCCCTGAACTTTGAAGAAACTCAGCCTATTTTTGGTTGCAAATTCATTCCTCAAGCATAACCACAGCGTAAAGGATACCTAGGGAGATTGATGTTTGTTTCACACAAGTTTATCCCATCTCAATTCTCTTTCCTTCCTCGTCAGGAATTCTTTTAGACCCCGATCTTTTATTGGACTTTAGCATTGGTAAATGACTATTAAATAAGGAATTGGGTAGTAGAAGCATGAGAATTCAAGGATTTCTTCTATTGTGTATAATTGTGTTACTTGTAGGTTATGTATGAAATTTTGAAAAATGTGAGAAAGATTGATTTCGATTTTGAAGATTTTGAGGGTTCTATAAAATTTATAATAAATGGATTGTTTTAAATGGAATTGAAAAGAAAGAAATGAATAGTGAAAGTGTTAAATTTTAATTGCAAGTCTGATTTTTTTAGGATAAATAGTAGCAGAGTTGACTTTTTAAGATGAACCTTTCATGAAATTTTCTGGTTTGATTTAGGCAGAATTTGATAAAATGGTCTTCATAAAAGTTGTAGCTTTTGTTGATTACTTTCTATCGCTATAAAGTATGACATTTTTCGATATTGGTATTGAAAGTTATGACCATTAGAATTTAAGTTATTTTACTTTGTATTTGGAAAATGTTCATAAGTGTAGATTTGTGTGTACTATGTTTTGAGGAAAATTCTAGACTGATGTGATTTGAATTGGATTAAGTGGTCTACATAAAAGTTATATAAAATTTGCATAGCTTTTAAATGATGTAAAATATGTTAATTGTGGATGTGGGAATTGAAAGATATGGAATTTTGAAGATTGGATGTGGTATAGGATGACAAATTTCTGGACAGAAACTTTGATTGAAAAATTAACCTAGTTAGAGGTTAAAATTGCTTTGAAGTTCTTCATGAAAGTTTTAAATTATACTTTGATCTTTCCATTGATGTAAACTATGAAAATTTTGGACCATGAAATGTGAAGTTATAATTTTTAGAAGTTTCTGTTACTGTTTGGGATGATCATTAGTGGACAGAAATTTTGAAGTAGTTTTTGACTTCCTTAGAGGCCAAATTGATTTTTCTGTCCTTCATAAAAGTTGTAGGTTGCTTTTTGATCTTTTCATTGATATAAAGTATGACATTTTTGGACCTTGGAGTTGAAAGATAGAAATTTTAGAAGTTGTGATACTGTTTAGGGTGATATAAATTGGATAGAAATTTTGAGTGAGATTTTGAACCCCTTTAGAGAAGGATTTGGTTTTTAAGTTCTTCATGGAAGTTGTAGAGCTTCCTTTTATCTTTCTTTTAATATTAAGTTTGTAAATTTTGGACCCTTGAGTCAAAAGTTATGCATTTTAGAATTTCAGATGAAGAAAAGAAGGGAAAAAAAGGAAGAAAGTCGTTGCGTCGCCTCGCGACCTGGTCGCTAGGACGACCAGGCCTGACCCGACCCGGGGCGGCCCTACCGGTCCGACCAGACCCGACCCCTTTTCCATTCTTTTGCTTGTATCTTTTTTATCCAACAACCGATTGGTTTGATTTTTGAAGCGTTAGATTCCTAAGACATTCCTCTACCTCTCCATGAAAATTGTGGATTTTTTAGTTTTATTTGAAAAAGATTGATTGAATCAAAGTGAGAGGATTAATTAAAGAGTTTGAGTTGGACATTTTATGCTTAGGTATTTTGGTGATATCTTGATCTTTGGAGATCCAATTGAGTTTCTTTTATTTCTAAATAAACTAGAGACATGGAATCACAAGTTACCTGAAGGGACTGAATTTTAATTTGGACTTTAGGACCTTCAATTTCTGAATTAAAGTTGGATTTCATGTTCAGTCTTGGATTAGTAAGAGCTGAAAGTGTTTAGGCCATAACTTTTGCTCTAGTTATCCAAATGAGGTGATCTTTAATTTGGATTAAACTAGAGAAATAGGGTTACAAATGTTCTGATGAACTTAAGTTTCAATTTAGTCTCTAAGAATATCAATTTTTGGATGGAAGTAAATCGCAGGAAAATATTTTAGCATAAGAATAATCCGAAAATGTTTAGAATATAACTTTTGGAGTATTGAACTAAATTAAATGGTTTTAGTGTCATTATAAAATTGAGACTATGAGGAACATTTCTCTAGAAGGAAATTTTAGCAAATTCCTTCAATTTGATGATTAGAAAAATTGCCTAAGTTAATCATGATTTAATGATATTTTGAGACTTTGATTTTAGTTTATGATTTTGAGGACTTAATTAGCATGTTAATGTGAGTAATTAATATGTTAATGTAAGTAAGATCATATGGCATAAGTTGATTGGATTGAATTGAATTAAAGTGTTAAAAATGCATAAGGGGCAAAATTGGAAGAATACTTAAGCTTTTAAGTTACAAAGCTTATAAGGAAAGGCAAATGGGTCTTTTCTCATTCATTAATGGCAAGTTGGTAAATTAAAAAGGTGAGTCTTCATATAAGAAGGGAGGAAGCACGAAATTGAAGGAAAGAAATGAACAAAAGAAAAGAAGAAATGAGAGAGGGAGAGTTTTGGATGGAGAAAAGGGGAAAGAAGCAAGAAACTTAGGTTAGGTTTTGATTTTTGGTGAGTTTCAAGTGCGAATTTGATGTTGTTTCAAGAGGAAAAAATGAAGAGGAGCACAAGAGCTTTAATTCAAGTCAAGAAACCTCTCTTGTGGTGAAGATTAAGGTAAGATTGGAATTTAGATTTGTTAAATTTTGAAAGAATTTTGGTTTAGATAGCTTGAGAATTGTATGGGTTTAAGTTCACTTAGATCAATTTTGGTGATTGCATGGTA
>JANZLF010000222.1:8727961-8743895 GCA_026546835.1 Erythroxylum foetidum
GATGACCAAGCCTTTTATACGATTTTTGTTGCCTCATGCAAAACAGTTCCAAAAATCTCCACAAATGCAACAGATTCAAACTCTTCGAAGTAGGTGTTCGTGCATTTTCTTGAAAAAGGGCAAGATTCCTTAGATGTTATTACTAAGTATTAAGGACTAATTGTCACTTACGTCCTTTTCACTGTAACTAATCACTGCTAACCGATAACTATTTCTGTTTAGCCATAACGAATTATTGTTACGTAACTTATTGCCTGTAAATAACTCTCTGTACTTAAAGCCCTTTGTGCAGATTGTAAGCAATAAGAGAGACAAAGTATCAATTCATATCTTTGCGTGTCAGTGATCTTTCTCTACATGGTATCATAGCTCATTAAAGCCTAACGGTGCACTCTCTTCTTTTTTTTTTCTGGTGTGTGCATTCTTCCTTTGTCTGTCTAAGTTTTTTCACTGACCATCCATACACACATGACTACTCCTGAAGATAACTCTGGCACTACAAGTCCTGCAAATTCAATACCCTTCAACAACTCATTACTGGTTGTTTTAAACACTGCTTCCATTAAACTAAATGGAACCAACTTTTCGATTTGGCGGGTGCAGATGATGACACTTCTCATTGGCTATGGTTTACAAGGATACACGGATGGTTCTTTCCCGTGTCCTCTATTCACTGATCCTGGCTATCCCCACTAGATCAGACAGGACCAATTGCTAATTGCTACCAATTGCTAATTGCTACTATTATTTCCTCTATTGTAGACAATATTGTCACCTTACTAGGTTCAGTTACATCGTCTAAACAAGCATGGGAGGTGTTGGGCAGAACCTATGCAAGCAGTTCTCGCTGCAGAATTTTTTCCTTGAAAGAACGACTTACTTGCCTTGAAAAGGGAGAACAAACTATTGCTATTTATCTACGGCAACTCAAAAATATTGCCGATGAATTGGTTGTCCAGTTGATGATACAGATCTTGTTATCCATGTTCTAAATGGAATTGGTTCTGACTTTAGGGAGATTGCAGCAGTCATACGGGCACGTGACACTCCAATTTTTTTTGAAGAACTACATGAAAAGCTTCTTGACCATGAAACTTACTTGACGTGGATGAATCGTAATGGTTCCCCTCCTGTTACTGCATTAGTTGGGTATAAGTCGAACTAGAACCGTCATCGACGGCGTTCTATACCATAGGGGTCACCACCCAGTTCAACTTCTCACCAACGAAGAAGGCCTAGTACATCTAGTTTTACCTCTAGATCTGATTGTAATGTGTCTCCAGTGCAATCTCGTGGTGGTGGCGATGGTTATTCTTCCATTATCTATCAATATTGTGAGAAGTCGGGTTACACAGCTCTCCGCTGTTTTAAACTTCATGGCCGACCTAGCAACAGCCAACCTTTGGCCTATCACACACATAAGCCTACAGAGCAGTCTTCCTACAAGTGGATTATTGATTTCGAAGTTTCTCACCACATCACCATCGATCTACATAATCTGTCTCTTGCAACTCCTTATGACGGTTCTGATCATCTAGTAGTTGGTAATGACACTGAATTACCAATTACCAACACTGGTACCACCATTGTTCCTACTGCATCGAAAACTTTATCCTTATCTGATGTCCTTCATGTTCCTACTCTCAAACATAATTTGTTTTCAGTCTCTAAGCTTTGCGCTACTAATAATGTTTCTGTTGAATTCTTCTCCTCCCATTTTCAGGTCAAGGATGTCACAACCAAGGCAGTACTGATGCAGGGTCATTGTGTTGATGATTTATATTACACTTCCTTTCCGAAGAAGCTTCATCCTGCCTATGTTACTACCCATGGTTCTGTTCGGGACTGGCACCACATTTTAGGCCATCCATCTACACCAGTTCTTTAGTATCTCAATAAACATTTTTCTCTTAGTATTCGTAATAGTCTTCTGAATCCATGTGTGTCTTGTGCTTGTGCCAAGAGCCATAAATTGAATTTTTCTAACAAACATCTGTTTAGTACTCGTCCCCTTCAGTTGTTATTTAGTGATGTTTGGGGTCCAGCTTTAGTTCCATCTGTTGATGGCTTTCGATATTATGTTATTTTTGTTGATCATTTTTTCAAGTATATTTGGTTGTACCTCATTCAACGTAAATTTGAAGTTCTTAACATTTTCACATGCTTTAAAGCTCTTGTTGAAAACTTATTTACACTAAAATCACATCTGTTTACAATGACAATGGTGATGAATATGTTGCTCTTAAGAATTTTTTGGGTCATCATGGAATAACACACTTTACTAATCCTCCTCATACGCCTGAGTTAAATGGAACAATTGAGAGGCGTCATCGACATATTGTTGAAACTGGTCGGGCACTTCTTCATCAATCCAAACTCCTACCCTCATTCTGGTCTCATGCTTTTCAAATAGTTGTATTCCTGATCAACCGATTACCTACGCCAATTCTACAGATGACCTCTCCATGTGAAATACTACATAAATCTCCACCCAATTATCATCATCTACATTCCTTCGGTTGCTTTTGTTTTCCTTGACTTAGGCTTTATACTCAACACAAATTACAACAACGTTCTACACCTTGTATTTTTATCGGATATTCATCTTCCCAATATGCTTATCTCTGTCATGACCCTATCACTCAGAAACCTTACATCTCTCGGCATGTTACATTCTATGATAATTCTTTTCCTTATGAGCGTCTTTGTAGTGTCCCCCCACTGTCCACGTCCACTGGTGCTTCACCCCTCACCTCTCATCAGTCAGACCTTCCCCTGCTTGATCTGAGTCTGTCTCTACCTATCTCTAGTTCCAGATTGTCTAATACGGAATCATCCCTACCTTTAACCGAGGGTATAACACAACATGCTCTGCCTCAGACCTTCTCACCATCAGTGTCAAACCAAGTAGATACTCCTCAAATCCCACATGCTTTTACGGAAAGGGACTATAATATGAATCCTCATCTCATGGCCGATGCTGTATCAGTGCCCTCCTTGCACACTAACGTCTTGACTAATCCTCCTACCTTGTCTCAAGTATCTGATCATCATGAGCCACAGTCTTCAACTGTCACTGCCACCACGAACACACACCTAATGCAAACCAGGGCCAAGAACAATATTCGCAAATCGAAAAAGATATATCAGGTGAGTAAGCACCCACTACCAGATACTCTTGAACCAACATGTCTTTCGCAGGCCATGAAAGATACCTTATGGAGAACCTCGATGAATGAGGAGTTTGATGCCCTCATCAATAATAATACGTGGGATCTAGTACTAGCACCTTTGGGCAGCAACATTGTTAGGAATAAATGGTTGTATCAGATCAAGCGAAACCTAGATGGTTCTGTGGCACGCTATAAATCGCGGCTAGTTGCAAAAGGGTTTACCCAAACCCAGGTTTAGACTTTAATGAAAACTTTGCTCCGGTTCTCAAACCACAAACTCTTAAGATCATATTTACAGTTGCTCTTGCTCACAATTGATCCATTCATCAAATAGATGTAAATAATGGCTTCTTACAAGGAGTCTTAACCGAAGATGTTTAATTGCAACAACCTCCGGGGTTTATCCATCCTGATCATCCAAACTTTGTGTGTAAATTACGCAAAGCAATTTATGGTTTTCATCACAACCTTAGTGATCCATCGTTATTCATTTATCATGATAATGGTGTTGTTGCCTATTTTTTGGTCTATGTGGATGATCTCCTCCTCACCGGTAATTCTTCGTTGTTCTTAACAAATTTCATTATTGAGTTGTCAAAGAAGTTCTCGCTCAAACAATTGGGATTTCCATCATACTTTTTGGTGATAGAAATTATTCCTACTCCTATTGGATTGTTTCTATCACAACATAAATACATCAGGGACACTTTGGATCGTTTTGGTATGACTACTGCCAAACCAGCATCCACACCCTTATGCCTTTCCACACCTCTCCGCCTTGACGATGGCACTGCAGCTACCGATGTCTTGCTTTATAAACAATTGGTTGGGTCCCTCCAGTATTTAACTCACGTAAGACTGGATGTTGTTTTCGCGTTGAATAAACTTGCCCAGTTCATGCATGCGCCCAATGTCACTCACTTGCAATAAGTTAAAAGAATTTATCGTTATCTCAAAGGTACAATACAGTTTGGTTTACAACAAAATAAGCCGAAAAACATGGATCTTCAGGTCTTTGGAGCACCGTCGTCCCCTCTTCAAGCATACAGCGATGCAGACTGGGCTGGCAACAGTGACGACAGAACATCTACTTCAGCCTACCTTGTATTCTTTGGTGGCAATCCTGTCTCATATCACTCCAAACGACAACGCATAGTTGCGCATTCCTCCACTGAAGCTGAGTACCGATCCCTTGCAACAATAGTGGCTGAACTTCAATGGATGCAAAACCTATTATTTGAACTCCATCTTCTTTTTAAAGGGTTACTGGTTCTCTTCTATGACAATTTTGGAGCGACATACATATGCAAAAACCGGGTTTTTCATACTCGAATGAAGCATATTCCTTGGACTATCATTTTGTGCGACAGCTTGTTCAAACCGGAAAATTAATAGTAGCTCACATTTTGACTCATGATCAGTTAGTTGATAGTCTTACCAAGCGTTTGCCTTCTTGACGACACGCCACATTACGACACAAGATGCATGTCCTCAATGGTGACATGCTCTTGCGGGGGCGTATTAAGGACTAATTGTCACTTACGTCCTTTTCACTGTAACTAATCACTGCTAACCGATAACTACTTTTGTTCAGCCATAACGAATTTTTTTTACATAACTTACCGCTTGTAAATAACTTTCTGTATTTAAAGCCCTTTGTACATACTGCAAGCAATAAGAGAGACAAAGTATCAATTCATATCTTTGCATGTCAGTGATCTTTCTCTACACTAAGCATCCTCAGCCAAAAAGTATACTCAATCTCCTGACAATGCCAACGCATACTGTCCATTACTACAGGCGCAAGTTTGCCAATACCTTTATGCACCCTGTGTTTGGTGGCTGCGATTTTATTTCGTTTGTTTACGGCTCACCAACTGAACGTAGTGTCCACAATCAATGGCAATAAGAGAAAGCCAAGCTAGCTATACAAATTCTCAAAGTTATGATTGCCTTGGAAACTAAATGACAGTACACTTTAGACCTACTGGTGGTAGAATTTCAGGTTGCATATTTATAGAGCTTTGTGTCTAGCTTTCTTGTGTAGTATAGTATACGCATGGAAATACGATTTAACTTGTATACGTGGTGTTAACTATATAGTCACTCATTGTGTCTGTTACCTACCGGAATGACAAATTGTCATACCGAGGCTTGATTTTAGTTGAGTGGGGACGGTTGACATTTTCAATTTTGTGTTCGAGCTAGGCTAGATTGAGGCTCCAAGGCCAAGTCATTAAATTTGTAATTTTTACCGATAAAGTTAATGTGTAAGTTTCTTTAATTATATAAATAAATATAACTTTTATTTCTAACTATAATCATAATTATTTCATTTAAAATATAATATATTATATTAAAAGTAATTAAAATAATATTATAATTAAAAAATAAAAACAAGATGATAAAATTAAATATATTTTTATTTTTTATTTTTTATTTCAAATCTTAACCAAATAAAATTTTGTTTTCAGTTTTTATATTAGAAATCTACTAAACAAGTTTTTTAATTAAAAACATAAACCAAAAAATTAAAAAAAATTACAAATTACATTTTAAAAAATAGAAGTGGAACCAAACGATTCCAAGGTATTAAAAAATTAGTAAAAAAATTTAAAGAAATAAAAAAATTCATCATATTTACTTGTCACGTTCTCTCTCTACCTAAGCCTGGATTGTGAGAGATCAGTTCTTCTATTCCCGAATCCCTGTTGTTCCCAGATTGAGAGGCCAACAATTTTAAAAAAAAACTTTATATTATGTGTTGAAATTAATGGATAAACCATTCTCCTATTCATTCGATTTCTCTTCCAACATGTCAAACGTTCTAAAGTTTATCCATTTGTGCAATTTTTTAAATTGTTTTTCTTTGATTTGATAAATTTTTTGGGCTCAATTACTTCATTGTCCTGTATTACAGTTTTCTCAATTAATAAGTCATACAAAAAAAAAAAGAAAGATTTTAGTTTCAACTTAAAGTAAATGTTTCTTATAGGATTAGACGTTATGTGCAATTAATTGCCAAGACACAGAAAGAAAAAATTAAACTCTGAGTTGAAATATTTATAGATCATATAATATAGTAATCAAGTAAGGGCCTACATGTAAAAAGAATAATTGTTAGTGAGTAAATTGATTAGATGCATGGAAGTTGACAAATTAGATGTCAGTATCATAGAAGAAAGACAAGGTTTTCCTTTGAAGTTTCTTATATGGTCCCCATAAAATTTCTTACTTCAAGATTGATATTTCTCCTCAACTATTTTTGTTGAATTGGATTATCCTGAAGCAACAATATGTTTCTCTGCTAAGCATCTTGTTGAGGATATGAACCCCTGACTAAGCAAATCAACCCTGAATTATGGAAAATAGAAATCCCCCAAAAAGCTTGTGAAATGTAACTTCTGAGTTAAGAAAGTTAAAAGCTACATTGATTCTTGGTCACTATGAATAGACAGACCTTCTTTAGTTCGTGTACTGAGAACGACAGCTTTCCTGCCTGCACTCACAACGGTAGCAAACTGAAGCATTTAGTTTGCAAAACACCACATTTCTAAATGTATCTTTGGATACTGAAAACTTGTGGGCAAATTCGTCATTTCGAAGCTGTTCCTTTTCCTTAACGAAAAAGCCTAACCAGAGGAATTCTGTTGGCCTTATGCATCATTCTCTCATGTGAGGAAAAAAAGAAAGAAAATGTTAGGAGTTAGTCCTTGTATGCAAGAAACAAAATTGTAGAATGAGGGTGTTTTGGGTTCAATTCTGGCATCTTAAGGAAAAGAAGAATAAAAAACTGATAACAGTTCTCTTGTTCCTGTAAAATCTTTTACAAGTTTAAGAATCCCAGGCTCTACGCCAGTCAGTGGCCATGAAGTCTCTTTCAGTATTTTGCTTCCAAGCTTCAGAGTACAGCTCCTTTTAGAGTTTCTACCTAATCATCCACACCCTCTTCTGTTATGAACACACAGCCTATCTTTTCTCCTCTATACATCCTTTTTAAATGCTTTGTGTTTTCACCTGATATACCTCATCAGTTGGCAGGAAATCCAGGTGTGTCATTTGAAGGAAAAATGGCAAATACTGGAAGATCCATGGCAGGGTTAACCTTTGCTTTCATTGGAATTCTGGGTTTCTTTTGTTTTCCAGCTGAAGCTGCTATAAAGAAGTATCAGTTTGATGTGAGTTAAATGCATGCAGTCATGCACTGATCATCATTAACATGCGAAAAATGACTTTTGTGCATTTGTTTTCTTTTGGGCATTCGTTTAAACATTTACGACCTCAATTGGTTCTTTCTTCTATTATTTCAGATTAAAGTGAAGAATGTTAGTAGGTTGTGCCATGCAAAACCTATTGTAACAGTAAATGGGAGGTTTCCAGGGCCTACTATCTATGCAATAGAAGGAGATAGAGTTATAGTGAACGTCACCAATCATGCGCAGTATAACATTTCAATTCACTGGTAAGCATGCCTAGCTATTAGGAAACAAAAGGCAAACGCAAAACACGTAATACCTGGATTTATTCTCAATCCACTAATCTGTGGGTAATTCAAAATCGAAATTAGCTAGAGAAAAAGCGAAATTTTGATTTATAAATTCTGGCTCTTACTGGTTAATGTGGCACTGGCACGGATTTTGCTGCAGGCATGGATTGAAGCAATATCGCAATGGATGGGCAGATGGACCAGCTTACATAACTCAGTGTCCAATCCAGACAGGGAATAGCTATACTTACGACTTCAATGTGACAGGACAAAGAGGAACACTGTGGTGGCATGCACATATCCTTTGGCTTAGGGCTACGGTTTACGGTGCGATTGTTATTATGCCCAAACAAGGAACTTCTTATCCTTTCCCTCGCCCCAGTATGGAAGTCAATATCCTACTCGGTGAGTTCCAAGATCCATGCATGTTCCTTCACAGTTTCTCCAGGCTTTTAAGTTAGGTCGAAGCTGACGAGAAAGTGTTGTGTTTGAAGGGGAATGGTGGCACACTGATGTAGAAGAGGTTGAAAAGCAAGGAATTAGCATGGGTTTGCCACCAAATATGTCTAATGCACATACAATCAACGGCAAGCCAGGGCCGCTCTTTCCATGTTCAGAGAAACGTAAGTGAACTTTCTAACTTGAGAATTTGACAATACATAGCATAAATGTAGAAGCAAGAAACAAATAGTAGAGAAGTACGGTACGCAACCAAAGCTTTTAAAGTACTTCTGAAACCAGAATAGTTGATGATGATAAGGATGCTTTTGGGTCCTAAATTTATATTTATATGCATATTCCTTTTTCTGTTGGTTGCAGATACTTTTGCGATGCAAGTTGAATCAGGCAAGACTTATCTCCTGAGAATCATCAATGCTGCGCTCAACGATGAACTCTTTTTCTCCATTTCTGGCCATAACATGACTGTGGTGGAAGTTGATGCAGTTTATACGAAGCCTTTTACAACTACAAGTGTATTGATTGCCCCTGGCCAGACCACAAATGTTCTTGTCCAGGCCAACCAAATTCCAGGCAGATACTTCATGGCCACAAGGCCTTTCATTGACGCTCCAATTCCTGTGGACAACAAAACAGCCACAGGAATTCTCCAATACAAAGGCATCCCAAACACTGTGCTCCCGTTACTTCCCCAGTTGCCTGCACCTAATGACACAGAATTTGCCATGAGCTACGTCAGGAAGCTCAGGAGCTTAAACACTCCACAATTTCCAGCCAATGTCCCACTTAAAGCTGATAGAAAGCTGTTTTACACCGTTGGTTTCGCGAAGGATTCATGCCCAACCTGCGTCAATGGAACCAGGATCCTAGCGTCTTTGAACAATATCTCTTTTGTTATGCCTCAAATTGGTCTTCTTCAGGCTCATTACTTCAACAAGACAGGAGTATTCAAGACCGATTTCCCAGACAAGCCCCCGACCCCTTTCAACTATACAGGTGCACCGCTCACAGCAAGTCTTCGAACTGTACATGGAACAAGACTTAGCAGGATTCCTTTTAACTCCACTGTTGAGTTAGTACTTCAAGACACCAACTTGCTAACAGTTGAGTCTCATCCATTCCATCTCCATGGCTACAACTTCTTTGTTCTTGGAACCGGAATCGGAAACTTTGATCCTGTCAAAGACCCAGCAAAATATAATCTAGTTGATCCTATTGAGAGAAACACAGTCGGTGTTCCTACTGGTGGATGGACCGCTATTCGATTTCGAGCCGATAATCCAGGTAAGAATACATGCATCTCAAGTATTGTACCAAGTTCAAAACTATACTTGGAGTAAAGAAAAACATTTTAAAACATATTCTCTTACAGTGAACCACAAAGTTTGATTGTCCGGACATTTCTTACATCATTCGATTGTGACTGGACATTTCTTACATCATTCTATTGTGACTATGTACCAGGTGTGTGGTTCTTTCATTGCCACTTGGAGCTGCATACAGGTTGGGGTCTGAAAACAGCATTCTTAGTAGAAGATGGACCAGGACAAGATCAATCAATTCTGCCTCCGCCTAATGATCTTCCTCCTTGCTAGATATCTTGAAGTTCGCGAAATTTCCGTCAATGCAATTTGTACATGTTTTTACCATCTTACAATTTCAACTGTATTATAGTCTACCATATCAAAAACTTCCCGAAAGATTGAAGCAAGTTTATCCATAAAGGAGGTTTCCTTACAAAAGAAGTTACGAAGGAAACTGAAAGAAAGCCATGTTTGGAAAAATTATTTGTTCGACTCAAATGTAATAAAATGAACTACATATTATTTAGCTGATAATCCTACTTACTACGCGTATGATCTCATCATATCTTCGTATACAAAGGAACTTTCATCCTGTTAGGACTTTTAAGTCAAAATTGTAGACTTAAAAGTTATAAACATCAGATTAATTAGAAAAATATAAAATGATTGAGTTTATATAGTTCGACGAATTAAGACTAAAAAGTAAAGAGTTTGAGTTATAAATTAAGTCAAAAAAATTTATAAGTGAGGTTTGGATTGTAAGAAAATTTCAAAAAAAGTATATTAATAAATATCTTGAATTTAGGTCAATTTACAGTTGCCATCTAATAATTTTTCATTCATACAATTATTGGAAATGAGAATAGAAGAGACAAATATATTTAAGTAAATATTTATATTTATATTATTTATTCTATTTTAAATATTTATTATAATAAAAATATTATTATTCTTCGATTGGTAATGATATTGAAGAATTTTAACTTAATTAATAATATATTTTATATTTATTTAGTTAATTTTATTTTATTATGCTTTTTTAAAATTATACTTTTTTTTGATAAATTATATTTTAAATCTTGAAACTTGCTTGATTTGACAATACTAGTCAAAACTATTAAAAATAATAATAAAATGCTTCAATGTTTGAGTTGTTATAAAATTGACCAACTATTAACTCTCTAATTAATGATATTGTTACGTGGCTTTCCTGCCACTATACTTAGCTACTAACTATATTGCTTGGTCCTTGATTCTCTTGGCCAACAAGAAATAATTTTAGAATATTAACTTTTGCTTAACCTACAAGAACTAATCATGGTCATTAATTTCAAATTGTTGCCTAAGTATTTTAGCCCATAAATATAGGCTTTGCAATCCATTATGTTAGTTTTTTCTACAATTGATGAGTACATTTTGTGAGTCACAATTTGTAAGAGAATTACTCGATTCTTTCCTTCCCTTTTGTGCGTGTTTCTATTCCCTTTTGTAATTTGAGAGAGGTGAGCACATAGCGTATATTTAGATTTAGGTTTTTTTTAGTGATTGTTCTCTCTTGTTATTGTACTACTTTTTGATTATGGGTGGATTTTCTTCTTCCATCAGCTATGGAGGTAGGCTAACACCGAACCATATTAATTTAAATGTTCTCCGTTTGTCTTCTTATATTTCTTTAATTTGTTTACACTCTTATTTTTCCATATCGATAAATATTTTTGTTCCACTGTAATCTACCCTTATCAAACTGGTAAAGCATTGCTAATAGTTGTTTAGGATTTATTATGGTGATAACAAAATTTGATATTAAGAAATTTAAGCATAATATGAGTTTGGCTACATAATAAGTCAAGATGCGAGCAATATTGAAGCAAAATACTTTGCATAAAAGCACTATTGGGAAAGAATCAAATTCCTACTATGTTGAATGAAGATAAGAAAACAAAGATTGATGAGAAAGCCTAGTCTACCATATTTAACTGTGCTTATTTAATGAGGTTATACGTGAAGTCCTTAATCAGATGGCAATCAAGGATTTATAGGACAAATTGGAGTTTTATATATCACAAAGAATCTTACTACCAAATTGATTGTCGAGCATTGTTTGTACACCCTTACTATGACAAAGTTATGTACATAAAGTCTCATATTGACAAGTTCTCTTTTATCCTTTTGGACTTGGAAAATATGGAGATTATATATAAGGATGAAAACCAAGCTTTTATATTTCTTTGTTCATTACCTCCATCATATAAGAACTTTAAAGAGACATTAAGTTGCAGTAACAAGTCTCTAAAATTGGAGAAGGTACAAAGGATCTTTATATTCTAAACAGCTCTTTGGCAAGGATATCTCTATAAGCCATTATGATGGTCTAGAAGAGGGTTTAGTTGTTAAAAGAAGGTCTTCTATAAAGGAACCTAGCAGTAGTAGCTGACTGAGATAAAAAATAAAGTAAAAAAAAGTCACTTGACTTGCAATTGCTATAAGATGGAAATGCATAGTAAATCTAAATGTTTCAATCTTTAGAACAAGATCAAATAAAATAGTTAGAAAGTTCAAAAGACCACTGAAACAGTGTTATGCAAGATGAGGTAGAGATAGTAATGTTTACGTAATGATTGAAAATGGTGTTAAATCCAAACAGATGAGTTATTTTAATGGTTAATGATTCTCTTTGCAAGGTTGTTGGCATTGATACTGTCAAAATTAAAATGTATGACAACATGATCATAATATTGACTAAGGTAGGACATGTTCCTAATATGAGAAATACTCTTATCTCTCTATCTATTTTAGATGATAATGGTAGCAGATATTCTAGTGGAAGTGAAATTTTGAAAGTTTTGAAAGGTTCTCTTACTGTGATGAAAGCAAATAAAATTAGTAGATTGTATATATTGCAAGCATCTATCATTATGTCGTTGGTGGAAGTTCCTTCTTCTGTGTAAAATTCAAATATGAACAAGTTATGGCATATGAAGATAGAACACATGAGTAAGAAGGACTTGATAATGTTAAGCAAAATGGGTCTTTTTAACGATTAAAGTACTTTAAATTTAGAGTTTTGTGAACATTATCTTTTTGACAGGCACAAGAGAGTCAGCGTCAGTATAAGGGTTCAGCACAAGAGAGTTAGCTTCAGTATAGGGTTTATAAAATTAAAGGTTCTTTCAATCATATTTATTCAGATATTTGAGGAACAATATGTACTCATTCCAAAGCTAATGTTTGATGCATGCTTACCTTTATCTACTCTAGGAAGGTATGAGTTTATTTTTTAAATTAGAAAAATGAGGTCTTTGTTACTTTCAAGTATGGAAGCTTTGGTATATACATAGATAGGCAAGAAATTGAATTGCCTCCAAATTGATAATGAGTTAGAGTTTTGTTATGATGACTTCAATAAATTCTACAAAGAAGAGGGAATTATGAGACATTTCATAGTTTATGGAACTCAATAATAGAATAATATAGCCAAGTGAATGAATAAAACTCCATTGGAGAAAGTCCAATGTATCTTGTCTTATTCTAGTTTGGCATATGACTTTTGGTAAAAATAACTTTTACAAGTTATTATTTGGAGAATTATTGTCCATCTACATCAATTGAATGCAAGACTCTAGAGGAGTTATGGTTTGGTAATCTTGCTAATTTTTCCACTTTACAAGCGTTTAGTTGTCATACTTCTATTCATGTTAACAAAAACTTGAACCTAGATCTAAAAAGACATAATTGCTATTTGAATTCTTTATCCAAATCACTCAAAGATGATATTAATAAGAATTTTACATTTGATAAGTCTATCATGCATCACCCAAGAAAGGAGTCTGTGTTTCTTTTGATTCAAACGTGCAGAAATCAAAGAAATAGGTGGAGGTTAAGGTGGAAAGTACATCTTCTTTATAAGTTGAATCCATAAAAAACCTATTTCAGTTACGTTTCTTCACATAAGTAAAAGATTCAACAGAAGAGGATGAACATTTCCTTGCCAAAAATAGGTAATAGAGAGAGAAAAATGCCTCCAAAGTTTACAGATTTTGTTACTTTTGCCTATGCTACTGTATAAGAAACTGAAGGAGCTAGTGATCCTTCCATATATGTAGAAGCTGTTTCTTTTAATCAAATGCCAACTGGATGATTCTTATGCAAGAGGAGGCGAAAGCTCTCCATAATAATGGAACTTGGGATTTAGTGAAACCATCTAAATCTAAGAAGATTGTTGGCCGCAAATGGGTCTTTAAAAGGAAAGACAAGTTTTTAAGTTCTAAGGATATTAGGTACATGGGATGGTTATTTTCAAGTACAAGGAGTTGAGTTTACTGTTATTTTCTCTTCTATCATAAAACATAGCTCTATCGATATCTTATTTGCTCTAGTTGCTGTTCTTAATCTAAAGTTGGAATAACCTTCTCGTATACAAAGTTTGAGGAGACAATTTGTAACACACCACTACCATAAAGCATATGCCTGAACATCTAGAGGATATCCTAGAATATACCCTATGAGAATGGCATAGTAGAGCAATCATATTCACTTATTATGGCATCACAGAAACATAAGTATTTCAAAGGACTAAATTTCCTCATTTCATTCACAAAAATAAGCTTACTTTGTCATTACATTCTATAATCCATATATTTACATTATAAAAATATCTGAGAGTTTACTATTCTATATAAAATATTCTACATGAAATAGAATGCTAACAAAAACATTCTAACTAAACTCCTCATACATCAGCTGACTAAACCTTTAAACTATTCTTGTTTTCAAAATTGATAATATTATACTGCTACTAGATTGTCTTAGAAGCTAATCTCCTCAGTACCTGAAAATCAACATTACAATTTTGATGAGTTTTGTGAACTCATGAGTGAACCATCATCGATGTGCTCACTTAAAACAGAACACAAACATCACAAGTATATAACACAGTTCAATCAGTATCTCACATCATTCAGAATCAAATCCTATATATCACATCATTCAGAATTTAGTACTTGATCACAGTATACATTATATTTCAACAAGCCCATTATGAATACAAACATTTCATATAATCATTTTAAAATATTTCAATCATTCATCCCAATCATTCATATCATCAACATGTACACAAACATTGCATACCTTTATATCAACTCAATTTAGTCATTCTTTTCAATCATTTACATAATACATGTAAAGATATATATGCAAATGCACATGAGACTCTACTTTTATTTTTATTTTGTTATGATAGAGTACCTATTTAACTGTCTCGTATCCCTTGTAGATATCAAGCTCATTTCAGATACTGTTCCATATTTATTGTATATATTGGGCCCATTAATCGTTGAGCTTGTGACTCTTTGTGCACATTTCCTGAGCTTTAAACTCTTTTTCATGTTGTTCACTCCGGTCACAACTTCTTTATCTGATCATACAGATCAATGTCATGGAATGCATCATTTCACATTTTATGCTATCAGTAACTTTCATTTAATGTGCTCCCACGATCGTTGGATAGGTAAACCGAAGGCATTGCTTTATTTTCCTTTAAAAATTTTCCAGCTTTTAACATCTTAGTTTTTCTAGCTTTTAATATCTTCAAACCAAAATCAACACATCTTCATCACAGTCCATTACTTATACCTCAATTATACCTTAATTATACTTCAAATCCTCATCAATTTCATGTCCAATTCCAATTCAATTCATTCATTTGGTAGCTCACAAATTATGGTCTTTTATGCATCAAAATCAAAACAAAAACTATCATTCATGAGGATACATGTAGTCATTTTCCATTTCAAGATCATTATATTAACACTTTTCTTTAACATAAATTCACCTTCATTATACCTCAAAATTCTATCGTATTCATCCATAAAACATCCTATAACCTAAGCATAAAAGTGTCCAAGTTCATACATCATATTCCAGCACACTTCATCATCAACATCATATACAATCCATCCCAATTCAATCATCATAAACTTTCTATTACCACATGCCACAAACATCAATCTTTTACTTACTTGTCTAGCTCAAATTTTAGCTCAAAGATCAAGCTAATTCAGCTCTCCATACATGCAAAATCATCATAAATTCAAGGTAACAACTAGTTGGTATTCGGTTAAAATAAAGGACAACAACAATCTGATTCTTTAACTATCTTGTGAAGGGTAAAAAAGCAAGGATTATTGGTGTAGCAATTATGCACAAACATAGACAAAACACAGGGATGTAAAGGTGAGAGGATTTTGGTGGTGTGAGAAGAAGAAAAAAGAAGAAATGAACAAAATTGATTTTACTCCTACAGAAGCTTTGTAGGTGTTTAGCAGAGCAAAAAAGTAAACTAAGATGATTTGTGAAAACTTCATGTATAATTGAAAAACAGAACTTAGCCTTATAAAGGCTAACAAACCAAACATTACTAGCTAACAACTTAATAGAAAACTTAGGAAATAAATCAGCTAAAAAATCTCCACTAACAGTTCACTTGCTAACTAACCCATAATCTTCTCCAC
>JANZLF010000222.1:8743995-8770997 GCA_026546835.1 Erythroxylum foetidum
TATTTTATTTTTTGAAATAAATAATTTAAAAATTATTATTTATATACTAATATTTATTATATATATTTAATTATTAAATCAAAATTTATTTGAAATTTATATATTTTAAAAATATATTTTAAATTTAATTATATCTATTAATAATTATTAAATTAAAATAAAATTGTGATTATTATATATTATCATGATTTTTTGAGACAGTGTTAAAAATATACAATACAGCTATACAATATAACAATAGACTATTTTGTGATTTTAAAAAAAAATCAGAAATTATTTTATAAATTTAAAAAATTATCTGAAACGATATTCAACATTAACTGATACCGGTACAGTATTATACCAGAACTCAATTTGATACCAAAACCATACAATATTTGTATCATTGTGCTAACTCTCGCTCAACTCCTTTTAATTTTCCTTTATTTCGTTACACTACTCCAATTACTCGTAGTGTTTGTTGCCAATGAAGCATTCAAATAGAAATTTACCCTGTTGTTTTATATTAATTTCGTTTTAGTAGTCTGCTTATGGTTTGTCTCGTTTTTGTGGAATCATGTAGCCTATTTTACTTCGTAAAATAAGAACATTATAGAAAGTTGAGTAGTAATCTTTTCCTTATCATTTTCATTTATGTTAAATTAAAAGTCATAGAGTCGGCAAACCCTCTACAATAGTACATTAGATCCTGATAGTTTAACTTTTTTTTCAATATTCTATTTTAAAAATCATTATTTACGTACCTTCTTGTAATAATGTTTAACTATCACAAAACTCTTTTTATTATATTTTGTTAGTTTTATGTCCATTTATAATTTTAAAACCACATAGCTATAAAAACAGTGATTATGCCCCCTCAGTGGACTTTCTCCGCCTATAATTATAGAACCAGTGAACATCTAAGCAATGATTGAAAACATTAATCAGTTTTATCAATTAAATTGTAAAAGTTTTAAACTATTCAATTATTCGGTTCAGTTTTTAATTTTTTAATTTGATTTATTTTAATAACTTTGTTAAAAATCAATGAATTTATTAATTGATCGATCAACTTTTGTAAATGAATAACTTCTTATAAATAAAATTAATTACTTAATGTTTATTCAAATTCTTCGATAGATAAAGATAATTTTTATAAATCATATTTCAAAACTTTTAATTTTATTTCATCTTTAGCCGTTTTGACAACAGACAAATTTTAGTTGAATTTTTTAAATCAACTTCTTGTCTTATCAATTTAAGTTCCAGTTTGGTATTTAAAATATTGGATGTAATTGATTAAATGAAAATTTCATTATTAGGAAAAATGTATTTAAATAAGAAGGAAAGCATCCCAATATTTCAAACAATAGTTCTTTACTTTTTTAAAATACTATTATCTATATTATTATAGCGAAAATTGAGAGAATATGGCAATTTTATATACATAATTAGGTTAGTTAGGACCTCTTTGTAAATCTAAGAGGTCCTTTTTTATAGACTGTGATAATAGTAAAAAGATAATAATGTTGTTTATATTTTAACAAAAATTGTATGAATGAGTGATAACCTATAACCAATAAATTATTTTTAAAGAATTGATGAATATTATAATCAATTTATATATGTTACTAAGATGTTCAAGGCCTGATTGGGCCAAATTTGTCAGGCCTAAGGCCTGAACCTGATTGAGGATAAAATTATAAGCAACAAAAGAAAAGGATTAGATTAAAGTGATCAATTTGATTAACTGAAGTTACAAATTTCAATTGATTAATAAAATTACAAAAATTGAGATTTTATAATGAATGAATACATAAAAATTTAAATATAGTGATAAAATGAATAAGATGAAACCAAATTCATTAATAAAGGAGAATATGATTATAGAAAATGAGAGAAAAAGATTATAATTAAAGTGATCAGTTCAATTAATTATAGTTACAAATTTCAATTGATTAAAAATGTTGAGATTTTGTAATGTAAATATATAAAAACTTATATATATTCATAAAATGAATAAGATGAAACTAATTCTTTAATGAAGGAAGATATGATTATAGGAAATGAAAGAAAGAGATTATAATTGAAGCGATCAATTCAATTGATTATGGTTACAAATTTTAATTGATTAAAAAGATTTGAAATTTTATAATAAAATGAATATATAAAACTTACATATAGTAATAAAATGAATAAGATGAAACCAAATTCATTAATGAAAGAGGATATGATTATACAAAATGAAAGAAAAAGATTATAATTGAAGTGAGAGGATATGATTATAGAAAATGAAAAAAAGGATTATAATTGAAGTAATGAATTCAATTAATTATAGTTACGAAAAATGAATAAGATGAAATCAAATTCATTATTGAATGAGGATATAATTATAGGAAATAAGAGAAAAAGATTATAATTGAAATGATCAATTCAATTAACTACAGTAACAAATTTCAAGCGATCCAAAAAATTTGAGATTTTATAAAAGGAAATAAAAGAGACATCAATAGTGGGTGTGGCATAGGATTGAGATGATGTTGATGTATGGTGTGTAGGTGGGGTAGATGATGTTGTCCTTATAGTAAAAGGTGTTTTCACGAAGCTAGAATTGGTTAAGGCGGTTGCATTAGGTAATAACTGTGGTAATGGTGGTGAGGTAAAAATGTGAGTGAATCATGATGGTAAAAAAAAAAAAATAGCTAGTAAGGAATCTTGAACTCTGAAACTTGTCATGTAAGGTTTGGAAAAAGGAAACCACTATTCATCAAAAACAACATTACGTGAGATGACGAAGTTTTTAAATTCAAGATCAAGACAATAGAAACCTTTATGAAGTTTTAGACAATAGAACAAGGTCTAATTTATGTGGAGAATAAGGTCGTAATCCAGGATAACACAAGCTTCCAAAAACATGCAAATTGTTGTAATCAAGACTTTGTCGAAAAAGAATTTGATATAGATTAGACTGAGAAAGAATAGTTGTAGGCAATCGATTTATTATGTGAACTACAGCATCAAAATCATAGGTCCAGTAAGGTGTGGGAACGGAGGATTATTAAAGTACAGCCAAACCAATATGTCAATGTTTTCCTTCCACACCCTCCATCTTGTTATGAAGTTTTAGGACAGGAGTTGTGTTGAATTATTCCATTCTCAAGTAAACATGATTTCAAGGCTTGATACCCCCCATCAGCTTATAAGCTTTTTATTTGTCGAACAATATTTTTTTTAAACAATATGACAAAATTTGATAAAAATGCTAAACACTTCAGATTTATACTTAATAAAATAAATCCAACAATATTTAAAATAATGATCATAAAACAATACATAATATTAGTTGCCATCCATAGAAGGAACAGAAGATGGACTCCAAAGATCAAAACAAATTAAATCAAGTGAACCGTTAACTTTAAAATGGGAGATTAAAAATGTAACTTATGACTCTTACTGACACTACAAGTATGACAAAGGCTCAATTTATTAGGAGAAATAAAGGAATTTAATTTTACTGAAGAGCATGTCAAACTGTTTGATAATTTGCATGTCCCAAACACCACTACTCTAAAGTGCAAGTCATTGCGATGACTGGACTACAAGATTGTCGAATGGGTTTTAAGAGCATAGAGTATAGACCATTTTCATTATGGCCTAAATGAAGGAGCTCTTTCTTATGGACATCCTTGATCATGAAACAATTGGGAAAGAATTCAACATAAACGTTATTAGTGTTAGTAAAAGTAGAAATAGATAATAAACTTTGACAAGAAGAAGGAACACATAAGACATTATAAAGTTAAAAAAGAATTGTCCAAAGATTGGCAAAAAGATGAACCATCATGAGATATAGGAATAATCATGTAAAAGAGGTAGAAGTTGTGCCTTTCAACGAGAGAATTGGTAGAATTTAATTTGATAGACAGTTGATTTTTGATTTTTGGAAGAGCTAAAATATAAGTAGTCAATAAAGAAAAAGAAGAAGAACACACAAGAGTTCCTCAGTAGACATTGTAGCTTCTTAGGATGTTAGACCACAAAAGGCTCCAATACCGTATAAAAGATATTTGAAAAGGCAAGTACACTTCATTCACGTTAAGCATAAGATACATATATAGAGTTTACAAAATTGTAGGATAAGTCAGGATAATATCTATCTAATCTGAAGGATAAGTATCAATCTAGATATAAACCAAATAATAATGGTTACAATAGATATGGACTCTATTTATCCTCATCAAACTGAATATATAAAAACTTATGCATAGTGATAATTTGAATAAGATGAAACCAGATTCATTAATGAAGGAGGATATGATTATAAGAAATGAAAGAAAAATATCAAATTTGAAGTGATTAATTTAATTAATTATAGTTATGAATTTTAATTGATTAAGAAATTTTGAGATTTTATAATGAATAAATATATAAAAATTACATATATTGATACAATAAATAAGATGAAACCAAATTAATTAACTGAGGAGATATGATTATAGGAAATGAAAGAAAAATATCACAATCAAAGTGATCAATTCAATTAGTTGTAGTAACGAATATCAATTTATTAAGAAAATTTAAGATTTTATAATACATAAATATATAAAAACTTACATATATTGATAAATTGAATAAGATGAAAACAAATTCATTAATTATAGTAATCTTAATTGTACAAAAATTATTATCCAAATCATTTACAAAAATGATACAATTTACAAAACAATCAAGATAAAATCATAATGGAGACTGGAACTGGAGAATGCAAAAGGTAGAGACTAGATAGACTGAGAGAGTAGCTAATCGTTGTAGTCAAGATCGTCAATAGTTTAATCACTTCATCTGTATGAACAACATTGTCTTCAATAATGTAATATTAAAATTAAAGAAATATTAAAAACATGATAATAATTAATTAATAATTAAATATACCTTCATCTTCAAATATTTTATCAAAATAACGTCCACTTGATTGATGAGTATGGCTACACACCTCCGTATTAATAACTGTGGTTGTATTGATATACAAATTAAAAAAACAATATTAGGTAAGATAATATAAAATAATCAAAATTCAAAAAGCAAAGAATTTATCCTCAGTATCTTCATTATCTAACCAACTTCAGGCACATATAAAGGCTTCACAATACGAGGATAAAGTCGAGCATGATGAGGACTAATAACCCAACTACTAGTGCTAAAAGTAGACTCTAAAGCAACGATGGATGATGGAATTGCTAATAAGTTTAGTGCAATTACTTGCATGACCGGAAAATTATTTCCATAATTCTTTCACCATAATAATACATCAAACTGCACACCTTCAACTCAGCTGCACAATCTTCCGTCAACTATTTATCTATTTCCATCATATTATACGAAGTCCTAGCTCTTTTTTCTTTCATAAATTTTGAAAGAAAGTAACAAACTGCTTTTAGAAGATGGCCCTAAACCTAAATTAAAGTTAAAGTTGAATAGCTTGAACTATTGCATTTTTTATCATAAATTTTGTCCATTATGAGTTGATAATCATTAAACAATTCATACTAGAATTGTTTATTGGCATGTACATGCTCTTGGGGTTGTTTAATGGCATGTAGATGCTCTTGGGATTGATCACCATACAATACATTATATATAAAAGTAACCCCTTCCATCTTGTATCTTGGGTCTAGCAGATATGACTGCAACAATATGTCCAACCATAGACTAATAAGAATTCAGCTTCTCCATCATTTGCTTTACCATAACCCAAATAAGTCCCTTGGAATCAAATATCCAATCAGATAAAGCATTATTTATCTCACATAGAGTACTAAAGCAATAGTGTAAAGTTGGACATTATGTTCCCGAGAACAATTTAGTTGCATTATAAAATAATTATAACTTCACATAAAGTTCTCTAGCCAATTTCCATTATGGTGGATAATTTATCGTCGATATTAAAACCCATCAAATCGTTGCGCAATATGATTGCCAACCTTTCACTTGTATGTAGTGTCGACATATAAATGAACCTATCATGTATAAATATCATCATAACATAATGAAAAAGTAAATGATAACAATATTAAAGAATATAAATTACCTCAAAATTTTATTACGTAAAGTACAATCATTGTCAACATAATGTGTCGTCACTACCATATAACCCTTATGTTGATTATCGACTATTCATATGTCTGTTGTAATGACAATTCATCCTTCATTTCTCAACAATGTTCTTAAAATTTCTTTCTTCTTATCCTCATATATCTTCATAATATCATTCTTCAATGTATTCAGACTTAGAACCTTGAAGGTCGGTTGTAGTGAGTTGCAAAATATCCCAATTCTTTTGTTATTAACCGTAGATAGTAGATGTTCATTACTAGTCACTATATAAGCTATCAAAATTCTTAATTTGTTATTTTCATAAGATGTAGTCATTTCATTCTTCTCTCTTATAAGTTTGGTGGTCTAAAATGTTTGACCCCCTAATACCGTTTTCCTTCTACTACATGACTTCACATGTCTCTTTAAATGAAAGATTCTACCTTTTGAACTCTTGGCCAGCATCTTATGACAATATTTACACTCGGCTTTTTCTACTTCGTCCATTGATCTAGTCTTATTAAAGTAATTTCAAACTTCACTTTTCAATTGAATTCGAGTTGAACTCCTATCTTCACTTAGTATAGGATTAGAAGTTTTTGGTTTTGTCTTCAATACTAGATTACAACTCTCTATTGAAAGAATATGCCCATCCATTTGAAATAATTAACATATAAATATATATGTTATTCATAATCATAATTAAATAACATTATGATTAATATATAAGCAATTTATGATAATAATCAGTTAATTTATGGAACAAATAACCAGGACAATCAATGTCATATATGGTATAACTTTGGACTATATTCTTATAAAACTGGTTAGCTCGATGGAATTGCGACCCACAACACTATGATTTAGGAGCACAACATAGACAGTAATAGTTGTTTTGATACATTAAGGAAGCCAACAGGGCACAAAAAATTAAATCAGAGTCAAATTTGGACATATTAAAAAGTTAAATGACTATTATAGAGGAAACTGAAAAATGAAGCCCAAGTGAGAAACATGATATCTTTACAAAAAGCTGATGAAGAGGATAATTTTTTAATAGAAAAACTTGGTATATTCACTAAAACTGTTACCTCCACCACTAAGTTCTATCATTAAGATTTCAGAAAAGAAAAGGCCTTGAGATTATTTTGCTAATTAATCTTTTGTATATAACTTGCATGAAAGAATCCAACAAAACCAAGTAAATAAGTTGGCTAATTCATGTAACATTTAAATCAATTTCCATTAAACAAACAATTAATCAGGAATCCCCAAGCTCAACCACCAGATGAAAATTTTATTAATGTTAACGAATTAAACTAGATAAAACATCAAACATAGAGAATGATGAAATAATACCTTGGTGCCAAGAGAAGGGGTAGGGGCGGCTAGAGGGGGAGGTGTGAGTCGAGTGGCAACTGGCGATTGGTACAGCGAAGGGGTGGCGTCTATGACCGTGACTGGTGAAAGAAAGAGAGATAATAGAGAGAGAGTTAGAGAACAAGTGGGCATGACGAAGAGAGAACAAGTGGGCATGACGAAGAGAGACATAGGGAGAGGCTATGTTCTAAAACCCAGACCAATAACTTTATTGGTTACTGGTTTAATCGGTTCGACCGGTTTAATCATTGGTTAAATCGGTGTGACGTAATAATTATACAATAATTATATTTAATTATATATAATATTAAAAATATTTAAAAAATGAAAAAAAATGAAAAAAAATAAAAAAATAATTATCGAACAAGTCGGACCGGACCGGTGACCGATTTTGACCGGTTCAGACTGGGTCAATTGGAGACCGATTTTGAAGCATCAATCGGACCGAATCACCGATCGGTCACTGATCAAACCGGCCGGTCCGGTCTGAGTTTTAAAACCATTGGGAGAGGTGAAGAGCAAGAAATAAACCTAAAGTAAAACGACATCATTTTACTTCATCTATTTAATTGTTTACTGCTTAAAAAACATTGTTTCTAAAGAAAACAACATTGTTTTGTTCAGTTTAGAGCTTGATGGCCACAACTCAAGGCTAACCCGAGGCTAGACATTTTGGGAGGCAACAGGCCCAAGGCCTGGTCTGTTGACCATGGGTCGGATCAGGTTGTTTTTGTCATCCCTAGTGTTGAGAGATCATGGTTTTGGTAGTGGCTCAACTTGGTCCCCATGCATGTCGAGTATAGGAGAAAAGGTCGGCTTCCTTCAAATAGCACCAAATTAACTCCTTGATGTTGTTTAAGGTGTTTGTCTTGAAATGAAGAGCATTGACCTGTTTTTGCCTGAACCTTCTATAATTCTTTTTGATAAAGCAAACGAATGCAAGAGGTGAGTAAATTGTGTGTGACTTTAAAAAATTCACAAGCTCATTTTAATTCATATAAAAAACAGATCTTAATTAATGAATAAAAACAGTAGGAGTCTATCAGATGATAAATCTTTTTAAACGATAAGAGCCTATTAGGCAATAGAAACCTTACGTGGGATAGGACCTTGCTTAAATAAAAGGAGCCTATTAAATAATGAATTTTATTAAAACAATTTAAAAATAAAAGACACCTATTAAAACTAAAAGGAATCTCTTACAAGTTGAAAATAGAAGGGACTTATTATAAAAGTGAATGAGTCTCTTACTGAAATGAACACACACAAAATATAATATAAAAATATAAAAGATAAAGAGAGAGAGAGAGAAGAAGGACTCGGTGGATTTATACTAGTTCGGCTTACAACCTAAGCCTACGTCCAGTCCCTAAGTATCTAACTTGAGTGTTTCATTATAAAAATCTAAGTATTAAATTTGACGAGTCTCTTCAAGCTCACGAGTACATATTTTTCAAGATTCTTTATCCTTCCACACTCAAAGTGTATAACAAGCTTCTAAAAGCTCACATAAAAATAAAATAACAATTTCTCTCTTGATAGAGTGATTTCACTTTCTAAGTTACAATAAGAATGATATAACTCTCAAGAA
Organism: Erythroxylum foetidum; assembly: GCA_026546835.1. NCBI lineage: Eukaryota > Viridiplantae > Streptophyta > Magnoliopsida > Malpighiales > Erythroxylaceae > Erythroxylum > Erythroxylum foetidum. The sequence goes on from JANZLF010000222.1 coordinate 8,753,039, forward strand.
TACAGATGTTGCTCAATTGTTTCGAAAGTCTAAGTATGTTTGTTGCTTCATAAGTGTTATTGCTCTTTTTTAAATAGTTAATTTTTTGAACTAGCTGTTGCTTCACTCACATCTTTAGCCAACTAAATAAATTTAAATACGAATAACTTGAATATCATCTTTGCCAAAAATCTTCTAATAATCACAAGCTAATATGCGACCTTCATAATTAGTTGGATCCTTTCGAATAAACCATTTCTAATAAGGTAAGTTCATAATGAAGGGTCCTGCAAAAAAGAAAGAGTATTTCTTATGATTTTATTTCTTTTTAAGAATAAGACTATTAATTATACAAAGAAATAAATCTAATTTGAAATATTTTACAATTATCATCAAAATTGTTAATCATAATCCTTGAGCTAACTCTTTTCTCTCCATGCTTCTTATATAAGAGTACAAAAGCTTAGCCCCAGTAGAAAAGAACCAAATTTAGGTAAGACAGCATTGATTATCAAGGTAACTAAAGCTTTCCCATTCAGGTTATAAAAGATATTTCTGGGATGAACTTTTTAAACCACACTAGTTTGTACCAATTTACTTTGAGATTCTGGTGGGAAAACAGGCCATATGCTGTTTTGTTGCTTTGAATTGATGTCCATACCAATTTGTAGACAATTTATTATGACAAACATATATAAGCAAGCAAACATTACAAGGAGATTTCTTGAAAGAAGGGGTGAATGAAATACAAACAACATAGATCACAAATTAAGGAAAGTAGAATGATTCGACAAATGAACCACTAGGGACAAGAATTGAGAAGAACGCTTGCGTCACTAGACACAAATTCTACAATTTCATGGTCGTTCTCGAATTGGGCCATCTCTCTTTTATCGAGGGAAATCCAAGCTTCTATACCATCACCATCTCTTGTTTTGAGCAGCATAATAAGGTTCCTAAGATAAATCATAGGATTAGCCACCCATGCAGGTTTACCCCAGCCAAAGTCGGCCATCTCATACAGTGGAAGCTTACAAAGGCTTGTGCAACAATACGTGTTGTCTCCAGTGCTCTTTGTAGGTCGTTCTCCATTCTCGTTGATGCTATAGTTGGCCTCAACATTATAGAATTGGAGCAAACTTTTTCTTATCGTACCAGCTAATTCATTCAAAGATTTTACCTGATTTTCCTCGAATTCAATCATAATATACCAAAATATGTTCCCAATGGTGATTTCTGGCAACGGTGGTCGTAGCAGATTTCTCATATTCACTAACTGCAAAACTGAACATGGCCCTGAGGACTTGGAGATGGATCTTGAAGCAGAAATTGCACATTTCAAGATCATTGCCAACACTAAGTCAACGCTACTGAGATGTAGTTGCTGGCCTGAAGCATCAGAACTCTTAATATTCTCCTTCAGGTGGGCTATCATTGAAGCAGGGAAAACAAACCTTTTGGTCACGAATTCTCCAGGAGGCATCCCAGTTGTTCTAGGCATGTTCAGTAGATCCTTTGATGGTGAGAATGAGGATTCCAAAAATATGGGAACTGGATCTACGACTTCACTATCTTTTTCACGAGTCATTGATGTCCAACTCTTGACAAATGTGCTCATTGAAGATGCATCTGCAATTTTATGAGAAATGCACGTAGAAATAGCCATTCCTCCACAATCAAAGAGCGTAATCTGAATCGCCAACATACAATCTGAGGGTAAGTTGGTACGATCAAGAGTGGGATTGAAAAGGTTCAGAAGCTTTGTTTCAGGTCGGCTAAGGAAGGTGGAAAGCTTACAACCAATCCGAGCTTCCACAAAATAAGCCCCTTCGTCGTTGCAATCAATAGTTGAGCCATCTTTGAGCCTCCCAGCTAATGGATAGTAGTAAGTTAAAGTGTCGGAGAGCGATTTCTGTAGGGAATGAGACCTTTGAGAAAACCTTGAAATTGTTCCATCATCCTGATCGTTGTGGCGACCATTGGAGTGGTAGAAGAAAACCGTAATGCCATAGATCATAGGACATACGCGTTGGTCCCAAAGAGAAAGCTTGAAGGTTTGGAGATGTTCAGCAGTAGAGGATGATGGTTTGATTGCTTTTCTTGAGATGAATTCAAGCTTCATTATGATTTTCTTTAGGGAATTTGCTCAAACATTTGTTACCTCTGTATAGAACCATTTGGCTCATAAAAAAACAAACAATTACTGCATAATAAGTTATTTTGATAATGTGTTCATTTTAATAATTTCTAATGATGAAAAAACTCAATCAGTTCGGTTGATTTAACAATAAAAATCATAAACCGTTCAACTTTTTAGTTCGATTTTTAACTTTTCGATTTGATTTATTTTAATAATTGATTGATTAATTTTTAATAACAAGAATTTTTATTTAACAATATCTTTTTTAATTAAACTTCCAATTTTTTATAAATAAAGACTATCTTTTAATTATATTTTAATTTTTTATTTTATTTAATCTTTAATATTTTATTACAGTCTAATATCTATTCAATCTTTTAAACGTTAAAACTTCTTATCTTACAAGTTTAACTTCTGATCTGGTTTTTAAAACATTAATAATTTCAACATAATATTTTGGTTTCTTTCTTTTGGATCTACTAGTTTTTGGCTTCATATGTTAAAATTAATTCTTAAAAAACAATTTCTAAATCATACAAACACTGTTGAGAGTTTTGAGTTTATTATATTTCATTGAAGTCTTTAAGTAAACAAAAAATGGCATATGTCTTCAAGAGCTCTGACGTCTGCCGTCTGTCGTCTGCCGTCCATTTTTTATGTCTTCATTGCTGTGTTCCAAAAGTTTCGTGCTTACATGTCATTGTCTTCACAGATTATCTTGTCCCAGTGGTTCTGCCAACCAATTTGAGCTATTAAATTGATAAGTTATTTTCTAAAATAAATTAATGTACGTAATAGTTAATTTCTGTAAATTCTCATGTATTAAGGTGGACCTTGTTGTGAAATTATTTATGTGAAATTACTTCTGGTTTTTTAGTTAATTTCAACTTTTAACTAATATTCATTAAACTACCAAATAAACTAAAAATATACAGTAATGAACTGAAATCCTCCTTTTATGCTATCCTAAAGTTGGTGGGTGAAAATCTTAGACACTTAAAGTCAACATCAACGTCAACATATTCAATGCACGAGGCTTCCCACTTTGTGGGAGTATGATAAAGTACTAACATTAGTTATTGAATCATATAGGTTTATAAATAAATTATCTATTTTGGAGTGATTTTTTCAATTCAACTTGACTTCTATTATCATTAGATTAGCACATTAAAGACCAAACGTATACAAGCACCCATCATCGAGGGAGGGATTGCTCTTTAATCATTGATAATAACTTAGAATCTTCAATTGCCGAATATGCCTTCTATACGTATAACAGAGGAACGGTAATAGAGAAACTAATCTCTTCGTCGAACAACAAAGTTAGGATGAGTAGAAGCTACAAAATAATCATGACAAACACTAAAGTTTCAAAGGTTTTTTATTACCATGTATCCCTAGTTTTGCCATTTGTCTATAGTTAATTATTATCCATGTAAATGCCTCTTTTTTCTGAAAATTGAAAATATTTTATTTACTATAACTCACTATTACAAAATATATAAAAGATGAGATAGACTAGTTATAAATCTTGTCTATCTCCAGATTGAACAGAAGGTACATAGACCAAAAAAGAGTTCTAGAGAGTCATCACATTATAGTACATAAACATCTGCAGATTGAACTGATAAACATCAGCAGATAGCATCAAACAGCTTTTCCAGCGTTTAGATATACCAACGTGTTCTCATGCTTGATGTTAACATGTGATCAGCTTTTCTTGCTAATATTGTTGTTCGAATTGCATTAAGAATCTTGTCCGCTAACTGATGCTTGTCTTCTTCGACCTGTTTATGTACTCAACAATTCCTTTTTCCAAATCAAAAAAATGGAAGTGATGAAGGCAACATTAAGAAGGATAGCGGTTTCTTTCCCATATTTCGTCCGAGTGATAAACCAACTCAAAGTTCCATCCCAATCAAACATATGGTTCATAGCACCACCACATACTGGATTCTACTCCAAATAAATTTGGAATAAGCACAACTGAAAAAAAAAAAAAGATGATTTCTGTCCTCATCAGCATTATTACGAAGAACGCAACCCTTGTCAGATGTATTAAACCATCTACATTTAGTTCTAAGCCAATTTTTTATGGCTAGCCAAGCAATGACAAATGCTTTGGGGTTCATGGTGTTTTTCCATATGAGCTCAAACTAAGGGACTTGTCTCGTATCTGTTAACTTAAGATTTATGTTTAACGATTTTGATAAAAACTATATAATATTTCAAATTTAAATTAGATTTATTTATTTGTATAAACAAAGATATAATTCTTAAAAGAAAACAAAATCATAGAATAATTGCTTCTTTCTTACAGGAATGTTTTTAATGATCTTATCTTATTAGAAATGATTCAACAATATCCGGAAGGATCCTGCTAATCATATATTTTGTCAATCAACTCCAAGACATTGTCATATTTATTTCTTAACCTCTGAATATTAGAAGATTTCAGCAGAGATAATATTAAAGATTTGTTAAACACAAAGTCAACTCAGAATCAAAATGAAGCAATGGTTAGTTGAAGAAAATGTCTATTTAAGAAAGAGTCACAGCTGCGAACAAGAAGTTAAGAGACCAAAGTTTTGAAATACATCAAAGGCATTAATACTCTTAAAAGTTATACCTTTATCAAATTTCTTGTGCCTTAAAAGTGAAAATTCTTCTTGAGAGAAATCATTGAAGCTCATATCAAGCAAATCACTTTTTCATTTGATAAGAACTTGTAGAGGTTAGCAAAATACTACTAATGTGAAAGGTTGAAGAATCACGAAAAATATGCACTTGTGAGCTTGAAGAAACTCATTAAATTACTACTTAATTTTATAGTGAAATACTCAAGTTAGATACTTAGGAACTGGAGATAAGCTTCGTTATAAGTCGAATCATTACAAATCTATTGTGTCATTTTCTCTCTTTTCTTTACTTTTAAATTTTCGCATTATAATTTTTCAAGAGGCTCCTTATGTTTTTATATTGCAAAAAATTTCTTTGAAAAGTTAACAGGCTCCTATCGACTAAACATGCTCATATCATTTTGAGCGTTAACAGGTTCCTTTTGATTAATTAATTCCTTTCTATTTGAGCGATAACAATCTCCTTTAAAATTAACAGGCTCTTTTCTTTTTCAACGTTGACAAGATCCTTTTGAAAGTTTATAGGACCCTTTTATTTATTTTATTTATCAGGATCTTATTGATTTGAAAGTATCTTAAATTTTTATATACATACAATTCACCTCCTCTTGTCTGTGTTTGCTTTTATCAATATCATCCTTAAAAATGCAGTGACAAGATTCATTGGTAAAGAAACCTCTTGAGTTTGGTAGCCAACAAATGGAATTGGCCATCGAAGTATCCCCTAGGTGGGGAAGGCACTCTAAAGTGAAAATCCCCTAAAATGGCTCCTCCAATATCCATCCTTTATTAGGTTAAAAACAAGGGCATCCATCAGCAATCAGTGTTCTAGGAGAGAGTATATTGGGTGATCTATTAAGGGGCTAATCTCTAGCCAATTATCCAACCAAATGTAGGTGTTTAGTTGAGCAAGAAAAACTAAGATGATTTGTGAAAACTTCGTGTATTATTGAAAAACAAAACTTAGCCTTATAAAGGCTAACAAACCAAACATTACTAGCTAACAACTTAATAGAAAACTTAGGAAATAAATCATCTAAAAAATCTCCACGAACAGTTCACTTGCTAACTAACCCATAATCTTCTCCACTATCTTTTCAGATAGGTTTAAAAGCTTTGAATCAGTCTTCAACAAGCTTAACACCGGTGCTAGGTGTCACCTTATTACCATGACATATGTCCCTAAGCATGTAAGTCATTTGTCCCTTCCTTCGGCTGCAATTGTCACCAACATGTTAGGTGGTCATTTATCACTCTATGATAATTAATTACCTATGCCAAATGTTACTCAATTATCTATGTCAAATGTTACTCAATTAAAGGCTTAGTCATCCTAACTTTTCATGTGTTCACTTGTCTTACCACTTAGTATTTTTTCTAGACTAAATGTACATTTAAATGCATCAATTTTCCAATAGTAATAATTAATTACAAGTTTACTAATTATAATCTACCAAACTAAAATTCAAGACATAAACAATACGCAATTCACATCATGATTATTTTAAACCTTTCATACCCCGGAATATCTTTGCAATGTGTACTAAAATATAATTCATGTGTGTGTGTTAATGATATGCATGTGAATGAAATACATTTCATGAATTTTTAATGACATGACGTATATGCAATAGTCTAGGGTTCTAATTCTTCATTATGAAAAACCAGCTATTACACAATTTACATGCAACAACTTAAGGGTTTTGAGATTGAATTCAATGACAACTATACTTGCTTGTCGAAGAAATTAATGTATGATTTGAAATAGTCTCCTTAATAGTGGTAAAAACAGTTTGATGCCTTTATAGTTAGGCACAACTATTCTAGAAGCCAATGTGATAGTTGTTTATATTTCACAAATCTCAGTAATGGCTCATTCATTTACTTATTACTTTTTGTTGATGATATGCTCATTACTTCCAAAAATATGTATGAGATCAAAATGAGGTTTTAGTGGTGAATTTGAGATGATAGATTTATGAGAAGCTAAGAAAATTCTTAATATGAAGATTTAGATAGGTAAAGTTAGAAGTAGACTTTATTTAACTTAAAGAAGTTTTGTTGAGAAAGTTTTAGAACATTTTGGAATGAAGAATACTAAGTATATAAGTACTCCATTTGCTACTCATTTTAGGCTTTCAGCAATTTCGTGACTAAAATTTGAGAAAAATATTGATTATATCTCACATGTTCCTCACTCTAAGTATTATGTATGTTACGATTTGCACCTTTCTAAACGTTACCATATGATCAATTTAGTTAGTCGATATATGGGTAAAAAACAATGGGCAGACTATGAAGTAGATTTTGAGATATTTAAGGATATTACTAACATTTGTTTAGAATTTGGTAGAAATAAGGGAAATGTGGTTGGTTATGTTGTTTAGATTATGTAAGCAATCTTGATAAAATAAGATCATTACTAGTTATATGTTTGCCTTTAGTGTGCTGTTGGAAAACTTCTTTATAGTCTATGGTGGAATTATCCAGCATAGAAGTCAAGTACATGGCAATGGTTGAAGTTCTAAAGGAAGCTACAGGGTCTGCTTAGTGAAGAAGTTTGTTCGAATTTGCATGTTACTGTTATCCACAATTTGTGAGAGAATTACTACATTCTTTCCTTTTCTTTTTTGAGCGCTTCTCTTTTCTTTTGAAGCATCTAATCAAACGTTAACAGTTGAATCAGTCTTGGTGGCCTTTGAATTTTGACAGGCAATGCTACTGTAGGACTCGATGCTAGATATTTGGGCCCCAGTTCCAAACTCTAGGGGCCCAAGGACATGAAAAGTCAAAGGACAAGCGTGACGACTGACGAGAATATCCGAATACGAAAACAGAATGACAATAACGACATAAACCGATCGATGTTCGTTGAGCATTTGATCGTAGCACTAGCACCTCACTACTGAGTACTGCCTCAAACCACTGGCCATTTCTTTTCTCCAAGTTAAAAAAATATAAATGGCGATTCTTTCTATTCCATTTTCTCTCCCAGACCTCAATGTTCGGCGATTCAACAGGTGAGCGTTTCCAATTTCTATCCACGAAAATTTCGAATCTTTTACTCGTCTCTTAAGTTTCTGAAACTCCCAGTTCAGAAATTTCTGATTATTAAATTCTTGTCTGAAATCCTGGATATACAGATCCTCTGGTATGGCATTTGCTAGTGCGAGCAAAGAAAGAGCTACTGTTGGTGTCCGAGTCACCGAAGGTGAAGGTAACTTGCCAAAGGTTGTACTTTCCTCTCCTCACGGTAGGTAAGTGTGTATATGTTTGTATGTATGTATGTGTAGACTGATAGATACGGAGGGTGAGGTTTTACTTTGTTATGTATAAGTTATGAATTGACTGTATCTAGCTTTATTTACAAGTGAGGCGGAGATTTACTTGTTTGGAGGTTGTGTGACGTCTTGGAAGGTTGCTGGTGGGAAAGACCTCCTTTTTGTTAGGCCAGATGCTGTTTTCAACAAGAAAAAGCCCATCAGGTTTTAGAATTTTTTGAAGATTTATCTTTTCTCTTCTGTTTGGTTGTAAAGGATGATACTGATAATCCCTTCACGTGGATAGTGGAGGCATTCCCCATTGTTTCCCACAGTTTGGACCTGGCCCTATTCAACAGGTATGGCAAATGACTCATCTTTTAGTGTTCGTTCTTGTGTTTTTGTTTGTCTCAGGGTGTTAATGATGGTTCATTTTGGGTGATTCTGATGCTGAGCTTTCAGTCAATTTTGTTGATATAATTTGTGGCTTCTCTGAGGTTTAACTTTTACTTCTTTAGATTTAGATAGGGTTTTGGTTTACGTTAGTGAAAGCCCTGTCAGTCATATATGAACAGTTTCTGTTATTTGAATGAAGTTACTACTACTCTAATTACATTGTGCTTATCACGTTGAAAATTTTGTTTATACAAAACAGCATGGATTTGCAAGGAATATGGATTGGTCAGTTGCTGATTCTGAAAATATTGATGGAAACCCTGTTGTGACTCTTGAGCTCAAGGATGGTCCTTATAGTCGTACCATGTGGAACTTCAGTTTTCAAGCTCTATACAAGGTAATCCATCTCTTCCATAATGGTTTAGCAACTCTGGAGGTGACTATCAAGTGATCTTGATGTGTAATTTATGGATTAAATTACAGCATATTCATCCGTTTTCATTTTCTTTCTTCATATGTTCCTCTTTCAGGTTACTCTTGATGCAAAGAGCATCTCTACAGAACTAAGGATTACAAACACAGATAGCAAGCCATTTTCATTTACCACTGCTCTCCACACATACTTTCATGTGCGTTCATTCCCTTGAAAAAAGTTGTACTAAATAATTCGTTCATGCATCTTACATGAAAATAACCGGTGGTTGTTCATAAAATTTAGTTAGTTATGTCTTACGCGGTCTAGATAGAAATTGAATTTGGTAAACTACGTTTGTGATCATGCAGGCTTCAGTGGCTTTCGTATCTGTGAGAGGTTTGAAAGGTTGCAAAACTCTGAACAAAGATCCAGATCCTACCAACCCACTGGAGGGTAAGGAGGAAAGGTAAGTGACCTTTGTCTCTCAGAACACAAGTCTTCAAGTAGGGAATGCATGGTGTATTATTTGAATTATAGATCATTTAGCAATTGGAAAAGAATCATGCTTTCCATTCTGAGAGACGAATAATCTAGTAACAAATATTGATGAAAGACAAAAAGCACAAGATATTGTCGGTCATAGCTTCTTGTCACTCAGGAACTTTTTTTAGTATTGAAAATTGATGAAGATATCATAAGTTTCATTTGACCTCCATCTCATTTGTAAGCCAAATATAACAACTCAGTCTATCATCAAAATCTGGAGATTGAACCTCAAACTAATAAGGGTCACAGCTTTACATGTTATTTCCATGTCAAAAAACCTTTTGTCTTGTGATTTAGAGTTCGTGTAAATGTTCTGAAAATAGAAACAGCTTACTCATAAGCTGGAAACTTGACTATATTTTTGCAAAGATATATGCTAACACTTTCTAACTGTTGTGTTAACGACCCAGGGACGTGATCACCTTCCCAGGCTTTGTAGATTGTGTTTATCTTGATGCCCCCAATGAGTTGATACTTGATAATGGGTTGGGGGACGTCATAACAATCAAGAATACAAAGTACTTTCATTTGAACTTTTGATGTTTTTCCTAGATTTGGCTGATAATTCCATCAATGTTGGTGATCAATATTCTTTACCCTTGCAGTTGGTCAGATGCTGTACTCTGGAACCCAAATCTTCAAATGGAAGCTTCTTACAAAGATTTTGTTTGTGTTGAAAATGCCAAGGTATGTAAATATTCAATCTATATGTTTAACTTGTTTATATTTCTTAGGGCCTGCTTTGTGTATTCTTGATTCATGTGTATTATTATGCGGAGATTACTAATGATAATTCAATCAACTAAATTGTTTTGTTGAACTTGCTCTAGTATCTAGAAAATCTGTAATATTCAACTTCCTCAGTTTGCAGTTTCCTGTCAAATATTTGTCACTGGTCATACTTTTAACAACTTGATTGTGTGTGTTCCATGCCTGCGACAGATTGGAAAAGTCCAGCTACAGCCTGAGCAATCGTGGACAGCTACGCAGCATCTTAAAATTGCCTGAATTGTAGTAGTTAGTACATGTAGATATAAAGAGATCAAAATAATTCTCTCTTGCCTTAATAAACGCTTTCACGTTGTAGAGATTACCAGTATATAACGAATCATTCTGCGGCTTTTTTTGTATTTGAAACATCCGATGGTCATAACTCATAATAAGTTGAATTGTCAGTTCAGATTTTACCCTTTTTAGTGTGAAGAAAGTTTGAGATACATGTTCTAAATCTTCATGCTTTTATCCCATCCAGTATATCAGAAATCATTAATCATTATCAACGAGTGTAATGAAGCTTGATGAAGAAAACCTTTGAGTTCAGGAGTATAAGATGACCACAGGATTCTATTCCAGACAAGGACTAGGCGAAGGGTAAGAATAGCTTGCCCAGTACTCATTGGATGTAAACGCTGAAAGTAAAACCTCATCACAAATGAATTCAAACAACAAAGATCGCATATTAAAACAAAACCAAATACTACCAAGTGAAAGCCATTAAAATTGCAATTCTAGAAGTTGAAAGGCAAAAGAAAAGAAGAAAATGAATTTACAGTTGTAGGATCGTTCAGAAGTAGTTCATTTGATGGCTCAAGTAAATCTCTCGTATTGCTTTCCATCAAGAAGCCAACATTGAGATGATGCAAACCAAAAGTATGATGGAAATAACAGCCCACAACCAGTACAACCATGCCTTCTTCTTCTTCTTCATCTGGTTGACATAGTAAATATTATTTGTTCCACCAGAGATGAAGTTACCTGCACTGGCTACATTATCTTCAATATCATCAATCTTCTCGCCTTGCGTCTCCACAAGAACAGCCATGTCAAGAAAGACCTGATGCAGCTTTTGCAAGCTTCTTTGTATGTCCATCACAGCCTCATGCCTCTCTTTGCTTTTAGAATCCACCTCTTTTTCCACTGTCAAAGTCTGAATTCCCCCACCTCCACAAATCATCTTTTCGATCATATCCTCACTCGGCTCTTCTCCGGTCTCATTATAATACCTTTTTTTCAGATCATTTCTAAAATCAGTCACAATCTTCTCTCTCAAAACCTGGAATTCATTCATCAACTGTCTAAGTTTAACTCTCATGCCACTTGTGACTGATGTTCTTGTTCTGTCAATATGACTCCCCTCCCTATACAATTCGGAGATTTTGCGATTGGAGATATTGGATCGGTCAAGCGATTCTAGCCTCGCCTTGACAACCCTGGCCTTTCTGAGGACTGCAACTATGTCTGATTCTATTTGGTCTCTCAACCCACGTAGTACTTTAGCACTATGAACAGACTTGGTCTCTTCATTAAGTGTTTGAAGATTAAACAAGAGATTGGTGATTTCTTCCATTTCAAGCGTGATCCCGTTGGCTTCTTGGAAGAACTGTCCGAGGTTTGGATAGTCGGTGGGGTTGAGTCTGCCGGATTCAACGTCCAGTTCCATTTCAAGATCCTTCTGGGCTTGTTTCTTTAATTCCACATAACTTAAGAATGATTGTGTCATAAGATCATTCATCTTTGCAAAAGTTCTGCAAATTCCACCTGCCACAAATGAAATGATGGTAACCAACTTAGGAAAAACTGAACTTGATATCGATCAGAAACAAAGCATGAATCTTAAAAAGCCAATGAAACTGTAAAAGAGAATGACAAGTACCCACAAAAGAGATTCAAGATTTTGATCAACTATACTCAAGATGCTTGAGGTTGTCTACGGTTCCCCTGTTGGAAAGAATGCATAATCATTCACGTAGTTACAAAAAAATCACTTTTAAGATACAGAAGTAACTCTACAAGAATACTAAATTAAAAGGAACAATATGAAAGAGTTCGTTCTTCGGAGTTGGGTGTTGGATATAGTAAAGAAGTTTCGAAAACCTACAAGAAACCATGAAAATGGAAGAGGAAAACAGAAGATGGGTTCTCTATTAAGTTATAAAACCTTGGAGTACGCAATGTGCCTTCCTTTTCCGCAAGAGAACCTGTCGAGAAGCCTCTGATCCTCTCTTTCACTCTCTGGTTTTCGAACGTGAGGAAAATGCAAGACAAAAGAATACGTTACGTAGTTATAGGAGTTGTGAAACACTTGCAGATCAGAAACCGAACCGACTAGTTGAGGTCAGTTAAGGCCTTCATCATCATTTGAATTCGAATATTTTCATAATTATGTTACGTAGCCGTTACATAAGTCTCCCCAAGGGTAATAGGTTCCACAGGTGACGAGCTCCAGTATACATGATTTCACGTACCAGTTGTGCTACCAAACGGCACCGCTGCTCTCTCAGTGCTAACAAAGGTAATTAGGTGGTCATTTCTCTCTAGGAAAAACTATATTTTCACTCCTTCAATTGAAGCATAATTATTTTATCTTCCATAAACAGATAACGTCATATGTGCCCGAAATATGTACAGATATATAAAGAAGAAGACTTTAAAATACATTTCATTGTACACAAACTTTTGTGCATCGGAACACCATGAATGCACTACAAATTTGAAGCAATCGTAAAAAAGAGAATTTTATACACATATAAGTAATATTTCAAATAAATTTCTCTTATTAGAACAGTTCGGTGAACTTGTTCTCTAACAAGTACCTGCATATTTGTTTAAGTATCTCTATACTTTAATCTATGAAATCGATTACTTCTTTAATAAAGAAAAACATAACGTATGCTAGTCTTTTTACGTTCTATTAATGTCCAACTTTAATAAAATAATCATTAGAAATAATTTAGGGAAGCTACATAAATACAATATGAATCTCATAATTATAATCTTATTATAATTTTATTTGTAATGTATAATTATCCCATGGATTTTATCATATATATCCAAAAAATATACAAGATAAAAAAAAGTTTTTAAATTATTTTGTTTTAACTTTTCAATTCAATTTGTTTTAATAAGTCTTATTGTTAAATATTGATCAGTTTATTAATTAATCGGTCAATTTTTATAAATTAATAACTTCTTATAAATTAAAATAAATAAATTAAAATATCTTTTTTTAATTAAACTTCAGAAGGATAATCTCTTTTAATCATATTTCAAATTTTTTAATTTTATTCAATCTTTGGCTAGTTTTATTACAGTCTAATATTGGTTGAATCTTTCAAATCTTAAATCTTTTGTCTTACTATTTTAACTTCTGGTTCACATAAATTGGTTTTCTACTTATGAAAATGTCAATAATAGGGTTATATTAATGGAGAATAACAAATCTTATCCAATGCTTGATACGAGAATAATCTATATTAAGATACAACAAATCTTGTCAAATTGTTGGTGTGAGAACAATCTCAATTAAGATGCATGATGTGTAGTTAGAGCTTTAACAAATATTTGCAATATTTTAAATTTGAAAAGAAATTTAATTTTATTAAGTACACTCAATCGAAACAGGTACATTTATACTAGTAGAGGTTTAAATCTAAAATTCACAAGAAGGTGTTATGGTCGAGATTAAAGTCAAGAAGATTGGTACTTTATATTTTCTTGATGGATCTATTACTATAGAAATTGTTTTAATGACTACATTTTCTTTTTCAAATTCTAACATCACCAAGTTACAACATGTAAGATGGGGATACATAATGAAAAAGTTGTGATAATACTGAGTAAGAGAGGATTAATAGGCAACCAAAGTATATCAAAGTTATATTCTTGTGAGTATTGTGTATTTAGAAAATGTAAGAGTCCACTTTGGTTCATTCACTTACAAAAGCCAAAGTGCTCTTATCTATGTTCATTCAAACTTTTAAAGAGTCCCTGAAACTTCTTTGGGAGGTGGAGCTCTCAATACATGCTTATATATTCATTGATTTGATGGAGATGAAGCTTGTGGGTCGGTTTCTCAATTGACCCGACAAACAAGTATTCAACCAGTCCAAACAACAAATGACAGCAGAAGCCCAAGCCCACTCTAAATGTTTCTAGAGCATTCCAATCTTTCCACATGCACCTGTACAGCATACACGAAAATGCCACATAAGAAAATATCTAGCGTAATGATAGTCTATCAGAAATCAGTTACAAATTATAGCCATTGGATTATAATAACTTAAGATCAATGGACAAAATGCATTGATCTCTTTGTATAAATTGACTGTACAATTTGACAATAAAAATTACGTTAGTTTTACAAATATTCTCAAAAGTTTACATGGTATCAGAGCTCTCCATTGACTAATCGTCTACACTCTACTATGGCTTCTTCTTCTTCCACAACAGACACCAGCAACGTCACACCTTCTTCATCTTCTACCTCCCTTGATTTTTCAACCCTAGCCAAAACCCTAAATTTCAACTTACCATTAAAGCTTGATCAAACCAACTTTCTGAACTGGCGTCCTCAAGTATTGGCTGCTATACGCACCTTGGATTTGGAGATGTATATCTCATCCTATCATGAATATCCTCCAGCCTTGATTTCCTCTCCTCATCATGACCCTTCTGCCGATCCTGTTTTCATTCCTAACCCTGCACACAAGTTATCGACAAGAGTGGATCAATTACTGTTATGCTGGTTGCTCACTACTATTGGTGAGTCTGTAATTGGACAAGTGAATCATGCAAGCTCTTCCAAAGAGCTTTGGCAAATATTACTTCTCCTATATAAGCAGACCTCCCTTGTTAAGGTCTTGCAGCTCAAACAAAGGCTATCCTCTATACAAAAAAGAGCCTCAACCATTTCTGAGTATATTCAACAAATTAAGTCTATTGGTGACTCTCTAAAGGTGGCAGGGCATGTTGTTTCTGAACAAGAGTTAATCCTCAGTGCTCTCAGTGGTTTGGTTAGTGAGTATGATTCGGTAGTAGTAATGTTAAAAAACTTTGTAGGTCTATCCTCTCTTCAGGATGCTCTTTATACCCTCATGATGCATGAAACTAGACTTTAGAAACAACATGCTCATTCTCAAATCTCCCTCTTGAACACCACTACCAACATGGCAACTTACTCTCAGCACTCCACTCATGCTTCTACTGGTGGTCGAGGACCCTATCGTGGCAGGGGAAATAGAGGACGAGGGGATGGATCTCAGAAAATATCCTGTCAACTTTGCAACAAACCAGGACATCATACTCTCAAGTGTTACAAACGTTTTGACACTAATTGGCAGGGCCACCACTCTTGCAACACTACTCAGTAGTCCACTTCTCCTAATCAGCAAGCCTACATTGTTCATCAGTCCACTCCACACAACTCTTCTAATGCTGCCTGTGATCCTAACTGGTTTGTTGACAGTGGTGCCACCAACCATGTCACTGCCGATCTTTCCAATCTCACTATTCAGAATGCTTGCACTAGGAAGGAACAACTAGCAGTTGGTAATGACTCTAAACTTCCCATATCCTATGTTGGCTCTTCCTATCTCTCTTCATCCTCCATTTCTCCTATCAAGTTAAATAACATTCTTCATGTCCCTAACATCACCAAAAATCTATTAAGCATTTCTCAATTGACAAAGGATAATCATATTATTGTTGAATTTAATGATTATTGTTGTGTTTTTAAGGAAAAACTATAGGGAGGACTCTACTCAAGGGGCTGCTCCAGAATGGCCTGTACAGCCTTAAACCATAACCTCCTCAAAGATGGCCAATACAATCTTCATCCTCCACTTTCTCTTCTGCCTTATCAGCTAAATCAAGTGTAAATGAGTGGCATGCTCGTTTAGGGCATCCAAATGCTACTGTATTGAAACACATTTTACAATCAATGAATTACAATTTTCAGTCTCCTAATTCTTCTTTAAAATTTTGTGATTCATGTCAATATGGCAAACACCACAAACTACCCTTTTAAACACATGCAATCTCTGCAACACAATCCCTAGAAATAGTTTATACCGATGTTTGGGGCCCTAGTCCTTTTTCTTCTACCACTAGACATAGCTATTATCTCATCTTTGTCGATGCCTTTATTCTCTTGGTTGTATCCCCTCAAACACAAATCAGAAACTATGACCGCATTCATTCAATTCAAATCTTTTGTTGAATTACAACTGAATCATAAAATAAATGCCTTACATAGTGACATAGGAGGGGAATTCACAGTTTTAAAATCTTTTCTTACTACCCATGGCATTCACACATGCTTCAGTTGTCCTTATACCCATCAGTAAAATGGGATTCCAGAACGCAAACATAGGCATGTGACTAAAACTGGACTCACTTTACTTTCTCATGCCAACTTTCCTCTCCAATTTTGGTTAGAGGCTTTTCAAATAGCCACTTACCTTATCAATTGTTTACCTACCCCTATGCTAGGATACAAATCCCCATTTCAGAAATTATTCAACAAACTTCCCTCCTACACTCATCTCAAAGTCTTCGGTTGTGCTTGTTTCCCATTTCTCCGATTCTACAACAAACACAAGTTTGGATATCACACTAGCAAATGTATTTTTCTAGGCTATAGTCCTACTCACAAAGGCTACAAATGTCTACATCCTATAGGCCACATCTACATATCTCGCCATGTAACTTTCAATGAACATGAATTTCCCTACTCCACATTATTTTCATCATCTCCTCCATCTGTCAATCCTCCTTCTAGCCTACCTATTTCTACTCTCACAAATACTCTACAGGTCATTCCAGTGCACTCCCCTATAGTGGATACCTCTCTGCAGTCTTCTTCTTCTGAACCATCACATCAGCTAACTACTCCTCCTCTTCCAGCGTCTACATCTTTTTCTCCTTAACCTTCTGCTCCTTCCAGTGTCTTCAACTTACACCCTATGCAGACTCGCTCTAAGAGTGGCATTTTCAAGCCCAAGGTATACACTACATCTCTTTATAATTAAGCACACAAATTCTCTTCACCTACCTCACCAACTATTGCTCTCTCTAATCCTAAGTGGAACCAAGCAATGTCTGAAGAAGTTAAGGCCCTGCAGAAAAATCACACATGGCATTCGGTCCCTTATGACTCCTCTAAACCAATTCTTGGCACTAGGTGGGTGTTTCGCATCAAGTATGATTCTACTAGGGCAATTGCCAAATACAAAGCCCCATTTGTCGCTAAGGGATTCAATCAAATACAAGGCCTTGACTTCACCGAAACCTACAAGCCATTGGTTAAATCCTCAACTATTCAGGTCATCTTATCCCTTGCATTAAGTCACAACTGGGCTATTCAGCAGATGGATATCAATAATGCTTTCCTAAATGGAACTTTGGTTGAGGAAATCTATATTAGACAGCCCGAAGGTTTTGAAGACCTTACTTTTCCTAATCATATCTGCCAATTAAATAAGGCTCTCTATGTCCTTAAGCAAGCTCCCCGAGCTTGGTATACTACTCTCAAGTCCATTCTTCTCCAATGGTATTTTCACCAATCATTATCTGATACTTCTCTCTTTTACAGATCTGTCAATGGAACTATCCTTATAACATCCCGTCACCGATGGGATGTGTACAGTTCATTGCATCCGTATCTGTACATGAGCATGCATTATAGTATATTGTATAATTGGCATTTGTACGTACATGCATATATGACATGTTCCGACTAGATTTGAGTAATTTGAATTTGGAAATTGATTTGGGTTAATTGATCTGTGAGAAATTTAATTGGTAT
>JANZLF010000222.1:8823472-8834429 GCA_026546835.1 Erythroxylum foetidum
CAGTAGATCCTTGGTATGGGTCTTCCAAGGTTATCATTCTTCGTATTTGTGAAAATACGATCTGTGTATCATCTGCTACTGCTACTAACATCTCATATTCTTGTGGATAAGCCAATCTCCATTGTTGAAACATTCTTTTAAGCACTTCTCCCAATAGATTTTCTATATAGGTAACTTTTGCTTGATTGTCTATCCAACTCATTCTATTGATGAAATTTGTACTGACTGATTCCCATCTTGTAATCACATCGTCATATTGAGATATATCATTAGGCAATACTAATATCGCTCCAGTTTATGCTTGTGCAGGGGGTAACATCCATTGATTTGATGTCTCCATTCTTTTTCCTTTAAATCTTCCCCATTTTTCTCGTATCTCGGGAACACTAATTTTGTGTTCTCCAGTTGCTGGAGGATATTGTGGTGGCCCCATATTAAAATCTGTAGGGGGTCTGTATCCTGAATTTGCTACTTGTGAAGTAGTTGCTGATTTCACAGATTCTCTTAATATTTCTTGTAGAAATGGAGTTTCCTCCTAATCTAATTTTTCTTCTGGCTTTAATTTTGGATAATCCATTTCAGCCATTAAAACAAATTCTTTTGTATCCTCTCTTTCTTGAGGTATACTATAGTACCATGGTAGATCTTCATCAGATTCTTCTTTTTCAATTACTACCATTATTTCTTCATCTTCTTTTGAGTTGTCGAACTCATCACCCCAGCCATCACAGATTACTGGGTCACTAATTTCTTATGGGATAGTATATTTTACCCAATATTTAGCATCACCAAGGTGATCCCAGATAATTCCTTTTTCTTTTTCACTTTGTATAAAGTGATCAGGCAATATTCTATTAATTTGCCTTTGTTCTTCTTTTATAACTCTATGAGTTATAACAAGGGCTCTCTCAATTTGTTCCTCATCTTCTTCTAGGCTTTCTTCTTCAACATTCTGTTTTTTCTTATAGTTTGAAAATTTCAAACTTGTTGATCCATCAATATTTTCCCAAACTTGTACATTCTGTGGGTTTTTCGATGTTGAAGCTCCTTCAGGGGGTTTTATTGTCCATATTTCTCCATCAAATATCTCAAATGTGTATTCTTTTCCAGCTATTGCTTTAACCCCATGTGTTGATAAGAAATCGAGAAGGTTATCATTCCTGTATCTGAATGTAGTGGAGCTTGTATTTGTTAATCTTGCCACTATTCCTCGTGTAATAAGTAGATTAGCTTCTCCTTCTACCCAAGATTCATATCCTTTTATTTTGATAACAATCTCCATCCTTTTGTAAAAGTCTATAATTGTCATCATTTGATTTGGTAGAAAGTAGACTAATTCTGGCCCATTTAAGAGGTCAATTTACATTTGGCCTAGAATTCCTCGTTCAACTTTCTTTGGCTGATCAATTATTGAATTAATCAACTCAGATACTTCGCCTTTTGTTGGGATCCTTTTTAATTTCTTTTCAAGCTCTTATGTATTTAATATTTTTTTAATTTTTTCAAAATTTTCATGAATAATATAAAAATGCTTCAAACATACATTAGACAATACATTTAAACGATCAAACAAAACATTAATATTATGCAAGGTATTTAACTGTAAATCACAAATAAGATTTAGCTGTCCATTTTCAAAATGATAAATATGTTCAAAACCCTTTTTATAACATGAAAATTTTATTCCATCAATGGATTTTGTTTCAATGATTGGTCCGACAGCTAGATCCAGATATTCTAGATTTTTTCTATTCCTGTAATAATTTTCAATTGATTGTCTAAACCTTTCACTCATAAATAAAGCAAGTACTTTCCCGTTTTGGATTTCGAACTCAATTTCCCCTAACACACCTTCTCTGGCTTCAATTGGGTACTCTTCTTTTGTTCATCAGAATTCCGCACGGAGTAGCTACTTATTTTATTTATGAATTATTGATTACAGACACTCAATCTATTAATCTTTTCATTTGAGACAAATAGTATCTCTTTCTTTTCAGATTGAGATCTATTCCTTGTTTACATTCAAACACCAGATACCTAGTTTCTCCTAAGAGATAATAGGCTTCTTGTTTTATCTGCTCTGCTTGTCTGAACTGAGGATGCTCTATGGGTATATTGTATTTTGGATTACTGAGAATACCCTTATATTTTTCAATCCTCACTTCATATTTCCCAATATATTGATAATATCTGGAATTTTCTTGCTCAACTCCTTTGATTACTGCCTTTAGATCACGTTTGATATTGAAATAACCAACCATCTATAATCCATGAATAGAATAAAAATTAAATTTTAATAAAAGGAATTTTAAACAATATAATCAATCCTACTTATAGACAGCTAAAAAATTTTAGCTACTCATACCTTGCTCTGATACCGATAATGTTGATTTCCCAATTGATGATCTTGCAAGACACTACTATAACTCCTATATAATAGTGGGGAGTATTGCAAATGAGTAACTAAACTTGTAAAAAGAGAATTTTAGTTATAAGCGGAAGATTTGTTTATAAGAGAATTTCAGAGCTTTTTGTGGTTGAAAAAGAAATAAATGAGAGACGGTATAACTGGTTAGAGAATGTAACACTACCAGAAAATATGGAAGTACGCCAGTGTCAGATATTCTCTTAGAAATTGTGCAACATTTCTTATTTCTTTGCAGTTTAGTTGTTCTAAATCTACTACTACTACTACTACTACTACTACTACTATTATTACTACTACTACTACTACTACAACTGTTGCTGTTGTTGCTGCTACTACTACTACTACAACTGCTAGTACTAGTACTACTACTACTACTACTACTACTACTCCTCCTCCTCCTCCTCCTCCTCCTCCTCCTACTACTACTACTATGAGGGAGCTAAAGGTTGTCTTTACCTATTCTGTACGAAACACAGAATAGGTAAAGATAGAGGAAGGTATCTTTAGCTATTCCTCAAAGTATATGAATAACTAAACTCAAGATTAGTTATTTTATATGTTATTTTCTAACCAAACAAAGAAATTACTATTCATCAAGGATACATTAGTAATAGAATAACTATTCCACTCAACCAAACAAGTCATAAGTGTATCTAAGCATAATAAGGGACATAATGGAAATTAATTTAAAAGATAGGGGTAAATTGGTAATTTCTTCATTTAGACATGAACATGAATAATTATATGTGAAAGATGGACTAGAATGAAACCAATTGATGATTTTATGTGTTAATGTGGGAATCAAAGGAAGAAGGACCAAATGTGCAATTTTGCCAAAAATCAACTTATGGTCCAATGGATTTAAACATGTGTATAAGACTAGAAATTTCATGAAAAAGGGAGTAGAAGAGAAGGGAGAGGGTGTATGTATGGTTTTATCTCCATAATTTCTCTTCTCTATTTCATCTCCTTAATCACATCATTTTGCATAAGGAATCAAGCTAATCCTCGGTGAAAATCAAGGTAAAAGTTTGAGGTTTTTCTTCTCACCTTCATCTTTCTTGCTTTTCTCATGAAGAGCTAGAATTATAAGGTTGGATATGGGATTGAGATATGTATTTATGGTATTCTAGTTGGTGAATCAAGCAAAGCTAAAGGAGAAGAGAAGGAAGAGCACTAGAAGAAGAGCTAGTTGACAAATTTCAAGGTTTGGGACTATATTTAGTTAATTTCTGTATGTGTACATATTTAAATGTGTAAAAAGATTGATTTGGACATGGAATGATTTCTGGAATGATATCTTGATATTACTTTGCATGGAATTGGTTGAATATAACAAGAGAGTAACATTTAGTAAAATTTTGTCTTAAGTTCTCGGTTCCCCTAAACCAACCCCATTGTTTTGGCCATAACTAAGCCTATAGACTTTCAAATTGGATTATTGTAATTAGAGATGAAACTTAAGACATATAACTAAAAATCTCTTGAATATACTTTGACTTAATTTTGGCTTTATGATATTGAAAATTGAGATAAAAATGGTGACCTAATGTTGCCCCTGTATTGGAGTAGCTTGTGATGTTTGGTGCGAGTCTCATAGTTTAGAAGTCCAAATGGTCTTATCTTTGGTGATATGGAAACTAGAGATATAGGGAGACAAATGTTCAAAAGACCTTAAAGCCTAAATTGAATTTTATGTACATGAAAAATATAGAACAAGTGGAGATCATCATGTAATTTGTTTTTGGCCTGATTTGTTTGCCTATTTTTAGACCCACCGTCGGCTTAGCCCAAATTGCACTATTTTGAGTTTTTCGCTTCCTTTTTTTACCGAATCATATCGGAACCTTTTTTAATGTTTATGAAACTTTTCATAAACCTAGAAATAAATAAAATATGACTTACCATATGTAAAATGAATAATTAACATTGGAATTTTAGATTGAGCATAATACATGCTAAAGAAAATTTACATTTACATAGATTATTTGTATGCATATTTATTGCTTATATGTGTGTAGTATGACTATACAAGTTCACATAATAATTTTGTGAAGATAATTAAATACAATTTAACATGTTTTATATTTAAATGAGGTATAGGAATTTCTATATTAGAATTATGTGAATGTACTTAGAGAAAGAAAACTGAACAAAACATAAACAAAATAACTCATACGAGTACTTGTGATTTGCATACTATCCTAATGGTGATAAGTTATGACTTGCATGTATGAACTTAAAAACATATTTTATATTTTTAAATGAATATCACGCGACTTGTTAATATGTTAATTATGAAATTGGCAAATGATTAAAGGAAATATTACAGTGCCTACTTCATTGTCTTGGTGATGGATAGATAGACATGCCTATAGGGTTATAGGGCAGTTGTTATAGTTTGACACCACCAGTGTCTTCATTTCGATACCTCTGGGTATCCATGGTTCGATACCTCTGGGTATCCACAGTACGATACCTCCGGGCATTTATAGTTCGATGACTTCAAGTATACACAGTTTGATATCTTTAGATATTCATAGCTCCCCTTATCCACGTCCATAAGAATGTGCAGGCCTAACACATAAAGGAAATTAAACAGTTATAAATAAGAGATACAATATGATAATATGAATAATTTGTATTGATGAGCTTTAGAAATCAATATTTGACTTATAAATGTAAATTTATGACATATGGTTGAAGCATATTTGTGTTATGTACTTTGCTTAATTATTTCATCATTGTTTACATGAGTTTATGTTATTCATGAATGTGTGTATGCTTGGCAAATGATTGATATGAGTGGTCATCCAAACTAAGTATTTCCCCTCTAAGCTTTCAAGCTTAGCACGGGTTTAATTCATGTAGGCTCAAGTAATAGGAGTAAGGCATAGGGATCATCTGCAGAGACCAAAGCCAACTGTTAGAAGTAAAAGTATCTTTAGATGTGTCTTTTGATTAAAGAATAGATGTATATGTAATGAAGGAAATTGTAGTTTCTTAATAGTTTGTAATTAAAATTTTAAGTTGTGTGTAATATCTCTTTTGGATTACTATATAAATATAATGATGTAATACTACTTTTAAATAATAATGTTAAAAAATATGAAATTTTGTAATATGTATATGTATAATGTAGCACCCCACTCCTACAAGACCTGAACCCGACATTGATAGGTGATATTCAAGTCCGTGTTTTGTGAGGGTGGCGTGCTAAGGCACTCAATCTTTTAGAAATCGGTATAAAAAAGTTTTCTGAACCACAAACACAATATGCAGAAATCGATACTCAAATTGGGCCCATATTCATTCATAAACATTTTCAATAGCCATTTGGGCCCTTTCACAAATACAAAATTCTTGAGTCATTTCAGAAAATCAATTTATACAAAAAGTTGCAGAATATACAATTCAATACAAAATAGAGAAATACAATACAGACGCGAACTGATTCGGACTTCTATCCTTCACTTGAATGTTGCATGTATACTTCCGTTGGCCTAACGGGGTATTCTTCTGATCCTGATTTTTTTCAGAGATGTATAGAAATGTCTAATGTATAGAGATGTATATAAAAATTGAGGTATATTCAATGGAATAGCATCAATTCCTATTATTTAAGAGCACACTCACTGTACCAGTCCCACATTTTTAACTCAATCTTTCTCATATCACTTAAAAAGGCTATGATTTTTGACTGAGATGTAGATAAATGTCTTATAAACCCAATGGTTTAAGAATCAAGTAATTTGGGTATCTAGAGAAGAAGTTATGACCAAAAGAATCAAACATGTTTTTGTCCTCAATCATACTGAACCTGTTTCAGGGAAACAACCATAACTTTCTTTAGAAATTTTTGATTAAGGTGATCTTTAGATGGCTTGAAAGAGGACTTCAATAGCTATAACTTTTATGAAGACCTAAAAGATAAATTATATCTTTTGAAGCATCCAAAATGGAACAGAAGATAGGCTTGGAGAAAACACAAAAGAAGCAAAACACAGAAGAAGTGGGAAAATTGTTATAATTCTCCCTACAAATATCGAATTAAGGTGTTCTTTATATGGCTTGAAATAAAACTTCACGATATACAACTTTTATGAAGACCTCAAAGACAAATTCCATCTTCTGAAGGATCGAAAATGGAACAGAAGATAGGCCAAGTGAAAACACAAAAGAAGCAAACCCATAAGAAGCAAAACACAAAAGAAGTGGAAAAATTGCTATAACTTTCCCTACAGATATCGGATTAAGGTGTTATTTATGTGGTTCGAAAGATAACTTCAAGATCTACAACTTTTATGAAGACCACAAAGATAGATTGTATCGTTTGGAGGGTCAAACATGGAACAGAAGATAGGCTAGGTGAAAACATAGAAGAAGTTTGTGAACAGTAACTAAGAAGAAGCTCATGAACAATAACTAAGAAGAAGTGAAACTCAGAAGCAACAAAACTGAGAAGCAACAAAACACAGAAGGAATAAAACTAAGAAGAAGTTCATGAACAGTAACTGAGAAGAAGTTCATGAACAGTAACATAGAAGAAGCGAAACTCAAAAGGAACAAAACTAAGAAGAAGTTCATGAATAGTAATATAGAAGAGGCAAAACTCAGAAGGAACAAAACTAAGAAGATGTTCATGAACAGTAACATAGAAGAAGCGAAAGTTAGAAGGAACAAAACTAAGAAGAAGTTTATGAACAGTAACATAGAAGAAGCAGACTACACTCCTGAGCATCTCCACTTATAATGATCATAATTTTTGACTCCGATGTCCAAAAATTTCATGCTATGTACCGCTAGAAAGATAAAAGAAAGTCCTACAATTTTCCAGAAGACACATTTGCCTAAATCAGCCTAAATTAATCTAGAATTTCCCCCGATTACAGAATATGAATTGTTACATTCATCCCATGTACTGCACCCAATTTTCAACTTCATGACAACCTTTGAGATTCTTAAAGATAGAATTTAAATTCAATGTTTTCATAAGAAATGTAGCCATATGTTTCTAGTTTAATCTAAATAAAGAATAATCTCGTTTAGATAACTAAAGAAAAAGTTGTGGCTAAAAGACTAAAGCATACTCAATGAATATTTTTCCAGATAAACCACCACTTTTGTTTCCAAATTTTTCCTTCTCACAACTCATACCAAGATCACTCTTTCAACTCCCTCTACTTCTCATTTTCAATAAAAACACATTTACAACAATTATACCCAGAATTTGACAATGAATGCATGTACCACTTTTTTGTGTGTGCAAGGATTCAATATTTATGTGCATATATTCTAACATTATGCATGCGCTAGAAAAATGCATTTCCTTAATCTCTCTTTGAGCTCACATGTACTGAAATTTTGGGTACTAACCCGTAGTGTGAGAACGGGATGTTACATACAACATTAAATAGATAAATAAGTGATGACAATCCTATAAATGAATAGAATTGTATACTATGAATTTAGGTGTCATATGTGTAGTTGTTTGTAGGTTCCGTATAAGGGATGTTACATTTTGTAGTCAAACTGTACCAACTGCAGTGTAACCCTACAGGCATGCCTATTTATCCATCACCAAGATATTGAAGCAGGCACTGTAACATTTCTTTTAATCATTTGCCAATTTCATAATTAATATATTGACAAATCACATGATATTCATTTGAAAACATAAAATATTTTTTTAAGTTTATACATGCAAATGATAACTTATCACCATTAGGATAGTATTCGAAGCACAAGTGCTCATATGATTTATTTTGTATATGTTTTGTTTAGTTGTGTTTCTTTAGGTACATTCACATAATTCTAGTATATAAATTCCTATACCTTATTTAAATATAAAAACATTTTAAATTGTACTTAATTATCTTAACAAAATTAGTATGTGAACTTGTATAGTTATACTACACACATATAAGCAATAAATATGCATTCAAATTATCTATGTACATGTAAATTTTCTTTAGCATGCGTTGTGCTCAGTCTTAAATTCTAATATTTAATCACCTAATTCACATATGACCTTTAAACCTTCAAAAAGATTCCGATATATGATTCGGTAAAAAAAATGGAAGTGAAAAACTCAAAATGGTGTAATTTAGGCTAAGCCCATGGTGGGTCTAAAAATAGGCAAACAAATCAGTCCAAAAACAAATTATATGATGGTCTCCACTTGTTCTGTAATTTTCACTTAAAAAACAATCAATTTAGGTTTTAATGTCTTCTAAACATTTGTCTCCCTATATCTTTAGTTTCCATAGCATTAAAACAAACCATTTGGACTTCTAAACCATAAGATAAGCACCAAACATCACAAGCTGCTCCAATATAGGGGCAAAATCATATCACTATTTTTTATTTCAATTTTCATCATAAAGCCAAAATTAAGTCTAAGTCTCTTCTAGAGATTTTTAATTATATGTCTTAAGTTTCATCTCCAATTAGAATCATCCAATTTGAAGGTTTATAGGTCGATTTATGGCTAAAACAATGGGATTGGCTCAGGGGAACCGAGAACCTAAGAGAAAATTTCACTAAACATTACTCTCTCTTGTCATATTCAACCAATTCCATGCAAAGTGACACCAAGACATCATTCCAGAAACCATTCCATGTCCAAATCAATCTTTGTACAAATTCAAATATGTACACATACAGAAATCAACTAAGTGTAGTCCCAAACCTTGAAATTTGTCAATTAGCTCTTCTTCTAGTTCTCTTCCTTCTCTTCCCCTTTAGCATTGCTTGATTCACCAACTAGAATACCACAAATACATATCCCAATCCCATATCCAACCTCTTAATTCTAGCTTTTCATGAGCAAAGCAAGAAAGATGATGGTTAGAAGAAAAATCACAAACTTTTACCTTAATTTTCACCTAGCATTAGCTTGATTCCTTATGCAAAATGATGTGATTAAGGAGATGGAAGAGAGAGGAGATGAGAAGAGAAAATTCTGGAGATAAAAACCTTACATACGCCCTCTCCCCTCTCTTCTGCTCCCTTTTTCATGAAGTTTCTAGTCTTAGACATATGTTTCAATCCTATTAGACCATATGTTGATTTTTGGCAAAATTACACATTTGGTCCTTCTTCTTCCTTTGGTTCCCACATTGACACATAAAATCATCCATTGGTTTCATTCTAGTCCATCTTTCACATATAATTATTAATGTCCATGTTTAGATGAAGAAATTACCCATTTTCCTCTATCTTTTAAATTAACTACCATTATGTGTCTTATTTTGCTTAGATACACTTAATTCTTTATGTTCATTTTTTAACACACCCTAAATATACAATTATGTTCTAAGGTATTTATTGGGGCCTTACAACTTAACTTTATTTCATACAAATTTCACTCTTTTCTATTCATTCACAAAACCTTGCCTCATACAACCTTTCTGTTAGTTTATGTTAATGATATTTTGATTACTAATTTTTCTTCCTCCTCTATTTCATCTCTAAGTCATGATCTTAACTCTGCTTTTTCTATAAAAGACTTGAGATCTATTCATCACTTCCTTAGAGTTGAAGTTAAAGCTACATCTTTTGGATTACTTACACATCAAATACCTTCTCATTCAAACAAACCTTGAAAATTCTAAGCATTTCCTGAACACGATCACCCTCACCCTTCCCCTCTTTAAAAATCATGGCATTCCTCTTTTTGATCCCACTGAGTATCGTAATATTGCCATGCCATTCAATACCTCTTTTACTCGTCTTGACATCCAATTTTTAGTTAACAAAGTTTCTCAACTCTTACATTCTCCTACTGACACTCATCAATCAACTGTTAAAAGAATTTTGCTGTTAGACCCCGAAATTTTTTTTATGATATTAATTAGCATGAATGGCGATAATTATGTGTTTCTGGCTTAATCTATTCAAATTGGGCATAATATTGGATAATTGAGTTTACGTTATGATTAAATATGATTTAAATAAGGACTTAGAGGTTTAGGAAGATTTCTTATGTGGAATGGATTTGGGCTTAACTAAGGAGGGTATATTGGTCATTGTCCCATGCCTTAGGATTAGGTTAAGAGAAAATAGAAAAGAAAGAAAGAAAAGAGAAAAGAAGGAGAAGAGAAGAGAGGACGCCGTCGAGGAGAGGAAGAGAAGAGAAAGGAGATTTCGACATTTGACGTTTTCTGGCAGATTCGAAGCTCATTTCGGGTAAGTTAGTTTCGTTTCTTCTTGTTCTGGTTAGATCTAAACTTAGAAAATGCTGAATCGACGAGAATCGACGGTTTTAGGGTTTTAGGGTGAAAACGGTGAGATTCTTTGGGTTGATGCGTTTGTGGTTGATTTGGAGTTGAGAATGGGTTAGAAATACCTTATAAGACTTGCTATAGTGTTTAGAAGTGTTGATTGTGGTAAATGGAGGATTTGGCAGTCGAAATCTGCAGAAATCTGGGTTTCGGAGTCGAGCTCCAGACCAGACGTCGCGACGTGCGTATGAACACGCCGCGACGAGTGGAGAAGGGAGCCACGTCGCGACGTATAAAATGAATT
>JANZLF010000222.1:8849801-8879906 GCA_026546835.1 Erythroxylum foetidum
ATTAGTTTAATAAATTGTGGAATCTAAAAGAAATAAAAAAATTTAATGAAAAATAAAATTTAACTATTTTTTAAAAGTATATTTCAATAGAATAAGAAACTACAATCCTGTCAAAGCATGGTAATTCAAGTAATATCATCCTCAACATCAATTTGCAATTTCGCCAAGGTGCAACGTCTAGGGAGATCAGATAATACACAACCTTATTTCTGCCTAGTAGAAAGGTTGAGGTTATATAATATGTAGCTTTACTCCTACTGAATAGAAATGTTATTTCTGATATATTCACATGCAATATGTCATAAAGATCTTACAAAATAATAAATGAATGTACAGACATATTTAAGAAATAAAGTTAAATAAATAAATCAATCAAATAAACATAAAAGGTAAGAAAAACAACTAAATACCAAAAAAAACATAGATAAATATTAAAGAGAAACAATACTCATAATATTAAAATAATTGGGAAAGGAACTAAATACAACACAAAATACGTAGTTGTAGAATATGTCCAAGATTAGCAATAAACTTTAGGAAAAATGCATACCATAAGAGACCGTACTGAACAAAGACACATACAGGACAAATCATTAATTACATTACATATGAAACTAATTAAGCTATACATCCTTAAGATGTAAATATTACACATTAAATGCAAAGGACACAAGTTATTGTAGCTTACAATAAAGCGAATGTCCTCTTTCAAGAGAGACTATTAACCTGTATCTTAATATGTCAAAGTTTTCTATTACGAGCTAAGTTTTCGGTAAGATCTAACCTAACTATATCATTCTTGATTATTTCTTGTTAATTCTTTTAGATCTTTTTTTTCCTCATACAATTTTTAAGTAATATTTTCCCTCATTTTATCACAAGAATGTCGAAATATCTTTTCCTAACATGTTTGAACCATTTAAGTCGTGATTTTCTTAATTTATCATTAATACTAGTCACGTTTAATGTCTTGGACCATTAATTTTTTTAAAAATCTTTTTTGATAATATTTCACATCTATTGTGTTTATTTAATGGACCAATATTCCTAATCGCTAACATTAGGGTAGGGTAAAACGGTGCAAGTAAAACGACAAGTTGTACGTTGTGCTAGAATGACTATTATGATTTATGAGGATTGAGGAGTGAAAAAGGGAAACTGTACGTAGGGGGGCGCACAGACTATGTGTGCCTGAGAGTCTTCTGATCTAATCAGTCACTGCTGCAACAACAAAAAACAAGAAGAAGAAGAAGATGGGTACACTAGGTAAAGCAATCTACACCGTCGGATTCTGGATCCGCGAGACCGGCCAAGCCCTTGATCGCGTCGGTTGCCGTCTCCAAGGCAATTACTACTTCCAAGAGCAGCGTCAGTTCTTAGTCCGATCTAAATCGTATTTGTAAATTAAAATTTTCACTATTTGGTTTTTTCTTCTTTTTTGTTTTTGGTTTTTAATTTTTGTGGATTATAATGATGATGTTGTTGATCAGTGTCGAGGCATCGGACGCTGATGAATGTGTTTGATAAAACTCCGTTCGTTGATCCGACTGCTTTTGTGGCCCCCAGCGCT
The DNA here is from genome assembly GCA_026546835.1 of Erythroxylum foetidum. Classification (NCBI taxonomy): domain Eukaryota; kingdom Viridiplantae; phylum Streptophyta; class Magnoliopsida; order Malpighiales; family Erythroxylaceae; genus Erythroxylum; species Erythroxylum foetidum. The sequence goes on from JANZLF010000222.1 coordinate 8,851,372, forward strand.
TCTGTCATCGGTGATGTTCAGGTGGGAAGAGGTTCCTCCATTTGGTATGGATGCGTTTTGAGAGGTGATTTTTTTTTCTCTTTTTCCTTTTCTTTTTACTTTATTGTTGGAACATAGGTGTGACTTATAGTGGCTAATGAGAAATTGCGATTCCCGTTGTTTGTGCGTGCAGGTGATGTTAACAGTATCAGTGTTGGGTCTGGAACCAATATACAAGATAATTCTCTTGTTCATGTTGCAAAATCAAATTTGACTGGCAAGGTTTTGCCTACTATTATTGGGGATAATGTGACTGTTGGTGAGTGATGGTATCCAATCAACTTAACTCCAATACTTTTTAAGTCTTGGCGTTGGAATTTTGAAGTTTGACTTCCAATTTCCACTTTGCAGGTCACAGCGCTGTTTTGCATGGATGTACTGTTGAGGATGAGGCCTTTGTTGGCATGGGTGCGACCTTGCTAGATGGAGTTTATGTTGAGAAGCATGCCATGGTTGCTGCTGGAGCTCTTGTAAGGCAGAACACAAGGATCCCTTGTGGAGAGGTGGGTCCTTCTATACAAGCAGTTCTTGTTTAACTATGTGAGGATATTCCGCGTTAGACATTATGCTTAGTAGTCTTGAGTTCATCACTGAATTATGTATTACTTAAACAGATATGTAATACCATGTTTCTTACCCTATATGGTTTGAGATGATTTTGCTTGTAATTGTATTGCTTCGAAGAGATCCAATTTTTAGCATACTTAGACTGTACATTGAATGGTGCGCATATTGTTTTTCACCATGAAAGAATGTCTACTTCCTTCCTTTTCCTGTTAGTGTTCCGGCAATAGGGTAGATATCTTTTGATTGCCTTGAGCCGATGCATGCAGTTCTGACTTCAGTAACTTAGCTAGTTATCCCTATAATTTAGTGAGCCACAGCTATAAACAGCTACATGGCTTGCCCTAGTTTTGTTTATTTTGGTTCCAGTTTCCATTCATGTTAATGTTAAACATTTTCTCAAGTAGAGAGGCTGTGGCAAGATCCAAAAGAAACAACTTAAAACTTCCTCATGGGCCCTGTCCAAATGTGTGTCTTCCTCGCTTTCTTCATATGGCTTTTGATTTATTACCCAAATCTCAGGTATGGGGAGGCAATCCAGCCAAGTTCCTGAGGAAGCTTACGGAAGAAGAGATGGCCTTCATCTCCCAATCAGCCAGAAACTATTCAAATTTAGCACAGGTACATGCAGCAGAAAACACAAAGAGCTTTGATGAAATTGAGTTTGAGAAGATGCTTCGCAAGAAATTTGCTCGACGTGATGAAGAGTATGATTCAATGCTTGGAGTTGTTCGTGAAATACCACCAGAGCTTATCCTTCCAGATAATATAATGCCAGACAAAGTAGCAAAAACTGCTTGAAGTTTCCAAATCTTGGATTCCCAGTTCGTCCCTGGATGTTCTTTTGCTATGGGCGGATTTCAAAGAGAAGTTGCTTTCCACTGCAATAATTTATTTTCCTGACTTTGGTGTTTAGGTCAAGTAGTATTTTGCCCGTTTCAGTTTTGTGGGCATGCTCATCCATATTGGCTTAGAGGCTTCAGTTTTCCTTCCTTGAGAAAATCCTGGGCAATGAAGATACTTCTAGATAATTAGTAATCCGGAAGGTCTTCACTGTATCTCTGACCCAGAACTTAATCGTTTTATTTGCTTCCCTGGAATAATCAATGAAGAAATTGGATACCCATTTATACTCTTCCAACAATGTAGCTCTTATATGCTATTTTAACTTGCCAAATTTGCAACTCTTTACTGATGAGACTGGAAATCTTTAGCAGATCATGAGTTAGACAAGCGGTTGCCTGGGTTAGAACAAGAATGGGTGCATGTTTGTCCAGATTCCACTGACACAAAGTTACAGATCAAGGCAACAGGTACTTTTTGTTCACGGTGGAGGCAACAGGTTATTGCTAGTCGTGAACAGGATATTGTTGACCGCAAAAGTTTATTGCATGTGGATACCGGCCCATTTCAATTTTCAACTGACGTAGGTATTTATGCCCAGGTTGGCTTCAAAACTTCCAATCATTGCATCAAAACCATGCCTGCTGTTTTCTCTTATACTTATTGCCTAACTAATAATTCAGCATCATAATAGTTGCCCATAATGACTATGCATGATGAGTCTAAAGCTTCTTCATAGACGATACAGTTCCTACAAACATTAAGATAGAAGACATTTAAATTTGTGATCATTATCATCACTATTTGTTGTTACGGACTTTACTCAAATTTTGTCGAACTGGAGGGTGAGAGTGACCCCTACTAAACCCTGTTGATCAAACTTATCTGGTTTTTGTTCTATTCACTTCAGTTTTGCTCTACTTCGGTACTCGGTAAATACAAACTTTACCTATTCTGGGTCGGGGCCGAAGTTTATGTTTGTGAGCAACAAGGAGCTGGTCCAATTTGGATTGTGGCTGTTGTGAATAACGGTTCAGGATTTGTTTGTCTTAACAAAATTGTATCAGTACAAAAGAACCAAATAAATAAGAGTTATTTCTATTAATAAAATTATTTTTTAATGTTTTTAAAATTAAACCTTCAATATATTCCCGTAAGTTATATCAATTTTTTCGAAATTTCAATTTTACCTTCAATATTCACTAAATTAAATAATTAGATAGCCTATAAGTTTTTTTCTAAAAATTTAGATAGGCTATAAGTTATAAAAATGTAATAATCAGAATCAGATTTGTGTTTCACATCTAAAATGTTTTGGAAATTCATTTTAAGTAATTTAAGGAGGCAGAATTTTATTTAAGTGCATAAATCATAGCATGAAATTTAACTCGTGGATTAATTAAGAAAACTTGAGACTCAATATTTACCCTTTGCATTGGTTTTCAAATCCAAAAAGCATCATTTTCTCAAAGAAAGCATTAAATATTTGAACGAGCATATTGGTTACAAAGTAATTTAATTGCAGGGAATGATGACTTCCTTGAGCTTTTATGCAAAATTTCAGATAAAGTGGCATACACAAGGGTCCCAGAGGAGCACCTCTGCTAGTCCTTTTTGGTATTAGCGATTGGTATGGTATGAGCTCACGAGGTAGGGACTACCGACTAGGGACCCCAACTTTGGGTTTGAATTATTCACACTTTCATTTTGTTTCTTTCCTGCGCCTACAAAATTACACATGCACCCATCCATGCAGAGATAGCTTTTTGATAGCTCACTGACACAGCCCAAATAAAAGAAGCTGATGACAAAAGCTGCACCAGCGGGGGAAAAAAATTAAATAATCTAAAATCTTTGTTTTATAAGATTGTTTTCTTTGAATCTTTGATTTTGAACTATAACACAACCCAAGTTGTCCTGTAAGAACCAAAGTTGTGTTCTTTAACAAAGAGAAGAGTCGCCACTTTAGATATACGGCTAATTGTAGGCTGGTCTGGGGACAAAATGCCCAAGTATTCAAAAAACTAAAATTCTGATTCCAATTACACAATTATTTTTATGGTCTTTCCATTGTCTTGTCTGCTTGAAATAGAGATGAGTATCCTAGAAGGACAAAAACTAATCAAGTAGATCTTACCAAACAAGGCAAACATGGTTTCTGATTTATGATTCATGTTTCTAAAGACATGATTGTCTAAAATGTTCACTTCATTTCTCAACCAAACCCAGCTTTCCTTGCTAGCTTGCCTGGTCTATTTGTATACCAAAAACCATAGGGTCTATTTGTACTCACAATATGTGAATGTGAATGTGTATACTCTGTACACATTAGTTTCTGCTGTTATCTTTTTTTACTTTAGCATGTCCAAGATCCTAGTATATATGTAGGTTGGACATAGCATAGCAGTGTCTGGGGCAAGAGGGGGACCTCAACATTAGTAACCGATCGAGAATCGTCCTCGTATGGAGAAATGGGATGTTGTCCAAGAAAGAGTTAAAAGCTCCGCATGTTTGCATGTGTGGTGGTGGTGTGGTGGGGATGGTACTTATGGCGGTGGCGGCGGTGACCACCCCAAGTTATGCTTGGTTACCACCTGGAGTTGGAGGATAGTGATTCTGCTTAATCACATACAGTATAATAATTAAGTGTCACTGTCGCCAACCTTCCCCAGAATTCTTTTCTGAGACATGGTTTGCATGTTATCCACGTACTACCAATTAACTGGAGGTCGACTATCTAACTAAATCCCTCTCACTCTCACTTGCCAACTTGAATGCCAACAACTTATCTTATGATTCAAATGTAATCGACATATGACGTACCATACGAAATTAAACATTAATTAGTGGCACATAGCCATATATACCCGGTAATTATCTCTAAGGACACTTCATGAGTGACGCTAATTAATGTAGTAAGAGATTTAATTTAACCATGTCCACAACATGTAAGCATTGATTAAGTATAGAAATGATTATGAGGCAATATAATCATATTTACAACTCACATAATATTTCTTTCTTTTGAAGGTAAGAAGGAAAGGAAGTGTAATAAGCAACAATAATACATTACATTCTACTGATTCAATCGACTTAAATACTGCGTTAATGATTAAGAGCCTCCAGCTGGAAAATCCCATAAATCAAATCATTTGACTTGCGAATTTATAACAACTCCGAGTAGGGTCCAGACAGCTTGAAGAAGTATATTTATAATTATTTGAGGTTAGGAGGATCAGATAAGATTACATGTAATCGAAGTTAAGCACCACCTTAATACCTAATTAACATTACAAAATAATAATATTATTATATTAAGCGTAAAACAAAGTTAGAATAGATATATTATATTGCCCCAAGTTTTAACCCCGAAAGCTGGTGAATTAGTAAGATTTTTTTCCCCTTAACTGAGGTCACATATTCGAATCGTTCTTATGTATGTAACCGTTTAAAACTTAAGGTTAGAATTTTACCTTTTATAAAAAACTTATTATATTCGAGCAAGAATTCATTTAAATGTAAATAATTTAAATGTATCTTGCAGTTAACTAACCCAAATAAAAAAAATAGTCTTTTGTTAACAGTTGCAATCCATTTCCCGCGTTTCTTTCCACCGGTTAAAATCCAAATTCACCCAATCTAAATTACACTACTTAAATAACAATATAATAAGTCAGGCCCTTTTTTGTCATTTCATGTGTTGTCTCTTTTTGAGTCTTGCTCTCTCTTCCTTGTCTTTTGTCATTCTGGTTCCGACTGTGTACAGTGTCCCACTGCATATTTAGAGAGAGAAAAATAACACACAAAGCAAAGACAGAGCACTTGAAACACTCAAAAGCATCATAGGCAAACCCTAGCTTCAGGCTCTCATTTCACTTCACTTTCATGGAAAATCTCTCACATTCTCATCAACCAAAAACTGCAGTGTCCAAGAAGAGTTACAATGGCAAAGCGCACCAGAGCTTCCCGACGTCCGCGAAGACCGTCTACGACGACGTGTTCGGCGGCGCCCAGAGGTTCGGTGGTCCACCGAATCTCTCGCCGCGGGTGGAAGACTATGCCGAGATATTCGGCGGATTCCACGCCCCACGCGCCTCCTCGATTCCCGTGCTCAGTCTTCCGGTTCTCGACGAGGCCGAGGTTTTCTTCGATGTACGGAGCGCCGGTTTCGACTACGGCGAGGTCTTTGGAGGATTGAGGGAGAATGACTTCGCGGTTTCGTACGAGGATTTGGTGATCATGGACCACTCCGACAACCGTGATGATTCCTCTAACGAGGCTTGGTATGCATGATCATGCACTCCTCTGCTTTAAATTCGCAAGCTTTTTGCATTTTTTTCCTTCGAAGTAGAGAATGTGAATGCGGTGTTTTTCCTTATGTTTGTTTTTTGTGTCGGGTGCCGTTCTTTCGTTTTCAGCTGTCGTGTTCGTTTTAAAGTTTTTTGGTCCTTTTTTTTCTTTTCGCTTCTTGTGTTTGCTTTTCTTGTGAAGCTCCAAACAAGAAAGGGTCAACTCGAACTCTGTAATAGGACTGCCTAAGACCATTTTCAGCTCAAATGTTCGTTCAAAGTGATGTTTCGTGTGTCTTTTCAGGATGGTGGCTAGTTCTTGTTCTGTTTAAGTTATTTGTCCGGGTAGAAAAAAGATCCGATTTTATTAAAATGATAATACTTTTCAGTATACATCCGCATTTTATCGGTTTAAATGCTAAAATTCCATTTGAATATCTGTTTGTGATATACCCTATATGCAAGTGGACGAGTTTGTTATTCGTTTTGATTCTGGACTAGTTGCTCTATTGTTTAACGGTTAGTCGTTGTTTGCTTTCTTTCTAATTTGATTTCTTTTATCATCCAAAATGAGAATTGGAGACCATCATGGTTATTCGTTTCCTTTTGGGTAGGACTCCTTCTGAAGCTCAATATTTATCGGATGAGTTGGATCATTCAACTGAGGATCAATACTTGTCGAATGGAGATTCTTATGAGACAGTCAATGGCAATATGGAGTTCAATATATCATACCATCAAGCTGGTCAAAGGAGCAATGGAGTTTCGTCAAATGGGTTTACTCAGATAAGCCAGCTACATGCCGTACCTGGATACAGTTTCATGGTTGATAAAGACACTGTCTTGCCTGAAAAAAACAAGGGCTGCTCACTTCTCCAGGCAAGTGATGATGGTTATCTCAACATTGACTTGAGTCTGGAGATGAATGGTAGAGGCCAACTCAGGAAGACCTTGTCACACCCTGCCAACAGTATCGGTGAATTATCATTCGAAACTGATCTCAGATATCAGAAGAGATACGTGAGAAATGGATCTCTTCCAAATGAAATGTTTGTAACCATATCTGATGTCAGCCTCAGAACTCAGCCCTCTGACTTGCCACCCCCTTCTAGACCTCCGCCTCCACTGGATGGCAAAAAGAGGGATTCTAGAAGAGAGACTTCTAGTAGTAAAAGTGTTTCTTCTGGTGGGTTTGCTGAGGATAACTCTCCACCTTACTTCGATGTAGAAGTTGATGCAAGTTCTTCAGCTGCAGCCTCTGCTGCTGCCATTAAAGAAGCCATGGAGCAAGCTCAAGCAAAGATGAAAAGTGCAAAAGAACTAATGGAGAGGAAGAGTCGGATGAAATTGGGCTCGAAGGATGACAAGAAAGGCAAAGAAGAAAAGATGAACCATTTTGACAATTCTTCTGTTAGTACAAGAGATGAGAGATTGCAAGGGACTTGTACGAAAGAAGAACATGGAGTGACGGAGGAGTGCCAAAAAGTTCAGTCGGTAGCTCAGCAAACTGGGGGCTCAACCGAAAGGCAAAAGCATCGAAATGGAGAAATGAAATATGTAGAAGAGAAGCAGGAGAGGGAATCCTTTTCATCTCAAGGATCTGACAGAATTGATGGCACTGCTGAGTGGAAAGAAGCTACACAATTTTTTGAATTGGTGCAAACAAATAAATCTGGGATGATCTTTGGCCACGCAATGAATGGAGACATTTTGGCGCAGGGTATCAATATCCAGGAGGGTGGGAAGAGAGAAAAGAAGACAGCCGTAGAATCATTCCAACAATACACACAACAGGAAGACAAAGTAAATGCAGTTAAAGCTGGTATGCAACTAGGTGAATATGAAATGAAATTGCAATTATCAAAAGATGATCTTTTAAGAGAGGAAAACAGTTGGAAACCAGCAGCAGTTAAATTGCCTCATGGTCAGAGAGGGGTTGAGAGTAAGGTAGAAATGGTTCAAGGAGCTTTAAGATGGAAAGAGAGTGTGGAGATGTGTGGAGTGGACTGGCAGCCTGTAACAACTGAAAAGAAAAAGATTAAGGCTGATGACGTGCAAAAACATGAGAACATGGTGGAGATCCAACTGAAGAAAAATACAGATGAAGATATGCTGACCATGAAGCACATGGAGAAAGGGCCACAGCCAAGAGAGGCTAGTAAACGCATCAAGGATGAGAAAATAATCATGTATGATAGGGAAGATGGACAAAAGAGCCAAAAAGAGAATTTTCAGCAGGATGAGCATGAGAAAAAACTTAAATTGACTCCTGAACATGCAGACTATAAGAAAAGACTGAAAGAGGCTCCTGAAAAAGAAAATGAAAAAGAAAAGAGGATGAAGGAGGTCCTTGAACAACGAGAAATTGCAAACAAAGAGAAAGAGGTTCGTGAAAGAGAAGTAAAAGAGAAGAGGTTAAGAGAGACTCATAAACAAGAAGAAAACAAGCGGGGAGTGGAAAAAGCTCTTGTGAGGGAAGAGAATGAGAGAAGACTGAGAGAGGTATGCCAGAAGGAAGACAAGGAGAGGAGAGGAAGAGTGGTTGTTGAGCTGGAAGAGAATGAGAAGGGAAAAAGAGAGGCTTATTTAAGAGACGTATATATAAGGGGAGTAAATGACATGCATGATAAGCTGGAGAATGAGAGGAGAGAAGTGGCTGTTAAACAAGAAGAGAATTTACAGAGGCAAAAAGAAGCTTGTGAAATAAATGACAACTACAAAAGATTTCAAGAGGCTTCAGAACAGGAAGAAAATGATAAAAAACTGAAAGAGTCTAAAGAAAGAGAGGAATTTGAAAAGAAACCAACAGAGGATTCTAGAAATGAAGCAATGTGGAGCAGAATTAAAGAGAGTAGTTCTGGAGAAGATGTAAGTATAACAGAATTTGAGGAGTATTATGACACATCAAGGGATGCCAATGTATTGGCAGATAGGGATGTGGAAGAACAAGAAGTTCGTGGTGATGAAAAATTGGTTGGCCAATTGGAGGAAGCCTGCAAGCAGGAAAAGGCTAATATGAGCCATTCGGATGCTCACTTTAAAGGGCATGAGGAAATCAACAAGATTGGGAAGGATCATAGTACATTTAATCAGGAAGGTAAGTTAGATGATCAGGAGGATACCGGAGATGTTCCATCAGCTGGCAACCACATCAGAAATGGTGAAAGACTGAAAGATTGTGACGTTAGCTCTGAAGGAACTTCTAAGATAATAACTCAACCAAAGAGTAATAACAAGGAAGCAGTAAGTTGGTTTATTGATAGAAAAATTGAAGTGTCTTGCCTAGCCCAAGAAAGCTCAGAGCAAGAAAAGGTTGCCTTTCCAATGCAGGAGGCCTCAAAATCACCTTGTGCAAATGAAAGTCCGAAGAAAGTAGGTCAAGCTGGACAAATTAATGGACAGCAGAATATGAATATTGAAAATGTATTCCCTATGGATTCAAATGTTGAGAGTCAGGGGAAGAAATTGGCTGAAAGTGTTGAGACAGGAAAGCTTAAGGAGGCCAAATTTACACTAAATGTTGCAGACAACAAGATTAGTTTTAAACCTACTACAGCAGCAAATGACTCGACGGAACCTGGACAAAAAGCAGAAACAACAAAGCCCACCACTTCAGAAGTTCAAAGTAATGCACAACGAATAGCTCAACCGGTTCAATTTCGTCAGATTGCTGAAAGAAAAGCAAAAATTGAGACTCTACCTACTGATGAAAAAGAAGTTGAAAGGATTAAAAAAGAAAGAGAGATGGAAAAGGAACAACTTAGAATGATAGAAGAAGAGAAAGAGAGGGAACGGGAAAGGGAGAAGGACAGAATGGCCGTTGATAGAGTAACACTTGAAGTTCGTGAAAGAGCATATGCAGAAGCTCGTGAGAGAGCAGAGCGGGTTGCAGTTGAAAGAGCAATGAATGAAGCTCGTGAAAGGTTAGAGAAGGCATGTGCAGAAGCAAGAGAGAAATCCCTTGATTATAGGTCATCCATTGAGGCAAGGCTAAGGGCAGAGCGTGCTGCTGTTGAGAGAGCAACTCTGGAGGCACGAGGGCGTGCTTTTGGAAAAGTAATGGTTGAAAGATCCGTTTCAGATAAATTCTCTGCGTCTTCTTGGAATAGTGGAGTGAGGCTAAGCTCTTCATCCTCTGTGAGTCTATTCCTAATTACCATCTATTTAAATCCGGCATTGCCAACAACACTTAATGGAAGTTAAATTACAGGATCTCCAAGATCTTCGATCCCAGGGAACTGATTCATCTTGTGGGTCAAGATATCCATATACTTCAGTATATACTGGTATGACACGGTTTGGTAACCATGATTATGTTTTTGTCCTCGGACATTGTCTGTTGTACCACATAAATTTTGAGAACAATTGTCCTTCACCTTTGATTGCATCTAAACAATTATCCCCTTTCCAAAAGGTTCCAACTCTAGGGAGAGATCTGAGGGAGTTGAACATGAATCAGCCCAAAGGTGTAAAGCTAGATTAGAAAGGCATCGAAGAACAGCTGAACGAGTGGTACAAATTCTGTTCTGGTTTAATCATCAATGCTTTGCATAAAATAAAGGATCTGATACCTAATCTGGCACTGGTGCAGGCAAAAGCTTTAGCAGAGAAAAACATGCGGGATCTTCTTGCTCAGAGGGAACAAACTGAAAGACATGTATTTTGCTTGTCAATTAGTTTTTCTAACTGAAGTTTATGTATCTCCCCACTGAAATTCCTGGACACATTCGGCTTGCAGAGGGTAGCAGAAACTCTGGATGCTGATGTCAAAAGGTGGTCAACTGGAAAGGAGGGGAACTTGCGTGCATTACTTTCAACTTTGCAATATGTATGTTTTATCTTCATTGCATTAATTTAATGATGGATTTGATTTTCTGATTTCCTTTAGTGCACTTGATTTTAGTTGCACGTTAAAAGTTTGAAGGTTTTGATTCAATCACCTTATCTTGGATAAAGTATGAGCGTTTGCCTCACATGAATATTCATCTAAAGTAATAAACATTGGAAGCAGAGTCTGGATTCTTTTGAGATGTCAGTGTGACTAATTAGGCAATGTTGTTCCACATGCAATAGTGTTTGTGGTTAGATGGATAATTATTATAAGCTTGAAATTTCCTTTAATTGTCACTTTCTTGTTACTGATTGTTTTGAATTAAACCTGTTATATGCTTCTTTATCTGATCTTTTAGCTCCTTTTCTAATATTTCTTTCCACTGCTAGATCCTTGGGCCTGATTGTGGTTGGCAGCCAATTCCACTGACAGAAGTAATAACCTCAGCTGCTGTAAAGAAAGCCTATAGGAAAGCTACTCTATGTGTTCATCCAGATAAATTGCAACAACGAGGCGCAAGCATACAACAGAAGTACATTTGTGAGAAGGTCTTTGATCTCCTTAAGGTATCTCGTTGGCATTCTCTCTGTCCTGTCCATGTGTGATATGGTGGTTTGCCAATTCCCGCTTGGGTTATGCTTAAATTCACTGGAGGTGTATAAGCATACATACAAGAAATTACACGTCAAAATCCTGACATGGTGCTTCATGTCTTCTATTTCAAATTGGCAAAACATTGAACTTAGTGATGAAAAATTCTGATTCTACTCTTTGCATTTAAGGGTTGCTTGTCCTATTATAGGTTATTAGGACTGTCCAATTATTCCACATGTATACACGCACATATCCTTTTATGTATATGTGATCAAACATAATTGAAGGGGTTAGAAATACATATTTGAGCAGAAGTCACTTGCAACATGTTCTTGTTGGTGGCAAGTTGACTTCGCTCATATCTCCATGGGTAGGGGCAACAGTGAAAGTGGTGATGGTATTGTTATTTGATAAAGTCTCGTTGTTCTCACCCCTTGTTTTGTCTTTAGCGTTTTGGATTTATTAATTGCAAATAAAACTTAGCTTACTGTAAAATTAAAAGCATGTGTAAGGATGACTTTCTTCACTTACAGCTATAATCACTACATACTTATAAGCCAGCCTGAGAACAATTTCAATAGTCTTCATGAAGCATAATGTCTGACGTTATTCAGCAAATGGTTATCCCCGGATCATCTCCTGACATTAAGCATCTTTGCATGATATTTATGATTTGTTTTCAGGAAGCCTGGAACAAATTCAATTCTGAGGAGCGGTAAAGCATACAAGGTATACTGGCTGTCTGGTTACTGTGCGATCCTTTCTGTAAATTTTTTTCGCTTTGAAAGTAAATATGCCCATGTTCATTTGGTAATCTTTTGTAGTATCAAAATGTAATTTACTCTCAAAGGAAATAGGTAGAGACAACATTGTTCAGTATTCCCAATTACGGTAGCAAGCAAATTCATCCATTGATACATATTCTCCCTCGGAAATGTATAAAACTTTCATCAAGTGGGTTGATGTGTGTTGGCTAAACTTATCGACGAATATCTGAATAACCTTGCGATGAGTTCTATGTGATGTGTCTCAAGAGGGTCGATACTGAATTTTTTGATGGCAAGTGAAAATCATATGACGTACAGAAGTTGGTAAATGCGTGTAGAATTAGATACGGTTTTTACAGTTATACCTTTTCTTGTCATACCTTCATATTCTTTTAAGAAACAGTCGCCTAAGCCTGGCTGCTCAGACTATTTCAAAGGTGATTCCGTCACAAGTTTTACCATAATTGCAAAGTATACAAGATACAGGCGGTGGAGCTGTTCTTCGATTCCTATACTACCTTTCGGGTTTGCCACCAAATACTTTAATATTAAACCTGATAATCTGTGAAAATGACAAGCACATAAGAATTGAATTTTCGTTTTTTATCTGTAAAAGCAAGGCTAGCAACTTGGCTATTCCAAAAAGAGCATGTGGTTTCTTTCAACTCTTCCATGATGGCAGATCAGTTCAAGTCAGATGCAGGGCTTGAATCGAACTTGTCTTTTCAAGAAATGAAGGGTTACTTCTTATACTCCGTTGAGTACCTTACTTTTGACCAGCAAACTATATGAGACTAGTCTAAATGAAAGAATAATAATAAAGGGGAGCTTGCATCACCAAGGAGAGGATGAATATTGAGGAAGGTCGTCCAACTTTTTGTGCCAAGTCCCATCAGCAAAAGCCTAATCCACAAAAAATCACAAAAACAATGAGTAGCAAAGCAAGCCGAACATGACCAAGCGGTCAAACCCACATCGGTACATACAAATATGGAAATTTATTAATTGTAAAGCATCTGTTCGTCTTGCTATATAACTATGTTCTTGTCTGACGAAGTCTACACCTACTCTCGTATTTTCATTTATCAACTCCAAGCTACCTGTCATACGATCATCTCATTTCAGCCATGTTTAGAGCTTTAAGCACACGGAGAGGCCGTAATAGGTATGAGAGGTTGGCCGACGAGTCTGCCGCCGGACTCCTGGACGGAAAATTGACGAGGGCAAGAAGCGTGCCGTCGAAGGTATTTTCTCTATCAAGCTCGTCAACGAAAGAACTGACCTTTCCCAATAACCCAGCTCCAGTGAAACCATCCAAAAAGGTTATCAAAAGTCACCCACTTCTCAATCTCTTCTACTCTGGTCGCAAGAAGAAACCAACTGCCAAGCCAGAATTTTCAAGGTACTTGCAGTATGTTAAGGAAGGTGGTGTATGGGATTTAAGTTCCAACAAACCTGTAATGCACTATAAATAAAGAGAATCACTCCTGCTTCCGCTTTTGCTTCCTTGATTAGTATTATTCTTTCTTTTCACAACGAAAACAACTAGTTGTGTACTTGCCTAAATCTATATTATTTACTCTCTTACGTGAATGAGTAACCAAAATCTGAAATTTGGCTGCGGCAGCAATACCTTAATTCTTCTTTTCTCGACACTACTGTAATTTTGGTCTGTGTTAATCAGGTTGGATGACTGGAATTTGATGCTTAGTGTTGCATTATGAAACTAAATCTTTGGTTGGGATTCGTTGTAAGCATATGGAATGCATGAGGTTTTGTATGAATCTCTCAACTATAATGTTTAATCTCATATGACAAAACCCCATTAATCACATTAAAGATGAAGCCTTAGTATTGAATCAGGTTGGCCAGCAGCTGCTCCAGAAAAAAAAAAAATAGTTCAAATGAAAATTAACAAAAAAGTAAAGAGATTAATAAAATTTTATCCTCATTAAAACGTATTTAAAAAAGTACTCCCATTCCCACGAAATTTCAAAGCACGACTTTCATTGAATTAGTGGAGTACAGCAGTTTTCAAAGATAAAAGAGGGCACATTGAAGTATATAGGGTAATGCAGAATCTTTTAAATGTGTTAATGCTCCACGTTCAAGAACCATGACTCCCTTTCAGGGATGGTGTCAGGTGCTACCAGAAAAATATGGATTATATGGTTGCAAGATAAATCGATATGTATATTCACACGTCATGTCCATTTCATTATATATCGTAAAGATTGGACAATTGTGATCTTTGAATGAAAGTAAAGAGCCCCCATAAATGAAAATTTGTGTGGTGCCTAACCTAAAACGCTGTCCTATCGAGACAATAAACAACCGAGAAAGAATGGCACCTAACAAATCTGCAAAGTCAAGCCTGCCATTACATTTTCACGGCCAATTCAACAAAATTGTGGTTGGAGCTACTCAAAAGTCTTTACCATCTCGATGCAATTCCTCATTTTCACATGCTGCTTGGTCTCTAAACATGTGCTGATAAAATTAAAGAAACCAGGTTATTAAACGTTGATGCCTACAATGCTCCAAGTAGAAGCAGCCAGTCCCAAGCCAATCCACCGTTAAATCTTTGTGTTCTTCACATTGAAAGAAGGAACGGTATCTTTTATCAAAGGAATTTGGCTTCTAATAAGATTCAAAATGTACTACAAAGCTTTAGATAGATGCCAAAACACTTTTTGTCCTGTGCTTTAGCTTCTGTTACAACACTGACATAGAGGGAGCCTCTCATGATTAGACCAATGCTTATCAGTCAACCCTTTATATTTCACTATCTCAATCTATTTTTATTAAAAAGTTGCCTTTCAGAACCATATAAATAACATTACCTTCTTATATATTTATCCATTAATTATTAGTAAAAATGTGTGTATTGGTAGATATACATACAAAATCATGAGATGCATTTTTTATATCAGAATTTATTTTCCTAAGAAATTTATAGTTTTAATGATAATAAAATATTATTAATAAATTTATTTTTAATGATATTAGTTGTTACATTAAGCAATATCTGAAATATTAAATTAATAGCAGGACAAAATGAACAATGGGTCAATTGAATAAACTAAGCAATCAAATAATAAAAAAATCAAAGTGGAACAAAAATATAACTTAAGAGAACTTTAAGAGAATTCAAATGAAAAACCAAGAACAAGAACGAATCAAGCACGTCAAAACTTAAACAAATCACTGAAATCATTTTTGTATCTTATCTTGGTCATTTTAGTGAATTATAGGCTCAATCATTATATGATTATTTGTATATATATGACATAATGCATAAATCATTTTATAATCAAGAAAAAAACTATTTTGATTTTTAAAAAATTTCTTAATCAAACAAACTTTTGGAAGCTTTTATAATGATTTTGAATCAAATTTTTATTGAAGGAGTATATTTAATGTTTGAAAAGACTTGAGAATTTAAGTTTTCAACTTTGTTTATGTAGAGGTTTAGTTAGCCTAAGGATTTGGATCGACTAGCTGCACAAAATTACAACAAGTTACAAAATATGCAGTATGCAATTAGCTAATCGATGGCTAATTGATGGTTGATCAATTAGTCGAAAATGGGTGTTAGTGTGCTTAAAAATCTAGTTTATGTGTCTAACAATTATTTGAGTTAATTTTGGATATAAATAGACTAAATTGAATTACAATTAACTTACTACAAAGTTGATAAGAGCCTAGATAGAGAACTTGAGCGAATGTTTATATTGTATAACATATATTGAACCTTATTTATATAAGTGAGAAAGATATATTTTATGTTGTATATGGTTATGTTATTGTAGAAATTAGAGAAATTTTTAGAGATACAAATTATGAAGGTTCCTTTTATCGTTTAAAAAAATTTGTAATCTTCGTGACAAAGAAGATGTTGTATGGAAGATTTCTCTTCATCATTAAAAGAAGAAGCTAGTGGATTCCAAGTGGAATTTGGATAGGAACTGTATGTCAGGAGTTGTTTGATCTAATCACTATAAATTAGTTTTTATCTTTCTTTGCATGCTCTCTTTTAATATTCTTGTATTTGTTTTGTAATTGTTTCACATGAAATTTTCATAATCATTCATTAGTTTTCAAATAAAAATTTGAAAAACACATAATTCACTATTTGGGACCAATAATTAACATCAAATCAAGTCTCCGTATGGAATTTTAGTGAAATGTGAGTAGAGTTTATTGTGACATATTTTTCATCACGATTAGCTAAGAGAGACAGGATATTAATATTTCTATCCTTTGAATGGGAATGATTACTTGTTATAGAGAACTATGATGAAAATCTTTCTCATGGCCCCAAATCTTTATTTTATAAGAGATTATAAAAAAAAAGTGAGTGGAATAGGAATAAAAAAAAACCATATCATTGAATAATAATGCAACGAACATTTTGTTTTCCACATTAGATAGAATTATGCTTTCTAAAGTTTTGATGTGTAAAATGCTTATGGCATTTGCAAAATACTTGATCTCACATATGTTAATAAATGTCATAATGAGATTGATGTTAATGATATTGATGGTACTCAAGATGAGATTGTTAGAACATATAGGATAATCAAGAACAGACTGAAAAAATGAGAAGAAAGAGAAATGGAAAAAGCACTAAAGTCCACATGGGATGGTATAAGCAATTCCAAAAGTAGAGAAAAAGATAATGAGTTGATTCACATATGCTTTATGGCCAATAGTGATGTGAACCCTCTTGCTTAAACTCTTATGATAATAATGGTGGTTGTGATGTTAAGCTTCTATATGATGAGTTAGTTAAATGCCTAAAGGTCATTAGCTTGAAAATAAAGAAATTATCTTTCAAGTATAAAGAGACTTTAAAAGTATTACATGCATTCGTGATTTAAAAGAAGAGTCCTCATTGTGGGTAATGAAAATTGAATAACAAACTTAAAAGACTCGTAAAAATAGGCATGTGATTGGTTTCATTTATAGAATTACACCATTTAATGCCAAGATAATTTTAGTGAGGGGCAAGCATTTAAATAATGAGCAAATGTGATGCAAGCATGACTAGCCAAATACCAAATCCATTATGTAAAGGTTTATATCAATTATAAAGACTGAAGTTAGAGAAGATTTGGAAGCAAGAAATTCACCTTTAGCTGAACACAATCTCAGACATAGCCATGTTATAGCACGTATTTTTCTTTGGGTGTAACAAAATTGGACACAACCTAAAACATAATCATTTCCACTACCAAAACTCTAGTAATTTTCTAGTATTTAAGGATTGTTTCTATATAGATTTAGTTAGATTTTTATATCTTTAATTATTGTGAGTTGTGATTGTTTTTTTCCTTATCATTTATTGAACTATAGACTTGTTAAAAAAAATTTCTTTGTGGCATTTTAAACACTTAACAAATTTGGTTCTTGATTCTTTATTATTAGTTGGTTAGTTCCTTTCATATATGATTTAGCTTTTTAAATATAGATAACTTGTTTGTGAATTCTGTAAGTAGGTTTGTATAAGTTGGCATTAGCGCTTAACTCTAAATTAAGTGTAGTTATTCTTTCATTTTCATATTATGTAAACTCTATTTTAATTCTTTGTTCAGAATTTCGTTCCAATTGTGACTCCTTATGATGTAAACTCTATTTTAGTTCCTTAAAGGACTTATAAATGAAGGAAAGAGTGATAAAAGATAAGAGAGCATGATATTAGCCTCTAGAAAAGCCAATTAAAGAATGAAACATGAGTAGTTTGTTAATTTTTAAGAGTATCTAAGTGAGAGAATATACAAGTAAAATTTTCTTTAATAAACTTTTTATGCATTTTTCAAATGTGTCTTCTGAAGGTGTCTCAAAATTGAAGGAAGAGAAGGCTGACACCTACTTTATACAATTTATACAACAATAGTTTAAGAGGATGACATGTTAGCGAAACAACTCGAGTTCCTAATAATGTATGGTATATGATGCATGGAAAATCTGTTGGATTTATTAATAGTAATAAATTATTGTATCACTAAGGAGATGACAAACCTGAGTTGCTAGTGAGGGGAGGCATACCAAGCATAATCCAATAATTTCAACAAAGGGTAATAAGGAGAACGATGCTTTAAGTTTTAATGATATTAATTTAGCGTTTGAGGTTGAAGAGGATATGTTTAGGCCTAAGGTAGGAGTTAGTCATTATTAGAAGTATAAGAGGGAGCTAATGTTTGAGAAGGTTAGATAGAAATCTTTGCAACATCAAGATAACTAGATCTTCCTTTAAACGTAGGAACAATATCAAAACTTATTTGGAGTGGGAGATAAAGATAAAATTAATCTTTAACTATCATAATTACTTTAAAGAGAAGAAGGTAAAGTTAGCAATAGTAGAGTTTGTAATTATATTATCATTTGGTGGGATCAATTGGTCAATAGTGGGACAAGAAATAATGAAATACCCATAAAGATTTGGAATGAATTGAAAGCTCTTATGTGGAGGGGAATTATACCAAATCATTATTATGAAGATTTGTATTAGAGGTTATAAAGTCTTACCCAAGGATCAAAAAGTGTGGAAGATTATCATAAGGAGATGAAAGAAATAGTGATCTGAGTCAAAATGGAGGATGACAGAGAAGCAATTATAAAGAAGTCCTTAAATGAATTGAATCAATATATAACTAATATGATAGAGTTATAATACTGGGTAGAATTGGAAGAGATGGTACATATGACCACAAAGGTGAAGAGGTAGCTCATATGCAAAGAAATATCAAAGTACCCTACTAGTATTAGTGATTCTTATAGGTTTGATTCGAAAAAGGAAGTTAGTATTTAAATTGAGCCACCTCAAGCTAAAGTTGATGCCTACAATTAAGACATAGTAAAATTAAATCCCAACCCTCTCGAAATAGAAACATTAAATGTTTTCATTATTTAGGAACATGATATATTACATCTCAATACTCAAATAAGAGGATTATGATCATAAGAAATGATGAAGAGGTGGAGAACGTGAGGGATTTAGAAGAAAAGGAATACAGGCCAACACTTAACAGGTCTGCTAAATGATGGAGTTGAGTATGTTATTAAAGGTATGGTAGTTATTACTAAGATAATATTAACTCTTCAAATCAAAGAGAATGAACTTTAATAGTAAAGGGAAAATTTTCATATTAGAATATATTTTTAAGAAAAATTAAAAAACGATGTCGTTTTGTCAATTTTTGACAAAACGACGCCATTTTTGAAGGAATAGTCGGGTTATGGTTTGAGTTGGGTAGGCTCGTGGCCCATTCACACAGGTTCAAAATCAGGCTAGGTCGGTTTTGCTATCCCTATGTTTATAAAAAAACAATATACAATAAGATTATTGATTCAAGATGTTGTAATAATGTAACTAGCTCTACTCTTATAGCAAAATTAAGTTTACCTACTTAAAGCATCTAAAGCTATACAAGATTTAGTGACTTAATGACTTTAGAGAGATCAAGTTGAATAAACAATTCTAGTTTCTTTTTTTATTAGAAAGCATAAACACGAGGCACTTTATGATGTGGTACCTATATAATTTAGTCACATAATTTAGGGGAGGCCTTAATAATTTAATACAAGACTTGTACGTGATGGTTTCAAGAATTAGTATGCCACCATGAAAGATAAAAAGTCACTTACTCTTATAATTTTGACATTTAAATAGATATATTGGGACAATTAAGTTAAAGAGGGAGAATGAAGAATAAAAGAGTGAGAGTAAGGCTTTAGAAGTAAAAGAGTTAACGGAGAGAGAAATGAAAAACTAGTGAGTTATTACACAAAAGGAGTTATTTTTATACTAACAAATCTATTATTATACCTTTATATAAAGAAGAATTTGTATTTAGAAAAAGATTTAAGGATGAATTTTTTAAAAAAATATGGGGATGATGCTATCATGACTAGCCAAACACAAGATCTGTTATATAAAAGCTCTATATTAATTATAGTAGATGGAGTTGGAGAAGATTTGGAGGCTTAAGATTCATCGTTAGCTAAGCATAACCTTGGACACAACCATGCCTCAACTTATGTTCCTCCATGGATATGCAAAAATTAGATACAATCTCATTACGTCTCACTCTAGATATAAGAGTTTAAGTTCCAGTAAAGAAAACACCCTAAACACAATTGTGAGCTAGCTTATGTAACTCTTAGGAGTCAAGTTATTAAAACATGAGTACAAGCATGACAAGACTGGAGCTCATGTTAATTGACGTTGACATTTTCACAAAAAATGAAATATATAACACAATTTTGCCCCAAACAATGTCTACTAACACCAAATCTTTTGTGAAAATATGATCTAGAACATAATCATGTCTTAGATTTTTTCCACTGCTAAAATCCTACTTTTTATATTGTATTTAAGGAGTGCTTCTATATAGTTTTAGTAAGTCTTTTATATCTTTATTTGTTGGGATATTTGAGTAATTCTTTTTCTTATTCTTCATAAAACTTTAAACTTATAAAAAACTTTTTAACATTCCAAATATTTTATAAACTTAGTTCTTAATTCTTTATAATTTATGGGTTAGTTCTTTTAATATTTGAGTTAGATTTCTTAGTGTGGTTCAAACTTGTTCGTGGATTCTTTAGGATTTGTTCCTAGGTTGGTTTACATCAATATTCCATAATAATCACATGAGCATGTTGCATCTTCTAAATATGTAAAAGAATTATATGCCCATCCATCATCCTTTAGGTGTCAAGAAAAAGGGAAATTACATGCATTTATTTATAGTTCACATTCTAAACTTATAAAGTATAAGACTTAAGATAAAAATAGGCACAAATTTTACACAAGGACATAAAACAAAGGCTTGTAACAAATATGTGCATACTATAGACCTCAAATTTTCATTATGCAAGGAAAGCTCTTATTTCCTCATATATTCAAAGGAGAACCCCTCTACCACACAGTCATCCAAAGAAGACTTGAAAATACATATCTTTCTTACATGAAACAACACTTTTAATTCTCATTATTCGATAAGTTATCTTTGCGGTGATTTTAGAAATATCCATAAAAATTGGTCTTTGAAACAATGTTTATTAAGTAGATATAGAAGAATATCGATTGAAAAAGTTTCTTAGAGTTAACCCCTAAGGACCTAAGTTTATGTGGGTGTGTGTAAAATGCACTCTTATACTAATGCTACAAGGTTCTCCTTTTACAAATTAATCACCCACTAATTAGGCCAATGCATATATCATTGATAAGCAATATAATCATAAGCATGGTCAAATCATATGAAAAATATTAAATATCGTGACACTATTAACTAACCTAAAGTTTATAAATAAAAAGATGGTTTTACGGATAATTGTATGAAAAAATAATATAAATATAAACTTACTTACATAATATCCAAGAAAAATAATGAAATTAAGCAAAGAGAATGTAATCAAATAACTATACTTATATAAGTAGATGCTCTAGTAGTGCCTTTCATTTCTAATTTAATTAAAGGATAACAAATTCTAAAGTACTCAACCTTTTGGGTTTTTTTCAATTAAATGTACAAACTTTTAAAATCATCAATTAAGTAACCAACCTTTTATAACCTTAATAACTCAGTTCAAAATATTAGTAATGTCAATATTTTGCTAATGTGGCTAATGAAACCTCTGCTGTCTATGACATGTAAGAATCCACAAGGAAAAATGATTGTCAACTAATCATCCACATGGTCTAAAATACCTAACCTAATATGCAAAAGAGGTTATAGGTTAGATGTTTTAGTGGACATAGATGTTTAGTTGAGAATTAATTTTCCACGTGGATGCCTATATGTCATAAAAAGGGATCTCGTTAGCTAAGTTAGCAAAGTAATTATAGAACTAATGTTTTGAACTAAGTTGTTAAGATTATAAAAAGTTAGTCACTTAATTGAAAATTTTAAAATTTTGGGCACTAAATTAATTTTTTTTTCAAAAAGTTAAGCACTTTAGAATATGTTATTCCTTTAATTAATTTAGATTAGATATATTCTTTAGACTGACATGACTTCCTAAAATTGAAATTGCACTCTCTCAAGGAACAACTATCTACTCTTTAATTGGTTAACTCTTATCTAGAATGTTGCCAACACTCTTTTCAATGAATTATGCTATACAAAATCCTATCAAAGATTTCACTATAATATCATAAAGATCAGTATCCCTTAAGTGCCCTATTCAACCCCTTTTACTTAAACCACAACCCACTCACAAGTAGACTTTCTTTTGTTGTTCATAAGTGAATTAAGATCATATTTAAACAAAAGTATGAATAGATTATCATTAAGACCAATAAAGATAACTCACATAATGAATCCTCGATTGTCAATTAAAATAAATCAATCCATATAAAAATAATCACTAGGTTTTTCCTTATCTAAATATAGAAGAAAAGTATTTAGCCATAAAATATATTCAAAACAACACAATCAAAAGGCATAAATAAAGAAGCCATAGTAGAAATCAATCTTGATGAACTCCCTAAATCTATTGCTAGCTTAATCAATTGACATGATGTCTAGATCTTGATTCTCCAGTAAAAAGACATCTTAAAATTGATCGCTAAAAGATTGGAGAAGCCTCTTAATGACTAATCCTAACTTTGAAAGAAAGAGATGTTTCTTATATTTGTTTTTCTCTAAAAATGATTAAAAGTCTCATAAAATTAGGATTTTCCCTTTAAATACATTTTATTTTGACTAAGTTATGGTCTATTTCAAGATTTTGGCCTAAATTGTGGCCATTAGTGATTTCTCTAGACAATAAACATAATCGTTGGCGTGATTATTGTAGCACCCCAATTTCACAAGATACGTACCTGATATTTTGAGTGATATTCGAATCCGTGCCCCATGAAGGTGATGTGCTAACATACTCATTCAGATACTCAGATACTCAAAACTCAGTACAATTTTTTTAATATCACATGCATACATGAAAATCAATTATCAAAAATTCGGGCCCATACTTTATTTCATAAATATTTTCATTTACAAGAGTTACCAACTTTTTTCAAATTATCACAATTTCATTAATCACTAGGGCCCATTTTAGATACAAAACACTCACAATCATAATGTCATTACAGTATAAATGCATTTGCATATACATTGTACAATAATTTCAAAATGCATTCCTTAATATAAAAATTAAATGGAAAATTCTATGCAAACGCAAACTGATCCTGACCTTTATCTTTCATTTGCATGCAATAGGTATACTTCCCTTTGCCTAACGGGGTACTCTTATGAGCCTTAAAAAATATTACAAATTTTGGTTGAGTTTTGCGAACTCAGTGAGTGACCATCCTTGATGGCTCACTGAATCACATAACACGTACAGTTCATGTAATCATATAATTCACTTCATTGCATTAATAACCATTTATCTTTCAAACACTTATCACGTTCAGAAATCATTTAGATTGTTTAAAACATACATATCATAGGCATGTGCGATACTCATGAGACTCACTTTCAGTTATTACTTTATTGTGACCGAGTGCCTATAACTGTTCCGCATCCATTGTGGATACTGGGTTCATTAATAATTGTCCCATATTAGTTGGGAATATCGGACTCATTTTATATGGCCTTTGACTCTTAATCACTTTCTGAGCTGAGGCTTTTTTTCACATTATGAGCTTTAAGCTACTTTTTGGTGGCTACTCTGGTTACAACTGCCTTTATATTTCATGCATTCATGTAATAGAATGCATCAATCATATATGATTAATCAGTCACTTTCACATATCATCAGACCTTAGTCTGGCATTTAACATTTGTGTTGAGAATCAATTTTTCATTTATATGCATATCACATTTAGAACACATTCATCATCGAACCGTAGTCCGGTTTTTAATAATCAAGTTGTGTACACTTATTCCATCTAATTCACATACAAGGAACACTTCAATAATCCAATTCATATATCAGCTTCTTTAGACCTTTAGTGTCTGGAATCAACACAATCAAATTACACTCATAATCATTCAATTCATAATACATAACAAAACAATCATAAAAGTAAGACCATTTAGGTCGACTCACAGTATGCTCCAGATTAGCATTTGCTTCTAAGGTCTGGAAATGTCTGGATGATGGCACTCTATATGTTCCTCTATATCATGCAAAACATACACATATCACAATTTTTCATAATTGTATAAGTGTCTAATGATGCACACATATGTATATTAAATATGTACAATGCATGTTCAATGACATTCCCTGATGTATATCCTTAATACATGTCTCATAACTAATTATCAAGATCTTTGGATCATTCCCTAACATCTAGAATACTTTCTTATGTTAATAACTCAATTCTACTTCAATTAGGACATTAATAACTTAATCCTACTTCAATTAGGCTCATTTAGTATCAAGCTTAAACATCTCATTGAATAACATTGATAAGCAATCATTCATAAACAACCTCTTTTGGTACAAATGCCATAACTTTTGCTATAAATGTTAGATTAATGTCATATTAAGACAGTTTCGAAGAGGACTTCTAGATTTACAGCTTCCATGAAGATTAAGAAAAGAAATTTTGCCATTTGTGGGGTCAAAACACACGACAATGTGATCCTACACGAGCAGCCCGTGTTTCTTACGGGTCTGGTAGTATTTTCGCATTAGGAACACATGGTCAGTGTCAATTTACACGGCCTGACCGTGTATCCTTCTAGTTTTTGCTCAATTCTCCTTCTCCAATACCTCTCCAATGGATCTTATACCCATTCTAACATCACTTTCACTCATAATCTTCCCAAATTCACCTCTTCTAATGTAATATCACTCCCTAACAATTCAAACACCAATTAGATTTCATTTACTTTCAATTCTCAACTCATTTGATTCATCATCTCAAGTACATAACTTCTTCGAATATACCTAATTTCAACTCAACATCATACATACACATTTCATATTCCTACTTGATCTTAAACACTCAAAATATAACACATTCTCATACACTCAAAATATATCACAACATATACATTCATCCAACAATGTACTGTACCTAGTTCTCAATTTCGTGTCAAATTTTAGAACTCTTAAAAATAGAATTTAAATTAGATATCTTAATGAAAAATTTAGCCCTATGTCTCTATTTAATCCAAATTAAGAATCATCCCATTTGGATAACTAGAGAAAAAGTTATGACTAAAACACTGAAGCATACTTATAGATCATATTACTGCTACAATTTTCTAGCTTAACTACCAATTTTGTTTCCAAATCTTACACTAACACAACTCATACAAAGATCACATTTTCTACTCCATTCACTCCTCATTCTCAACTCTATTTCAACTCATTTCTACACTCATCCATTAACACAAACATGTTATAAACGCATTTCTATACTCATCAACTTTCAATTCTCATTACAACATCCCTTTCACAACCAATTCATCTTTAAAACATTTGTAACATAACTCATAGTTTCTTACTCATCATATACAATGCCAATCATCCATAAACAACTCCTAACCTATTATTTAGCATTTATATGAAACAAAACATCAATATATTTATATATATGTTCATTTCTTCATCAACATTCTAGCATATACAAAACTCCTTGTCATGATCATTCAACCTCTAAAACATTTCTATAATTCATTACTCATCAATAAAAGCAACAAATTTACACACTCTTCACCATTCACGACACCCATGTACTCAAAACACCATTTCATGAAATTAACCTCTAACTATCATCACAATTGCTTTATTTAACCAAACCCATAAAATTAAAACATGACTTACTTGATTTAGCTTCCAAATCTTCAAAATCACCATTAAACCCTAACTCTTTCCTCTCCACGATCATCAACTTTCATGGAGGAATAGGTTGGGTCATTTAGTAGCAAGGTGGAGATAGTAAAGTATTTAAGTGGCTAGTGATGAGAAGAAAGATTCAACCTTATAGCTTGGAGAAGAAAGCATCGCGAATGAAGAAGAAGAATGAAGAAGATAAATGAATGAAGAAGATGAAAATATAGGCAAGTGTCATTTTTAGTAAGTGAAAGACCAAAATATGGTCTTTCACTTTATAAAAATGTGATTCAATAAGTGGTGTGGCAAGTGTCACTTTCCCGTTATTCCATTTGGTCCACTGTAATAACTAGTCCAATTTGTCTTCAATTTCTAATCCAATTGTCTCCCAATTTTTAATGACACTTGTCAATAAATCCTAAAGTCTTTCATCAAAATTTTCATTACCATTGGACAGTAATTTCTGCTATCATTTAACAATAGTTTTGCCACTTAGCATTTTTCCTAATCCAAGATACCCTTAAATTCTAGAAAATTTTCACATTTTCACTAAAATTTCTAAGTAAATAAATATAATCTCCAAATTAAATTTTTACACATATAATCCACAATTCTAAATATAATCACATTTATAAACAATTATTCCTAAAAATTGTCAATGAATGCATGTACAATTATTTTTATGTGTAAAGATTCAAATCCATGTGTGTATATGCTAACATTATGCATGAGCATGAAAATGCAATTTCTTAATCTCTCTTTAAGCTCACATGTACCAAATTCTTAGGATTCTAACCCTTAATATGAAAACGAGATGTTACAATTATGTCTTTTAACTGTGTATCTCATTGTTTTATCTCAGACTTATACTCCTATATGAATGTGGTTTAGAATGTGTCACTTGTTCTACTTGATATTTTTAGGGTACAAGTTAACATACGAGCATGAACCAAATCACTTTCCTCCAAGAATTATGAATTTCTTCATTTTATTACTTAGAATTATCTCCAATTCATGAGTAATATCATTCAAGGTCCAAGTGGTGTTACTTGAAAAATATATATAAAAAGTAAATTAAGGTAATTATTTAACATTAAAATCAAACAAAATACTTAATAGAATATGTGCATGTTTCATACACATTATAGGTACTTAAAACATATTGATTTTTTTGCCTTATAAGTTAATATGAAGTGGTGTTAACTGAATATGAACAATTTTTATCACAATTAATATTAAATGAGGAATAACAACTATATCTTCAACAATTAATTTCAAAAGAAAAATCACCAAGAGCCATAACATGAGCTAAGTAAAAAAGATTGGTATTAAGACCAATTGTTGAACTATGTGTGAAAGAAAAGGAGGTAACCATTAACAGTACATAAAAAAAGGCATGTACTTGCTCTTATATTAATAACATTTAAGCATATTGAATTGACACACCTGTTTAGGGGAAGAAAACATTGCTGCATATATTTGAAAAGAATGATATATTGATCTTTAAATTATTACGTATGCTTTAAAAAAATTTGCATATACTTAATAGAATTTGGTATGTATTGTTTACCTATATAATAGAGTTTTTGAAAAGAGGGGGAAAGAAATTATTTTTTCCTTTGTGATGCTTATAGATTTATATATCATATGCCATTTTTTATATTGATAAAAATAAGGAGAGAATGATGATATTAAGACCTGATCATCCATAATGGTTGAGGTGGATCATATATTATATATTAGTTTAACATGGAGAGATTTGCTTAATGTCATTTATTTTTCTTAGTATCACCAAATATTTCATCATCATAAAAACAGAAGATTGTTGGATCATGTGAGGTCATAACCTATGCTTTTTTTAATGATAACAAAATATATTATTACTAGTAAATTTACTTTTTGTGATATTAATAGCTTTATTACAATGAAATTAACTAATGTGTGAAAATGTATTTTACTAGAAAGACAAAGTGAGCAATAGTTAAATAAATAAGCAAGAAAAGATTGAAGAAAATAATCAAAGCGGAGCCCAAATTTAAGCTAAAGGGTTTTAAGGTGAAGACCCCAAAGCAAGAAGGAATCTATCAAATTGACATTTAAGCAAATCTTTGAAATCCTTGTTATAACCTTATGTTAGTCATTTTAACAAATTAGGAGCTCAATCATTATATGATTATTTATACATGTGACATAATGCATAAGTTCTTCTACAATTAAGAGAAAATTTGTTTTAATTTCTAAAGCAAATCTCTTGATCTTTAAACAAACTTTTGGAATGATTTTGAATTATTCAAAAAAGGTGCATTTTATCTTTGAAAAGACTTAAGAATTAAAGTTTTCAACTTGATTTTTATAAGGTTTTTCTAGTCAAACAAAGTGACGAAAAGTTATAGAATGTGTAATGTCCAATTGACTAGACAATTCACTACAAGAAAACAAGCCCTTTTGTGACGTTTTAAAAACGTCAGTCTTAAAAATATCGCAAAAGAGCATTTGCGACGTTTTAAAAAATGTCACAAAAAACGTCGTAGAATGTGATGTAGGCAAAAGTTTTCCGCGACGTTTTATGAAAAACGTCGCGAAAAATGTCGACATTCCGCGACGTTTTTAAAAACGTCACTAAAAGTTTAGACAATCCGCGATGTTTTTAAAGACATTCCGCGACGTTTTTAAAACGTCACAAAATGTGAAAGAATCTGTGATGTTTTTTAAGAAACGTCACAAAATGTATTCCACGACGTTTTTAAAAAACGTCACGGAATGTCTTCTACAACATTTTTTATTATTTTTATTAATTTTTTCCAT
>JANZLF010000222.1:8881297-8893871 GCA_026546835.1 Erythroxylum foetidum
GATCATTTAATATTTAGTTGATTATGTAAACTTATAAATTGAGTCATTTATGTTTCATACAATCATGTAAAATTAAGCATATTGTTAATTTATTGGGGCCCTTTTTTTATTTCACCCAGTGCCTATAAAACAATAGGAACGACCCTGTCTACACCATCTTTGGTCACACTAACAGGCCACGAAGCCACCACCTACACCCGATTACCTTCGAGAGAAGACTTCACGGTGCCTCTCCTTGGTTACTCTCCTCAGTCGTTATTCGCAGAGGTGAAGTTTTCCAATTCTAGTGTCGCGAAGATGGAAGACGAGACTAAAGTATATCGTTCTGGTATCGAAAAAGGAGAAGAGTCGGAGAATATTTTGGAATTTAATTTACATGAAGATTATGGGCATTTTCAGGTATTTGTAGTTGGTTTCGATTTTGATAAAGAGGAAGAAGAGGTTGTTTATGAAACTGTGAACGGTGGAACTATAAATATTTACGAAGGAAATGGCTTTGGTGAAGAAGAAGGAGCAAAGATTGAAGGAGTGAAGGAGAAAGGAATTCTTGCAGTAATGCGATGCGTTGACAACACAACGATGTTTTTCAGATTTGGTTTCTAAATTGAAAAAGTCCTCAGATTCATTTTTCAAGCGCTAGATCGAAAAGATCAAACGCGGGAGAAGAAAATGTTTTAATTGGGAAACATCTTTTGCGACGTTTTATCACATTTTTTATTTTGCGACGATTTTTGGATAAAACATCGTAAAAAGTATTATAAATTTATGACGTTTTTTAAGACATCTCAAAAAATTTGAATTTTTTGTGACGTTTTTAAAACGTCACAAAAAGTCTTTACAATCCGTGACGTTTTATTAATAAAACGTTGCGGATTGTATTATTTTCTTGTAGTGATTGATTAGCCAATGGGTTAATCGATGGTCAATTAGCTAGCTGTAGGTGAGTGTTCAACTAGTCAAATGTGTCAAAAGATTAGTTGTTATAACAATTAATTTGTATGTCTGACAATTAGTTGAATTAGTTTTAGGTATAAATGTACTACAATTGAGTTATAGAAAGAACCTTTGGCTTATTAAAAAGTTGACAAGAACTTTAAGAAGCTAGATAGAGCATTTGAGTAAATGTGTTTGCTATATTAAATCCTAGTTTACTAGTATGAGTAAGAAAGATATGTTTTGAGTTGTTTATAGTTGTGCTAGAGTAGAAACTAAGAAAAGATACACAATGTAAGAATTCCTTTTAGTCTTGAATTAAATAGGTAAAGAGTCTTAGTTTGTGACAAAGAATATATTGCATGAAAGGTTTTTCTTTACTTAAAAAAAGATAATAGTGATTTTTTTTTGTTAACTCACGAGGTATCTTAGGGGGGTCCCAATTGCGGGAAAGCGTCTTTAAGTTATCTACTTTTAAACTAATCTTCGCTCGCATCGGGTCAGCTCGTAAAGAGTAAGGTGTTGGCTAAACATATTTTCCATTATCATGACTCGAACTCAAAACCTTTGGTTAATTAAAAGTTAGGAAAGTAGGAAAAATATTTGTTTAAAAATACTGAAAGTCAATTTACGTCACAGTTTGGTTTTTCAAAACTAGAACATTCTTATAAAAATTATAGAAAAATCTTGATTTTTTGGGAAAAGATAGGGATTAGTGTTAAATAAAAGCAAGTCAATTTTGCAAACTATGAAGAGTATCATTAGGTAATGCTTACGCCACGTCTAGCCTCTAAAAGATTCTAGATGTCACCTCTTCTTGCTCCAGAATCTTTCAACCGTTTGACTAGCACCTCGTCTTTGACTTTTGGTTTTGGTCTTCTAATCTATTTTTAGTTTTACTTCCATATTTTTGAATTGCAAACATAAGAAAATTAATTATAACAAAGGAATTATATATATAATTATAAGGAAAGAGAAAAAAAAAACGTCATAATGATAAGAAAAACAATCCGTTATAACTGCCAAAAGGGCACGCTTTCCCAGGTGGGATTTGCGTAACATCTCCACGCACCTTGGAGGAGATGCCACTAGAATCCCAAATTTAGCCTTTCAACCCCTGGAGATTCCAGAAATTGCTCATTCACACCCAGTTTCTATGACTTTACTCACACGTCAGCCCTAAGCGCACCCAAAAATTTTAAATTTTTATGCTTCGGGAGTGGGTCAAGGTGTGCGATATTTCAAAGGAAATGAAAAATCAATTCACATATTTGCGGAGAAATATAGGGGCGGAATGTTGTGGCTGAACTGAAGCCTGAAGGTGTCGAGTGGTCGATGCTCTCGCGCTTTCTTGAATAAGGATATTGTAAAATATTTTTTTTTTTTGCTTCAGCTTTGGTTGGAGGATCTCTTTCGTTTTGTTTGTTTCCTTCCCTGAGTGATTTCTGTTCCTTCTAGGTAATTATGTAATCTCCCTTTATTTTGTTTTGTTTTTTTTTTTTCTGATGATTCTATTTTGTTGCTGTCAATAGCTGATGAAGCTCCTCTTTTTTCTTTTGTTGGTTGAATTTTATTGAGGAATTTGACCTTTTTTTTATAGTTTTGTTTGAAGTATTGAATTTGGAATCTTTTATTCTGGATTTTGTTTTCTGTTCATTGAGAAATTTATGATTTGTAGTTGCTTCGTTTGTGTGTTTGTTGTTTTAACTTTCAAGCTTAGCGATTTAGATTTTCGAAGCCAACAAAACGGCGTGGGAAAGAGAGAGTCCGCGTGCAGTTTACGCCGAGGAGACGTTTTGCTGGGGCTTCGAATCGATAAGCTAGGGTTTTAATATCGATTCCCTAATTTCTTTTCTCTGGTTCTTTTGGTCTAATGGTTGCTAAGGTAGGGAGCGTTTGGGTGTGGCTTTTGAATTTAAACTCTTATCAGAAGATTCTGTACCTAGGAGCTAGATAAAAATAAATGGCCTAATCTATGAGAATTTTGGGTTCTCGTAACGAGTTTCTACTTGATTGTGTTACTTTGATATATTTTCATTAAAAATTGTCTGTGTTAGGAGCAGAGTTTTTGAATTTTGTTTATGGTTGATTTACGTGTGGATTAAAAATTTCTTTTTTTTTTTTATATTTCCTTCTGTTGAGGATTATAGCAAGCACATACTTCTATTCGACTATCTACATGGGTACGGATGTTGAGCATTGTTTAGTTTTTCAAGTAAGATTATTCAACTTTGGTAATGATATCTCAATTTTAGTACCAAAGATTGTTGTCTTCAGCGTTAGTTTTTAACTTAGGAATTGCTTAATTTACTTTACGTGGTTTTCTATTGAAGAGTACTCCCAATCTGCAGAGTAAGTGTATTTACTCTTCGGTTTTATCTTTTGTTGAACTTTTACAGATGATGCATGTTCCTTTTATGAATCATGTTGGTTAATTTTATTTTGCTTTTTGCAATGCAGAGCCATGCCAACGTTTACTGCTATAGCTTTGGATAGGTTGCTGGAACCTGGAGCTTCTAAATCTGTTGACAAGACTGTTCCTAGTTCGAATCGTCCTCCAAGAACAAATACACTTCCCAACAAAAAGCCTTCCATTTCTAATTCAAACCTGGAGAGAAGAAAGAGCACATCAAACATAGAGAGGAAAGTTAATCGTCCTCAAATATCACCAGCACTCTATGCCACTCCTGAAGCAACTCCAGTTCCTGATTCACCATCTTCATTTCCTCCTTCGCCATACATTATCAATCACAAGAGGCGTGGGCCGCGTCTTTCGAAGAGCTTTTCTGAGGATGATGTGGCTTCACGGGGGAAGATAACAGATAAAGATGAGGTTAATGCTGATTCGAATAATGCAGGAATTAAGGCTGTGGAGTCTACGGATAGTCGTTATGTTGCTTTTACCATTTCTGATACTAATGGTGTCCCTATGAATGGTGTCACCAATGATTCCACTTCAGAAGAGCATGCTAAGGGTGTCCATCCTACTGAAGAGAATCATATATCTGTCAATCATGATATTGATTCCGAAAGCTGTAATGGAAAACATGTTTGCAGTGATGGGAAGAATGGTTTGGCTCTTGAAAAGGATGTGCTAAGACATGTT
Source organism: Erythroxylum foetidum (assembly GCA_026546835.1). Lineage (NCBI taxonomy): Eukaryota > Viridiplantae > Streptophyta > Magnoliopsida > Malpighiales > Erythroxylaceae > Erythroxylum > Erythroxylum foetidum. The sequence continues at coordinate 8,885,337 of JANZLF010000222.1, forward strand.
GCATTTGAAAGAGATAGTGAGACCGATGATTTCTACGATCCACAGGAGTCTATGAGTTATACTAGTAGCACCGATTTTGAGGACAACACTGGGGCTGTAAGTTCTGTGAAACTTATTGCTCCAACACCAACAGGAGAGTTCTTCGATGCTTGGGAAGGTAAACCATTATATTTGATGTCCTCCGAATGAGTGACGGCTGTGAGACATGACAAACGGATATTGTTATTGAATGACTTCTCTTCTATGTTATTTTAAAATAACAATTATTAGTTGCCTTTCATACAATATTCTCATGTATGTGCAAATATTAGTGAATAAACCTTTTCAGCGAGTCAACAATAATAACTTGCTCTTGTTATGTTCTACTGCTATAACTATCAACTGAAGTGAGTCAACAGTAAAAACTTACTCTTGTTGTACTTGTATTCTATTGGTAGAACTATCACCTGAAGCTGGGCCACGACTTTCTCTTGGTGACATTGAAGCTGAATTGCATGGGATTAGATTTAATTTGTTGATGGAGATAGAGAAGCGGAAGCAAGCGGAACAAGCTCTCAATAATATGCAAAGCCATTGGGAGAGGATAAGGGAACAATTGTCCCTTGTGGGGTTGACGCTTCCTGAATGTCCAATTTCTTCAGAAGATGGTTTGCAGCAGTTAGATACCAATCCTGTTGAAGAGTTGTGCCAAGAGGTTTATCTTGCTCGCTTTGTATCAGAATCTGTTGGAAGGGGTATTGCCAAAGCAGAGGTACAGATAGAGTTGGAAGCACAGATTGAGGCGAAGAATTTTGAGATTGCTCGCTTGTCAGATCGACTTCAATATTACGAGGCTGTAAATCGAGAAATGTCACAGAGGAACCAAGAAGTTGTTGGTGAGACTTCTATTCCTTAATATCTTTTGGTTGATCTTTTTTTGGCTTGATATTGGTTTGTTTTAGGTTTGCTTATGGTATGTATAGTTCCCTTTTCAATATCAATTATGTATGGCCCTAGTAGGTAGCATGCCATTATTTCAGATCATAATTTTCTCCTTTATTGTTTGTATAGAGGTGGCAAGGCGTAATAGACAGTTGAGGAAAAGGAGGCAGGTGTGGATTTGGGGCTCAATTGCTGCTGCTGTTACCCTTGGTACTGCAGTATTGGCATGGTCTTTTGTGTCAGCAGGAGATGGGTCATCTTCTGGAAATGATTCTCAGGTTCCAGAGAATAAAAATGCAGCAACCTAGTGAGCTTTAATCAGTCTCATTATGGTATCTCAAGTCATAGGAGAAAGAAGCAAATAAAAATTGTAAATGCCACCTCGTGAATAGCATTCTCTTGCTTTCGTTGGATGCCTATTCCTACCGACAAAGATTGCATGCAATCATCTAAATAATTCTCAGCGCTTCAGATTTTAGGACTTTCAGTAGCTCGTAGTCATAGATAAAAAATTTTGACTTGGAGAAGTGATTTTTGAGAATCATATTCTCTTTCAATTCCTTGTTGAAGGCCATGTACACGCATAGAAACATACAAAATCTGAGACCACTTAGTATAAATTTTTGCACGGAGGAAGGGCCTTCTCGAGAAGACTTTTGGTTATCATAAGGGATTAGTATGGGAAAGACATTAGAGACAGAACTGATGAAAAAGTTGTATTCGCTAAGGAAAATATGCAACTGTAGTAGTTAGGATTATGTTGTCATCATATGTTTTCATCTCCAATGGGAATCTTTTAACATGTTAGTCGTGTATGTTTTGGATGGGGGAATTATGATCTTATTGTATTGTGAAACAGTATACGCCGTGCAATTTATCCTATGCTAGCGTGCTCTATGCTGGTGGAAAACAAATCTTCTAGTGGATTTAGATGTCTGCCGATGTTTGTGTGGTTCAATCTGTACTGTTCAAGTTCCATTCTTTTGAAGATTTGGTTGTCTGAATGTTGAACGGACAATTTCAGAGAGGCTTCTGATGTTGACCCAGTTGCTTGGTACATAACAGGATTGTAAACAGTACTCACTAGACAAGAAGAAGATCATCACCTTTTATTTATGATTGTCGCCAAGATTCCCTAGGCAACAGGCCGATGATTATCATTTCATTTATTTCTCAACCTTGATTCTCCTAAAGGGGAAGGGCTTGGATGAGATTAGTCATAAGATGTGGCTGTTAGGTGGTGATGATAGTGATTGATGACATAGATAATCGAAGCATAAATAGTCATGATAGATTTGTCATTCTAGCTAGCTTTTAGTTTGTTGCAAGAATCATTTCCGCTTACAAACATCTTGAGGTAACCGTTAGATAAAATTAATAATTAAATTATATTAACCATAAATATTATCAACAAAATTATATATATTTAATTAATAGTGAACCATATTATTAAAAAAATGAAACGATAGTGATTGAAAAACTTTCTCATCCTTTAATACTGGATGAGGCTCAAATTAAGACATATGAAGAGATATACATTGGTTGGTTCATTACAAGATTGTCGTTTCAAATTCTTGTCACCTTCTCTGACTTTAGGCTCATATCTTGTTGTAACACCGTATACAAAATCATCGCGAAGGTGCTGGAGCGAAGGTTGAAGGATGTTCTTGCTAATTATATTGATTCATCACAGGGGACCTTCATTTCAAGTTGTATTATGGGTGATAACATACTCCTCCTGCAGGAACTTACTAAATCCTATGGATCTATTAAGGGTAGAAGAATTGTTTCCTCAGTATAGACATCTGGAAAGCTTTAGATAAAGTTGATTGGCAATTCCTTCTTGATGCACTAGTAGCTATGAACTTTCCTCAAACCTTCATTCAATGGATAGTTGAAAGCTTAACTACTCCTACCTTTAAAATCCTCGTGAATGAACAACCTAATCAGCAGTTTAAAAGCTCCAAGGGGCTTCGCTATGGTGACCCTCTATCACCATATCTTTTCGCTCTTGTTACGGAAGTGTTTAACAGAACTTTAAAGGCTGTAGTTGCTCGCATTAAAGCTTTCCAATATCACTTTAAATGCAATCACCAAAATATTATAAACCTTAGCTTTGTCGATGACTTGTTCCTACTATCTAAAGCTGATCCACTCTCAGTCTCGACCTTGGTGAAAGCACTCCAAATCTTTCATATACCCTCGAGGTTGGAGGTTAATTCTACAAAGAGTAGCTTTTTCCTGTTCAAAACTGCTTTGGGGAGTACATAAAAGCTACACTCTATCACTGGTTTCAGTCATCAATCCCTCCCAATGATGTATCTTGGCATCCCTATAACTAGCTAAAACCCCACTATTGTTGATTTCCATTTGCTGGTTGAAAATATCAAGAGAAGAATTAACAACTGGAGCACCAAAACTCTAGCAATAACAGGAAGATTAGCTCTTAACTTCGCAGCTTTACTAGGTAGAAAAAATTTAATCAAGAACTGCTATGCTACCTATTGTCAAGTTTGTATTTTATCAGCAGAAATTGAATGAAGCCAATTCTTTGCTTTGTTTCTAAGAAAAAAGGGAATAAAGTGAGCCTAATATCATCTTGCATTGCCCCTTTAGTTTTGATAGTGACACATAATTCTTGGAAATTTGCAAAATGATCATTTGGATCTTCCATTGATGCTCCTCCAAACTGATTTGTCTTAACCAAATTGATGAGTCCAGGTGAAATATGAAAATTCTGAGCACGAATATTAGGTATTTAGATACTGTGATAATTGTCCATCACTGTAGGCTGAAAATATTCCCTGATAGGACATTGGTGCAATTATTCATGTTCATTTATGTTATCTCCTCTTCCATTTCTTCCAGTCAAATTAGCTACACCGAGTCTGGCCTCTAACTGAGCTAATCTTTGAGCCAGTTCATCCCTCTCTATTTGAATTCTCTAAAGTTCTTCTGCTTGATTTTCCATTTTATTTTGCCGACGAATTGACTTTACTATTCTTTCCAACTTTAGGTCAAACTATTTTTCTTGCCCTCTAATGGTTTAGGGCATACAATCATTTTACACACAAGATGCACAAGGAAAATAAAAATGCAAAACGAAAAAGAAACAAATAAGTTACTCTAAGGATAAAAAAAGAAAAACAATAAGTAAATATTAAACTAGCTATAGAAGCAAACATTCAAACATTTATTCCTAACAACGGTGCCAAAAATTTGTTCGTGAACCGCAAGTGCACGGTTGTCAAAGTGATTAATAAATCGGTAAGAATCGAGTCGTATATATAGGAATTATGAAAAAGTTCAATTCTACGCTAGCTAACGGTATTTAAAATCGGGTTGAGTGAAATTTTAAAAAATTTAAAATTAATGTAAAGAAATTTAAAAGAAACTTAAATTTTTTTAAAACAATTACCGAATTCATTGCGACCAAAATAACTATGAATATGAAAAATTTGTGAAGTAACTAATTAAAAAAAGATGGCAACAATTGACTAATTAAAAGTATAAACTTCAATGGAGAATGACTTTCTCTTAAGGAATGATATTTTTATCAACCTTAATATTGAATTAGCTATCCTTCACAAATGAAATATCCTAACCTTACAGGTAAATTTTAAGTGTAATTAATCTCCTTTTCTCAAAGATGAATTAATCTATCCACTCTAGACGTTACTTAGTAATCCCTTACTTAAGTTCTTCCTATAGTTTCTTAAGTCTCAAACCTTCAATTTTCACCTCCTAAGTTTCTTGGGTCTCCCAACTTACAAGAAAATTTTAGTCAAAATTTCCTTCAATCTTCTAACAAAAACTCCATTTTTTTAAAGGCGAATTTATACCAAGACAATTTTCAATAATCCAAAAGAAGAACCAATAAATCCAAGGAAAAATCAACAAGTATATGAATATTTAGTCATGGATTCTAGCAAATTTTAATATTAAAGCATCATAAAAAATATCAAATCCCTAAGAGAAATTAATGTTCTAGTTACAAATCATCATGCCAATCAATTTAAAAATATAAAAGATAGATAAACTCATGAAGGAACTAATTAAAAATAAAAAACATAGCTCCAAACTACAGCATAATAATGTGCTCTCCTCTCTCCTAACGTGGCTTCTGCATTGGTGAGTGTTACATGGAAGCTTATATCCAAAAGTGGACGCTGCTTTGTGAGTAAGGCTGTCTTACTTCAGTGGGGGCTACTGTGTTGTTTGACAGTGGACATGTTGTGCATGAGTGGAGTAGATGGCTTGTGTTGGTGAAGAGGTGAGTGAATTATGAAGGCTTGTGTGTTTGTGGAAGGTTGGGCAGATGGAGACAGCCTTGTGGAAGCAGCTACGTGGATTTGGTATGGAGCTTTTGCCTTAGTGGAGTGATGGAGTGTTATGCGTTATTGTGTGGAGAAGATGGCTTGCGTGTTTTTGGAAGGAACCAAGAGTATGCGTGAATGGAGCCAGGTGGTGTTGTGAATGGACGCTTCAAAGCTACTGCGTGTGTGGAAGTGATTATGAAGGCTGATATGTTGTTGCGTGTGTCAGTGAGGGCTTCCTTGGTTTTAATGAATGGAGGCTACATAGTGATAAATGGTGAAAGTTACGTTGATAGAGAGTTGGTGGAAGTTGGTGAGTGGCGTGGATGTCTTATGCATGCATTGATATGAAAAATCTGATGTAGCTTGTGGCAATATGTGGAGGCTAGGTGGAGGCTCTTGGTTGCGTCCTTGAAGTGTAAAGGCTGATAGTGGTGAGTGGTGATGAAGGCTGTGCGTTAGTTGGAGTTACGTGCAGGGTTGGAGTGATGCGTCTTGGCTAGTAAATGGAGGCTACGGTGTTGTTATTTGCGTGAATGGGAGTGAAAAATGAGGCTGTGTTGTTGAGATTGGATTAGGCTTGTAAGTGGCATGGATGTGGTATATATTGGTGGAAGCAACTGCGTAGATGTGGTATGGAGCTTCTAAGTGGCGTGATGGAGTGTTATGTGTTGTTGTGTGTGTCCAAAAGAGGAGTGTTGGAGTGAAAAATATAAGCTGTGTTGGCGAGGGTAGTTTGCGTTGGTGAGTGGAGAGGGGAGTCAAGTGCTACATGTAGATGAAATAATGACATGTAGGGGCTACTGGAGAGCTTCAAAGCTGCTGCGTGAATAATAGGAGGATGGAGCGTTGTTGGAGAATGAGTGGCGAGTGGAGCCAAGTAGGAGCTACTGCATGTGTGTGTATGGGAGCTTGCATTGATGGAAGTGAAGGCTGTGTTGTTGGGGGCTGATGCCTGGTTGCTGTTATGTGAGTGAGCTGTTTTGGTAGAGTAGGGGCTGCTCTTGGTGCGCTAGAGGTATGGAGAGTGAAATGAGGTTGTGTTGTATGTCTTCTTTTCTTCAAAACAACTCCAATTTTTCAAAGTCAATTTCGATAGTGCATAAAAACTAAACGGTGACAATTTAGGAATTCAAATTTTATTAGTATCTTTTTCTTTGAATTGGTTTCAATATGAGACTTGAATAATTGAATTTCACCATCCGAGTCAAAAGTTATGATTGAAACGTCGTCGGAATGTCATTTTGGTAATCCAAAATCTGATGCAACTTTTGGGAATTTATTTCTCCTGAATTCCAACTCAAAAAAATCTGCAATTAGCCCAAAAAATTCATCAATGAGTCAAAAATGTATTTATGAAAACTTAAAATTTTGGGCTAAACCAATATCGAGATAAAAATCCCACAATTACTAAGGTCAAGTCTACCAGAAACTCAAAAATAGTGCAATTCGAATCTATTTGTTTCATTTATGCATTTTATATCAACGAACCTTGAATAATGCTAAAACATGATAAACCAACTGTAGATGAACATAAAATGAACGTAAATGACTTTGAATTAAGTCATAAAGATATATGAAAATATGAATATATCATACACACACATCTTTAGGTGAAATCCCTAAGAGGTAAGCATTGCATTTTTACAAGTTTATGCTAACTACATGAGGAAAGAGTTAAAAGACTAATGAGAACTAGAAGGAACTTTTTTCGAGGGATCATTTATTTAAATCCTAATTCGCTAAAGTTTTTTGTTGTGGGATATGCCCTCGGTAAGTTTCATCATTGTCATAACATTTTTTATCACCTCTCCTCAATTCTTCTTAGGCATTCCTTTTTTCCTCTTACAGTCTCTAAGTATAATCTTCTAGCATCTTTTTCATCGAAGCATCTAAATGTCTCCTCTTAACAATCCAAACCACATAAGCCTTGTCTTTTAATTTGTCAATAATATTAGCTACCTTTAATTCGTCCCTTACTATTACATTCATGACTTTACCTCTTTTAGTAAGGTTACACATCAAACGGAACATCCTCATCTCCGTCACCATTAGCTTATGATTATTCACTTGCTTGATAGGCCAACATTCCGCCCCATAGAACATGGCTGGTGTAATCACTAAATGATAGAATTTGTTTTTAAGTTTAAGTGATATTTTCTTTTCACATAACACTCCTGTTGTACTTCTTTATTGAAGTCACCTTAATATGATCCAGTGAGCTACATCTCATCAATATATTTGTTCCTCTGAATGATAGATCCTAGATAATTAAAACACTCCTTTTACGCTATAACTTCTAAATCAATCTTTACCTTCACATTAGTAACCACTCTACGTACTCAGTCTTAGTCCTACACAATCTAAAGACCTTCAACTCTAACATATCCCTAAAAAATTCAAACTTGACATTGACCTCCTCTTTTGTTAAGGCATTAATATTCTGGACAAGCTCATTCATCACTGCTGCAAATAGAAAGGGACTTAAAGAGGAGCCTTGATGTAGCCCAATTTTTATTAAAAAATGCTTACTATTTCATGCTATCATCCTTACTTTGATATTTACACCATACATATCACTAACAATTTGCATATAAGTCATGAGAATCCTTTTGAGTTCTAAACACCTCCATATGATTTCTTTTGGTACTCTATCATACGCCTTCTCTAAATTAATAAGGACTATATATAGCTTACATGTATTTTCCTATAGGATTTTATTAACCTTTTAAGGAGATGCAAAAGTTTTTGTCATAGACCTTCCTAACATGAAACCAAATTGGTTTTGCAAGATAGAAGTATCCTTTCTCACTCTCTTCTCAATCACCTTCTCCTCAATCACCTATTCCTATAGCTTTATTGTAGCACCCCACTCCCGCGAGACCCGAACCCGACATCATCGGTGATATCCGAGCCCGTGACCCGCGAGGGTGGTATGCTAGAGCAATCAAAACAATTTAAAACCCGGAAGGCCTTTTTTTCTCCTTTTTAAAACAATCGAGTGCGCAGATACGAAAACATTCTCATTCAAAGTACAATTTCTATCATAATTTAGTTCATACACATATTATCTGAAACCAAATTGGGCCCAATATAATATCAGTACAAATCTGCGAAATTACAAATTTACATACAAATCAGAATGACTCAACTACAGATGTGACACTGATCCCGATCAAACTCTGACTCTCTCTCTTGTGGTAACCATACTCCCGTTTCACTAACGGGGTACTCTTCAAACCCTGAAAAATAATTGCAATGTTGGGTGAGTTTGCGAACTCAGTGAGAAACCATCATC
>JANZLF010000222.1:8917032-8932581 GCA_026546835.1 Erythroxylum foetidum
GTTGGGTTCCGGGAACGGGATCCAGCAGCAAAATTTTAATAGGAGTAAAATTTTAATTTTTTTATGGGGGCAAAACTTAAAATAATAATTTTTATAAAGGATTTGTTGAAGACAGTGAGGACAAGTGCCCCTACTTGCCCCCATTGTAGATCCGCCCCTGATTGCAATGCCCAACCCATAACCGCCACCAACTTTTTAAAAATAATTTTTATATTACAAGTATAAAATAATTTCTTTATTTAATTAAATTTGGGCTTGAGTTGTTCGGATTTAAGCCTACTTGAAACTTAACTCTAATAAGCAAAATAGTGAATAGAAGAATTAGACCTCAGGTCGATCTGAGCCTAGGCATAATCTATAGGTCAACTCATTAAAAACACTTGAATTTAAGCCTATAGGTCTATCCATCCTCATCCCTACAAATTTTATTAAGTAACTATGATTGTTAGAAGTTTGTAATTTTTTGAATGAATATTAAATAAAATCTCATTCAAAGTAAATTACTCAAAAAAAATCAATTCAGTCTAAAAAAGAAGCTCAATTCAGAATTTGAACCCATGTTTCAAGGTCTTTTGGAATTAACTTTGCCCATAATTATAATTGTTTTTTTTTCACCTAAACATTCAGAAGCATGCCAGATTTTATAACATTACTCCTGAAGTTGACCCTCAATTTGGTGGCCACTTGATGACTTAATTGAGATCGTCTTTGAGTCACAGGCCTTAGTGTTTGCCAGTCCCCCAACCATAAGCAAGGCCTAGGGAACTCTTCGGACCTGTCTCCGAGTAGTGAGTAGGCCTTAGAAATTCTTGACCTATCCTTGAAGTAGATGGCACTTATGTTATGAGCCGGACGTGTTAATTTCCTCTTTTACAAGATTTTTTAATTAATACTCGCAATTATTTTCTCTTATAAACAAGATAAATCTTTTTGATAGAAATTTTTATAGAAGGGAGTTTTTATGAAAAAAATCAATAATATTACATTTTAGTAATTTTTTAAAATATTAAATTATAGAAGAATCTCAAACCTAAATTTAAAATAATTTTAAGTTATATATATTTATTTATATTAATAACAAGAAAATTATTTTTATTGCATATTAAATAAATTTTTAATATACATGATAATTTGTTAATAATGTATTAAAATAAATTATTAATTTAAATTTAATAACATATTCAACCCAATTAATTGACAATGGAGTCAAATTTAGTGTAAACCTTATATCACTAAGGTGAAATCTTTAAGAAGTTGGAAAAATCAAACCCAAAACCTCTAATGATAGACTTTAATGGACTATCACAAATTTTCAATAACAAATAGAAGTGTGTTTTTCTACGTCAAGGCTTCAACCTCATGCGAGTTGAATCCAGTGTGCTTATCTGTCATCAATCCTGAACAGTGAACAGGCTTTGCTTAAATTTGAACTAAAGAATACAAGAACTGCAAACAAAAGAGAAGAGAACTGGTGAGGCCTGAACAAATAGCAAGGCCCGTGTGAAGAAATAATTTGGAAGCAGGGTAGGGACTCTAATGTTGTTATGTGAAGCGATAGAGCAAAACCCGTCCTGTGCTTAGGCCTGGGCCTAGTGAAAAACTCTACGATTTAACCCAACTTTTTAGGATTAATTACAAAAAAAAACTTAATTTTTTATCAAAATTTTAGTTATAGCCCAAATTTAAAAAAATAATAATAAAATATATACAGTTTCAATTTGTTTCAACTCTAGCATGACGTTAGCCCCATCGTTATCTATGTTGATATGACACTGCCATGTGTCAATAGACCCTACTAATCAAACATGTTAACTTCATTAAGAAGAGGTTGTCTGATTAATGAAATGATGTCATTTCATAATAAAATTGAAACGATATCATTTGAATTTTAAAGAAAGCTTCTTCGTCATTCTCACACCTTAAATCCTTAAATCTAGAATTTCTTCTAAAACTTTCACTAAGTTTTGAACTCAGAAAATTAGAAACTTAGAAGTCCCGAAAACTCAATCTGGAATAATAGTATGCTTGTGATTGAGTATTGAGATTTGCCTTCTGAATAACCTAAACCCAAAGCATAGAGAAACCGAACGGGTGTTAGTCTTGTTTTTGTTTCGTTTTTAGATTATGAACTTAGAGCAATAAAGAGGTGGGTCACATTACAGAGATGGAGCCAATATTAAGAGATCATTCATTGAGAATTTTTAAATCTGGCTAGATCCCTAACTCTGAAGGCTCTTGCACAGAATAATAACAAGATTGGTCATTGAACAAAACAACGTGAAATAAGCAAAAGGACCATGCGACTTGCACCAGATGGAGCGAACGTGCTCTTGGTGCGTGTGGGAAAACTACATATGCCATCCAGTGGCAGTACAAGGTGACATGAATGGAAGTCTCTATAGCTTTGTTCATAGCGCAGAAAACAATAAAAAAATGCAACCAACACAACCAATTGTAGATAACCAAAAATCAGAACAAAAAAACCGACGTCGATAGGCATCTCGATGCCACACACACAATGTTACATCCACTTTTCAGTTTTTCAAACATCACATCACTTCCTCTATACATGTGTATAGATTCAGCGATTTAGGGTGTGAGAGTGAGAGCAACAAAGAAGCTTTTTTCAAAATTCAAACGACGTCGTTTCAATTTCACTATGAAATGATATTGTTTCATTAATCATATAACATTCTCTTAATGACACTGATTTGTTTGATTAATGGGGGTTTATTAATACGTGACAATGTCATGTCAGCATAGATAATGGTGAGACTAAAGTCGGGCTAGAATTGAAACAAAATTAGAAGTTTGTGTAATTTATTGGTACTTTTTAATTGAAAATTTTAGAATTTTTTAGAATTTTTTAGATAACTAATCCTTTCTTTTACTACTCTAACATACAAAAAAAGTATTTGTAAAATTACTATAACCATAAACAAGATTTTTGCTTTTGGTTGACAATTATTTCCAACTTAAGTCACCATAAATTTTAAACAAGATGCTATTTCATTAACATGAAAAATAATTGTTCAAAACGAGCCTTTCTATCAGTTAGAAGTAATACTATGTAAACCTCTTTAAATGTCTTGCATTAAGTGATCAGGTAGAGTCGGTTCAGCCGAATATACTTGCGTACCCTTTGGAGTTTTACTCCTCAATTTAATATTCCACTATCTCTTATGGTTTACTTAGAAACATAATCAACCTTCACATTTTAGTCAGGCAAAGATTAGACAAGATACTATTGCATTAACATGAAAAATAATTGTCCAAAACAAGCTTTTCTATTAGTTAGAAGTAATACTATGTAAAAATCCACTTAGCATGTAACGGTATCTATCTTGATTAAGACACAAAAACACTTTTTTAAATGCAATCGTTAAAGAGTTTAGTTTTTATTTTGAAAAAAGTTATAACAATAGTCAAGGTTTTGAAACCGGGATCGGACGACAAATCGAAAGCTTTACTGGTTACCGGTTTGATCGGTTCGACTGGTTCGACCACTGGTCGAATCGGTGTGACGTCATAATTACACAATAATTATATTTAATGATATATAATATTAGTAATATTAAAAAATAAAAATATACCAAATAATATAAAAAATATAAATAAAAAATTCATTTGACCGGTTCAAATAATATAAATAAATATAAATAAAAAATATGATGTGTTTTAAAAAATAAAAAAATAAATAAAAAATCATTGAATCAGTGGCCAACTAGTTCGACCACCGGTTTAACCGGTCAATTGATCGATTCTCACCGGTTCATACTAGTCCAATTAAAGACTAGTTTTTAGGGGTCAATTGGACCGGATAGTTGACCGGTTACCGGTCCAATCGGTTGAATCTGTCGATCCGATCTGGATTTCAAAATAGAGACAATAACTAGTGAGGTCTTTTTTTTTAATTCACAAAGTATTTTAGAAAAATCTCAACTATAGAAAGATACTTTTAAATTATCCATATCTAGATTAATCCCTATTCAAACTAAACAGGTCACTTATAAAAGGTAAAATTGTGACTCCAAATTTTAAATGACTACGTATATAAAAAAGATTTAAACCCTGTCTAACTTATCTGCGCTGTAGGGTTAGTGGAGTCTATTTAAGATAAAGGTTTAAAGACGGGAGAAGCTGCCAACCTGAACAACTTTTAGACACAACACACCCTTCCTTCGTCTCTCTTTAGAGTTTAGACTTTATTTTCCCTTCCATTTTCTCTCAGTTTTCCCTTGAAAATGGCAACCCAAGTCACCATTTCTCTCTAAATACTCGTTACACATTTCCTGCTCTACTCCTTTCGTTTTCTCCTTCTGAGTTTCCAAAATTTCATGGATTTGCTCGAGTTTTACAACGTAAAAGCAGAGAAAGCAAAGACAATGCGCCGTTGCGATCGGCTTCGAAACTTAACAAGGTTGTTTCGCATAATCGAGCTTTGTATTGCTCTGTTACTACTCTCCTGGGCTCTTACTCGTGTCCCATTCCTCATCAGAATCTCCGGCCAGTTTTTCCGGAGAGTGACCGGAGTTGTTGCGAGTCATCTCTTCGTTTTCATGCTCTGCAACGTTATCGTTGCCACTCTTTTAGTAAAGTCCGAGAGATTATGGTGCGAGAATCCCGCCGAGATCAATGCTGAGCCTGGACTCTACGAGGAGTTTATAGAAAACAGCGAACATCGTTGTCCCAAGTCCTTGTCAGAGAATGCTCATAATAATCTTTCTCTGTCGACAGAGGATACTTTCTACCAGGACAAAGAGATCATTTCAGAAGTGAATGTCGTAACCACCACGTGCGTTGAGGAAAATGACAATGATGTTGATAATATTGGTTTGTTCTCGGGTTCTGATTCTGATTCGGGACCGGGGTCAGATAATCCAATTCCAAAGGTTTATCACCGGACTAAGTCGGACAATTTGAAGAGGAAAATCCCGGAAAAGATTGAACAAAAACTCCGACGATCGGAGACTGTGAAATGCCAAGAAATGATGACGTCGGTAGATGAGAAGCATGTTCCAGATGATGAGTTGAGTGATAAAGAGTTTCAACGTGCGGTTGATGACTTCATTGCCAAGCATTTGAGGTTTCGCAGGCTAGAGTCAATGGCCGTTGTTCTTCATAAAGAATGAGAAACAATGAAAAGACAAAGGGAAATTACCCCACGTAATACTCTCCATGTACGGTTGGTTTCTTAAAAGAAGAAAGATACTGCTTTGATTTTCAACTTCTACCATCTACGAACGAATTGAGCATGGAAGTTAAGGGGGTCCATGAACAGAATAGTTAGTTTTGGCCGTTTCTGTTAGAACCCATCGGGTGGTACCGTCGACATGAATTTTAGGATGAGCTTTGAGTAATTCCACTTTTCTTGCGATAAGCACATGGATTCTGAATTTGGAAGTTCAATGTTCATCTTGTTTTTTAAAAACCATCTTGGGAAAGCGACCGAACCGAATGCCATGTATTTCTTTCAAGACGGGGTTTTTCAGTATATACATATATATAAATATAAATACCTGTATATATGCTTTTGTTATTCTTGTTGGTATCATATTTCTGTCAGCTAAAAGGGTTCTTTCTCTTTGATATTCTGCTACAGAACTTGAAGGACATCCCCTTGACTCTTTTGTTTGATTGGTTCAGCTTTACAATTTCTTAACTTGCCAGTTCACAGAAAAGAAATGATTCAAGAAGCAATCCTTTTTTTTTTTTGTTACAACTAAATAAAAATAAAAACTATCTCATAGAAGAAATACCACAGGCATCAGCCCATATAATCAAGAAGAGAGCTTCAGCCCGCACGGGTAGTTTGGTTGGCCAACTAACAGGGTCAATTGGAGCAAGGTCCTAGGTTCGACTCCTGGTAACGGGAGGCAGTGGATCGCTCTGTTAGGGGGCTGATCAAGATTATACCGTGATTCAGTCCTTCAGCGGTGGTCGGGCTTGCGACTGGGGGCCTTGGGGTTGGGGATTCTACCTTTTGGAGCAAGAAGAGAGCTTCAAGAATATCATCCCAAACTTGAAATTTTGAAGAAATTTTATGATCCAATTTAGCCAGATAATCTATTGCAAAATTACCTTCATGAAGCACATGGCTAATAGAACAACTTCAATTCCCAGTAAGTAAAACTTGAATATCCACAACCAAAACAGATAAGGGATGTAAAGAGATAATACCACAAGTCACCATCCGTACCATCTCCATGCCATCAGATTCTACCCCGACCTGCCGAAAGCTGTGATTCTACGCAAAAATCAAACCATCCTAAATGGATCACAACTCCCCCACCAAGATAGTTGAAACACCAATTCGAAATAAATACCCCCTAGCGAAGGACCAAATGAATCACGTAACAACCCTCCACTACTAGTCAGCTCAGGGTTAACAATAGAACTGTTGTCACAGTTCAACTTCACCCAACCAGCTGGCGGCGCAGTCCAACCAATACAATGCCTCACATCTTGAAGCTTCGATTTTGAATCAGAAGTCAGGGATACATCCATTGCAATTTTAAAGACACAACCATTCAAATTGCTAAGGAAATAATCTCCTTTTGAAAGACCCATAAGTTCCGAGCCTTTCGCAACCACCAAATACTTTCTAGAAACCAATATGCCCAATCAAAACCAAAAGGACCCACAGCACAAGCACATAGATTCAAAGCCAACCAATCAATCAAATACATCACAATAAAAAAAATCATCAGGAACATCCCACTGCTGCCACCATGAAACCGCATGATTACAATCACGTAACAAATGCAAAGGAAACTCAGCATATAAAGAGTATACTCTACACAAAGTAGAAATAACCAAACCCTTTGAGAACCACAAAGAATTCGTCGGAAGACATAAGTGCCCAAGTAATCACAAGAAATGTTTCAATTTCGGTGGACTAGTCACCTTCCGCAACTAAGAAAAAATAGACGAAACAAAAACATTAGACATTTCTTCCGAAAGAAGTGCTTTATAAGCTACTTAAACCGAATATGCATCATTCGAAGAAAAATTTCAAGACATAGTATCCTGCATCGAAGTAAATAAAGGCATAGGAATTGCCTAAATTACCTCCCTGAGATGATCCGGAATTGCAGAACATAAGCTCAAAAAATCCCAAGAACCATCATTAATTATATGTGCTACCCGAAAATGGTCTTCTCCTACTGTCAAACTATCCATATGATACACTAAAGGACCCCCCCGAGTACCAATTATCAAACCAAAGACTAATCTAAGAACCATCCTCAACCTTCCAAACTAAAAGAGGAAACAACAAATCAAAACTTTTA
Organism: Erythroxylum foetidum; assembly: GCA_026546835.1. Lineage (NCBI taxonomy): Eukaryota > Viridiplantae > Streptophyta > Magnoliopsida > Malpighiales > Erythroxylaceae > Erythroxylum > Erythroxylum foetidum. The sequence goes on from JANZLF010000222.1 coordinate 8,924,325, forward strand.
ACTACCCCCTTCCATAAACTGGAATCCGAACCTTAACAAAAAAGAGAATAGACCCACCATTACAATATTTACGACGTAATACCTCCACCACCCACAAAGTAGAATCATTCAAAAATAACTCTCATCCCAACTTACCCAATAAAGCAACATCCATCAATCTAAAACTTTTTAAAGCAAGACCACCATAACTCTTTAGCCGAATAAATCAATTTCAACCAACCAAATGCAACTTACGCCTATCCTGCGAGGAACCCCAATAAAGCTCACGAGCCAAATGATCTAAATTACCATAAATAGAGGAAGGTAACCAAACAATTTGCATCATGTAAATTGGTAGCGAAGAAATAGAAGACTTAATAAACACTTTCTTTCCAACGGGACTCAGAAATTTAGAACACCAATTAGCCAACCTAGTCTCCACTGAACTCACAATATGCTTATAATGAGCAATTGAAGTACGACCATGTAACAACGAAACACCGAAATACCTGCCCAAGTTAGAAGTAACTGCTATTCCTAGCAATTGTTGTAACCTGGACTTCATAACACGAGAAGCAGAATTTGAAAAATAAATTCTTGACTTATAAAGATTAGCCCTCTACCCACTCTCCATACATAACACATTCAACATCTCATGGACCACTTTAGTCGCTTAGCTGAAGCCTTACCAAAAATCAACAAATCATCAACAAAAAGTAAATGACTAATACCTGACCCATTTTTAGATGTCATAACCGGCATCCATTTTTTACTCATCAGTGCTCTTTGAATAAGCATAGTCAAACTTTTCATACAAAGAACAAATAAATAAGGGAAGATTGGATCTCCCTAACGAAGCCCTCGAGTCGCAGAGAATGATATAAAGGAGTCGTCGTTCCATAGAATAGCCAATGAAGACTGAGAAAGAGCACTTAACATCAAATTAACCCACTAAGAAGGAAAATCAAAGACTTACAACACAAAAAGCAGATAGTCCTAATTGACCCTATCATAGGCCTTCTCCAAATCAACTTTCAAAGCAAAATAGCCCACTTTACTTTTAGATCTCCTAAAAGAATGCAACAGTTCCTAAGTAATAATAATATTATCAGCAATGGTAAGACTAGGAAACTATCAATAAAAGGTTTCAAACGATTCAACAAAACCTTCATTACCAATTTATAAAACACATTACAAAGTGTAATAGGCCGAAACTGAGAAATGGATTTTGGAGCATGATCTATATGAATAAGCATAATAAAACCCTTAGCAACCTAAGCATCCATCACACCAGAATTAAAAGTCTGCGACACAAACTAGAAAACCTCTTCACCAACCACATCCCAATACTTCTTAAAACATATAGGTTGAAAACCATCCACCTTAGGGGCCTTATAAGAGCCCATACATAAAACAACCGACCAAACTTCTTCACGAGTAACAAGTTTCAACATATCTTCAACTGCTGTCTCAGATAACTGAGGAAAATTCAAACCCGCAAAACAGTATTAAAAATCCCATCATTCGAGAACAACTTCTCATAGAACCCCACTGCCATATCCTTCAATAAAGTTGGATCAGATACCCACTCCCTAGCATCATTCTTCAAACATTCAATTTTATTCCGTCTCCGACGAACCCTAGTAATCACATGATAATACTTAGTACATCGATCTCCATCCCTAATCCAGGCAGCACGAGACTTCTGAAACTAAAGTGTCTCTTCTTGTTCGAAACACAAATCATGTTGGCATAACAAATCTTTTTCAAGCAACAAGAGAGAAGAAGAAGGATGATTCTGAATAGCCAACTGAACACCCTTTATTCGCTTTAGTAAAACCCTCTTATTCTAAAAAATATTACTAAAAATCTCCTTATTTCAACGTACAACTTGCTCCTGAACTGACAAAAGAACACCAAAAATAGAATCATGAGGTGCAAACCATGCTAATGAAACAACTTGCTTAAAACCCTCCTGTAAAGTCCAAGCAGCCTCAAACTGAAATGGCCTCTCCAAATGAAAGGAAGAGAAACCTTTCAAAGACAATAATAGAGGAAAATGATCAAAAACAAGTCGAGACAAAGACATAACAGAAGCTGCAGGAAATCTCAGCCGCCAACTAGCATTACGCAAAGCCCAATCTAAATGTTCTTGCATAACACTAATTTTAGCAATTGAGCATGTCCAAGTAAACTGACAACTCACACAACCCAAATCTATAAGGGAGCAATAGTTCCAATGTCTAAAAAACCTACCACAGTTAGCGACAGATGGTAAATCACCGCCTTGTTTCTCATGGACATAGGTAATTTCATTAAAATCACCAAATAACAACCAAGGCTCATTTACGTAATCTGCAATATCATAATCTGAGACCAGAAAAATCTCGTATACTATGAATAGGACTAGCATACATTGTAGTAAGAAACCAACAACTACTCCCCCCAACATCAACTGAACAATGAATAAACTGAGTATCCATCTGTAGCAAACATATATCACAATCATTCTTATTCCAAAACAACCAAACTCCACCAAGAAAACCAACAGAATGAGAAATAAAGAAGTTAGAAAAACATACCTTCTTTACCACCCTAGTCGCTCTTTCATCTGAAATTTGAGGTTCCATAATAATCAGAATGTCCAGACAATAAAGATGACATAATAGGTCAAAAAACCCCTCTTCACAGCTCCACTACAATTCCAATGAATATTTTTAAATCCAATAAAAAAGATTAAAATAAGGAGCCAGAATCTTACAACTTTCTAGGTGGGCTTCGACTCCGACAACGACTACTACAATCTCCATTATCATCTGAAATATCATCATCAGTCGCTAACAAAAGCATATCATTCACCGCACAATCAACTTTGTTAGCCAAAGCTTATGAAATTATCATGGGTTTCTCACACACAATGACATCACCAGCAATTGGGTTGGGAGGTTTCAGTTCATTCTAAATAAATTTTGCCACCACCCAACCACTAACATTATCAATCACTAGCAACACAGGCACACCTGGTGACGAAATGTTAGGAACCTATGATTCCACGACCAAATTCTGGTCTGATACATCAGACACCATACCCTCTACATTCGACCCAGAACTTTGTCCAACCTCCAAAGCCTCCTTTCTCTTATTTAGAACCATTTGACCCTTAGAAACAAGCCTATTTACAACAGGCCTAGTTCGAAGCTTATCCTTCTCACTACCAGATCTCTTAACCCCCTTAACTACCACAAGCTTCTTACCTTTATCTCTTGGACCCACAGGCCCACTAACACTAGAAATCCTCTTGCCAGGCCCAATCGAGCCCTTATCCACCTTGACAACCACGCTATCCTCTACCTACAAAGATTCAAACCGATTTCCAGTGATAGTGTTAGATACGGTCTTCTCCTGAGAAATATAAGAAGACTTACTTCTAATAATACGCCTTTGTTTACGCTGTGCAACCAACCATGGACCAAAGATATCTTCTTTAGAATTTGAACTAGCATTAACCATTACCCTAGTAGTCACTGGAACTACCACCTCCATACAATTTTCAATACAATGTTTGACACGGCCATATCCTGGATAGACCCCTAAAATTCCTTCATACTCCACACGCAGCCATGCACCTCCAATAAAAACCTTAGGAACAAGAGGTTATTCAAGATCCAATTCAACACAAACTCTAGCAAAACGTCCTTTAGTAGCCATGGACGTCTGCCTATCCACTTTAATCAGCATTCTAATAGCACTAGCCGCTACAAATTTATCACAATAAATTTCCATTGGAAATTCAATAAAACAAACCCAAGTAACCATTAAGGAGATTCTAACAGTAGATGGCTGAAAACCAAGCTTCCACTTTTGAATATATAATGGCTGACCTCCAACAATATAAGAACCATCAGACAAAATTCGCAACATATCCTCCTTCTCTTCAAACTTGACAATGTAAAAACCAAACCCCAAATCAATAATATCTAGTCCTACAGAAGGCTTCCAAAGCAAGTTCAACCGATTCTCCAAGTACGTAAAATTGACAGACCTCCAGTAAACTTTAACAATGAGAGCATCTTTTCACTTACCACTAACCTCCTGGATAATATCATCGTCAACTAGAACCTTTGATTGCAAGTAATCATTCACTTCATACTCTAAACGAAATTTTCTCGTCCACTAATTACAAAGATCAAAAGCCGAACTCTGACCTACTAAAGAAGTGGGCTTTGCCCTAGATGACTGCACTACCAAACAATCATGAAAAGAAGGTGATGGCCTTGCATGCAACTCAGCAGTAGCTGACAAAATGTGACCAATAACTGTAGAGTCAGCTAAATCAGGGCCAGGTGGTTGTCCCATCTAAAAATTATTCTCAATCAGTGTAGGACAAAGCACAACCTGAGCCCCCTCCATTCCCATAATGTGGAAATAGTCTCTTTTCGCGTCTTTACTACTATTTGTCCTTTAAAGCACTATAGCCCTTGTGCAGTCGTTGATTCAATCACCGTCAGCGCCGCTCACTCATGCATTTACATGCATCAAAGAGAGTTGGTTTTAAATTTCAATTATCAATGACATTGCAAGGTGCAAAAGCATGCAACAAGCCCCTTAGGTGTGACGACGTGTGACAACGAGTGATGAATACAAAGGTGAAATGGTATAAGTGTTTCACCTTGGACAAGCATCGACTAAACTTCAATGTACCATATAATGTCCCTGTTTGCTTTTTATCCTACCATAGTGCTTGACAAATTCATATTCGGGTCATGTGGGTGCTCTCAATTATAGGAAATTAAGTGGTTAAAAAGTTCTTATAAGTTTAAAAATATTTTTTTATCTTATATATATTATATGATAAAATTTATTAGAAAAATATGCATTATAAATAAATTTATGACGAGATCATAATTATGATATTCATATTGTATTTATGTATTATACATAAATTGTTTCTAGTCATTATGTTATTAAAACATGACATTAATAGAACGTAAAAAGATTAACGCATGTTATGTTTCTTCTTAATGAAAGAAACAATCAATCTTATAAACTAACCCTATGAGAATTTTATTTAGAACATTACTTATATGTCTATAGAAATTCTCATTGTAAAGATTATATAAGTGATCATTTGACTTGAGATCTCCAAAAATTATCTCATATAGAGATTATTATATATTGATACTACTTATGACATATTCTAGTCAAACGTAGGGCAATCGGCAGTCATGAGATATAATATAGACTATATAGAGGTACTTGAGTGATTAATTTATGATTCATCACCTTAAAATTAGAAAGAATATTTCATTGTTTTCGATTAGTATTGATTCAAGAAATCCTTGACCAAGATGGAATATAAAATTAATTTTTAAATATCATTAATTGAATCAATTACAAATGGTGAAAAACTAATATGATTAGACTCAAATAGAATATACATTATTTGCATTCCCTATGTATAATTGGAATGTTGTATGATGAAAGGATTGATTATACGAAAAAATCATATATAGAAAGGATAGTCAAAACTGCTTTGATATTTCAAAATATTTGGATGATCATGATATGTTGTTAGAAATTAATCTTGATCTATGGATATTAATTGTTTAATTAGAAAATCAAAGATTTATTAAAAGAGTTTAATTTATCTTATCTTAAATATGATTTAGAGTTATAATTTATATACATTGTCAATATATTTGGAAACCTAATGGATAACATACAAAAATCGAGTTGAAGATATAAAAGTGTTTTAAATTAAGTTGATTTTATTATCAAGTTTGAAAAACTTTGTGAATTAATATGAAATATTTACTAAACAAACATCAATATGAGATATTGAATCTTATTTGGATATAATTGATATTTAATTGAAATTAATTGTAATTTTATAAAATTTAATTGAAATTAGAATTTATTTCAATTCAATTACTAAAATATCCAAAATCTATTATAATTAGGCTTAGACTCTAAGGGAGTTGATACTCCTCACCTAAACTCTCTTCAACAATTGTATAATTCTTTCAATATATTTTGTGAATATCGTTAGACGCCAGATACTTGTGTGGCTATAGTAGTTGAGATGAGTTGATTTCAAAAATGATTCAAGGGAAAAAATAAGAAAAATATCAAGCTTCATAATAAGATGCAAATTATTATTCTTACTTTATCATAATTTATGTGTCAATCATTTTATATATTTAAAATGATTTTGGATTCAAAAAATTAAAATGAAAAAGTTTCATATTTTTTTGCCATACGTAAGTTGAAATCCTACCTTAAATTTTCAACAATGATATCATAGTCAACTTTAATTCTACAATTTGACTAAACTTGCTTGAATATTAAAAAAAAGGCTTAAAATTTATTGATGCAAAAGTTGCATGGATTTGAAATTGATCCACATGCCTTGTTTAGGTGATTTGCCTTAAATTGATTATTGTGTAATTAAATAAGTTGTTGTTTGTTTAATTAAAACAAAGTCACACGTGCTCCTCCTTGTCTGAGTTTGCAGAGATATGTTTGAAGGCCAAAAAAATCACGTGTTTATTAGATTTCTTTTGGAAAATGAAAATGGTATTATCAATATATAAAAATACTAAAACATTACAATCAGTTCCAGGCTAACATTGTACAGACTAGTATATTATAAAAAGAATTAGCAATTGATCACAGTAAGAAAATCTACTCTACAAATTTCATCTATGTTTCATATATGGGGATAGATGGAGCTGTAGATTTTTGACAATTAATGCGGCTCTAATCTAGTTAATGATCTTATTTGCAAGCTGATATTTATCATCTTCAAGGGTAGTAAATCTATGAGAGTTTCGTTCCTTCCAAATGGAGTAGATGGTAGTGATAAAAGCAACCTCATAAAGAACCACATTAGACATACCCTTTTTAGAGTAGCAGATTGCCCAAGCCAACAATTGCTCCCAAGTGTAAGGATACCCATTACTTGGAATCATGTGCAAAATTCTACTCTATATAGCTTTTAAGTATCTATAGAGAAGAAAGAGATGATCTCTATCCTCAGCTTCCATTTTACATAAAACATAGGTTGTATCCACAATGTCGTGCCATTGACTTTTAGTGTTGAGTCTGTTCTTAATCGTAAGCCACGAGATAAAAGAAGCTTTAGGTAGAATGACATTTTGCCATAAAAGAGAAGACCAAGGTACTTCAAGTAATCCCCTTGCAAAAATCTGATGGCAAGATTTATTGGAGAACTTACCACTCGGATCTGGCAACCAAATGATATAATCATCCACTGCTCATTATCTATATGAGGGAAATGTTGAACCAAAGTATCAAAGCCCCGAAAATTCCCTCTTCATTGACCATAAACGATCAAAGGTGAAATCTTAATATTAAGAGGAATTCTAATTCTCAAATGCTGAGTAATGGGTTAAGAATGAGTAGACTTATGTTCATCCACTTGTCATACCAAAGCCAAGTTCTTTCGCTGTTACCAATCATGTGCTTAATAAAAGGATAAATAAGGTCTTTTAGCTTCATCATCTTGATGAAAACTGTTAAGTACATGTATGTGTTAATTGCTTTCCTCATCATTATGATTATGGAAACCATGAACTTTATACGTTAAAGTTTGTTATGTTTGATCTACCTATACAAAAAAAATAATAACAGAAAAAACAAAGATGTATATTCGCATTTTTAAGTTTTCGAAACTACTATAGATTGTTTTTTGGAAGTTGATTGAACCATGCCTTTATTACGATTGCTTGCTATTAATCAAAATAATGTTCTGCATTTCTAGTATATGTGTGCATCATTTCTAGATTTGCGATTGTGTTTAGTTGCATTTATTTTTTAGGTTGAAGGAATGACAGAAGAATGCCTCTTGTGTTGAGGCTTCACTAGCGGCAAACATGGCCATTGGTGAGAAGGGTGAACCAATGGCGAGGGGGAAACTTGCCAAAAAAAGACGAGGAGCCTCAGGCACATGAAGTGATAGGTCCCAATCAAAGCAACAAAGTGTTGAAATCGATATTCTACTTAAGGTGAGAATAAACCGTGGTTTTTCACTATAAAGATCTTCCTCTCCTTCATTGATAACTAAACCAAACTTAAATACATACGAAGATAACCACTTTTCCTACTTCTCAGGACACGACTATAATAAGTGGTGAAACTGACACTGTGCAACACAGAGAATTAATCAAACTAAATAACAACTACTCCTATTTCTAAGCAAGCATTCAATGACCACGTGTAACTTATTCTGATTTAGTCAAAATACTTGGAATTCTTC
>JANZLF010000222.1:8935653-8946470 GCA_026546835.1 Erythroxylum foetidum
TATATTCAAATTAAATCCATTGTTAAATTATTAAGTACACAATGAGAACGTTATTGTTATATTCTATTATTTAAGAATAAAAATGAAAATTTGTTTATTACAAGGCTTATTGAGTGACTCAAGATCTCTTTAACCTGAATATATTTTATATTAAATTAATAGGTCCATGGTCATATAAATTTAAAGGCAAGGCTACAAATAACATCTATGATACGTTTTGGAAGGAGTTGTTATCTAACAGATCTAGTAATCATATAAGATGTGATTGATAAGGACTATCTATCTAATTTAAGTTTAGTTTATTTGTTAACTAACTCAAGTTCAACTAAATTTAAATGAAATCTTGATCAAGTAAAGATATTAAAGTAATATTTCTTAATAATATTGATGGCTATTATTTTGAATAAAACAGTGAGAGTAACCAAATATATTATTAAAGTCTTAATCTTATTTTGTAGTTATGGCATATAATCAATACTTGTTTTGTTACATTTATATTTTATTCTAAGTGAATTTTAATTTGTTTAGTATACTTGATAATAAATTTGTGAACCAAATTTCTTGGACACAATTGAATTTTAAAAAAGTTATATGTCGATTATGTAATTTTGTTATATCTCTTGTTGAGGATTTGTTAACAAAGTTTTATAAATATATTAACATCATATAGATGAAAAAATATATTGATATTTTGAGTTGACTAATGTTTGACAAACTTTGATGACAATATTTAAGATGTATGTCAACACCATGCTAGCACAATGTAAGAGGTTGCATGAAATAGAGCTGAAACGTATAATACATTGAAAGAATTGTTCCTCCCAATTCGGTCTACTAAAAGCATAAACATGGACAACAATTGAAGGCATTTGCTATAGAATTATAATATTTGTCATTAAAAAAGTAATTGGTTGACTTTTCTTGCCTGTACATGATATGATGGAGATCATATGTACTTGTAGTTTATGCTTATAAGTATTTAATATTTAATCCAAATTAAACATTATTACAATGATCAATGCATGATAAGAAATACATTATTCAGTAAAAGTAGTTGATCTAAGTTTATACAAATAATTTTATGTGTTGGATCAAAGGATAATTATGTTTAACATAAGTGGCAATAGTAGAAAGTTGGATAACCGAAACTATCATCTCATACTATGTTAGTTAAATCAACATAATGAGAATCATAAAGTTACATACAAGGTTATCTATGTCCTTTTGATTATGAATCATATGAAACTTGTTTAGTTGAAAATAACCAAATCAATCTTTAGTGAAAGAATGATGATGACATTGAATTGTTAAATCTTATAGATGTGATGTGTTAGATGTGATAACAATTTATAAAAGGATAGTACTTTTGTTTCATTAAACTACTTATGATTTTATGTGATATAGTCATATGTATTAAATGAAATATTGATTTAAAATTTTAAACAATTCAAAGTGTTTAAATCTAAGTAGAAATTAAGCATTAAGAATGTTGAAGCACCTTGATGAGTTTTAAATCGTGAGATATAAAATTTTTAATTGTCTATAAGAAACGAGATTCTTTAGTGAGTACCTCAATAACTAAATTTCATAATAATACAGGTTTGTGCAAGGAGGTATAGTGAGATATTATATGATGCAATATTTATTTCATTTATAATTATGCCTAGTACTACAACTTACCTTCAATAAAAAAATAGAAGGATTTGGCAGAAATATGTAAAATTGTTCCTCCTAAAAACATTATTCCAGAATAAATGGACAATAGTACTCCATTTAAATCAGTTAGTATGATTTCATAAGAGCTATAAAATGCCAAGTCTTTGAAAGAGTTAAAGTTAGCGATTTAAATACGTGATGCTTAGTTAAAGCATATATTATCCTGTATGTTTACAAAAAAATTAGATAATAGAAAGTTATGAGATATCTAAAATGCTGGATATAATCTTACAAGTCTATTGAACAAATTATTTGTTTCAATAAGTACTTATAGGGTAATGGTTCTCAAGTAGTGGTAGTAAGATAATGGTAGAAAAGTTCAAATTTTAGAACAATATATCTAATTGGAACTAATGCTTTTATTAATATATTTGATGTATAATTTAAAGGCTACGAGATGTTGAAATATCCACTTTCATGATGATTCAAACAATTTATTTAAAGATAATTGTGACTTTATCATATCTACAAGAAGTTTAGTAGAAGTATAGTTGCCCTTTCTAATGAGAGTATATAGAGACATATTGCTCACAAAGAAAACAATAATTAATATTTTTTAATTGTTGAAAATATAATATCTAAGAACAACTTTTGTTGAATATGAAAAGATAACAACTTAATTATGAGAATTAGATTTATATAGATAGATATGAATGTTATTTACCTATTTTAGTCCAAGTATATTGATAATATACTAAAGATGTTAAGTATTTGAGATATATTATACTTGTGAATTACTGAAGATATCTGTTATTCTATGTACGAATTGATATTTGTTTTCAACTTTATGTAGATATTAAATTTAGAAGTAAATCTTGGTTAAGGTATATTTTACATGGAATAATATTATTTTGAGATTAGAAAGGTTCCAATGTAGCACTAATTGCTAATAAGCCAAAATATATTTATCATTTAGTGGAAATGATTATTTGGATCATAAGTTCTTTAACGAACTTAGTATAATTCCTTGCAATGTTTAGACAATAATTTATTGTAAAACATTAGAATTATTGGAAATGTAAAAGGAACTAAGGTCACATTAAAGATCCAAGTATGTATTTAGGTAATTTATCTTAATTATGATGATAATCAAGATAAAAAAATGTAAAATTTGAACAAGTATTCATTGTAGAGAATCTTGTATAATTCTCTCGCTAAATTAATATGTCAACAGTAGCATGATCATCATATAGTAATATGGTCTAAGATAATTAAACAATTGACTTAGTGCAAGTGGGAAATTGTTAGGTCATGCCCAACAACCAATCAATTAGTTGTAGTTTAGTGACAAAATAATTTAAAGGCATTCTTTATCTTATTCATGTTCATATGTATATAATAAAGTCCATAAGATAAATATACATTACAAATGAATTTATGATGAGATCATAATTGTGAGACCCATATTGTATTTATGTATTATACTTAAATTGTTCCTTTCTTGTTCATACTTGTTCCTTTTGCCGCCAATCGCTAGAGCTACATCATTGTCGAGATTCTCCTCCGTCCTTCTGACCTCCAATTGTTGCAATCTAGTAGGTGCTCTTCTAAGTAAACCTCCCTCTCTCTCTCTCTCTATGTGTGTGCGTAAACGAAGTTACCAGTACACTCATTTTAAAGAGTAGTTAACGTTTTAGAATTTAGGGTTTTGTTTCTTGAGTTGTTCCTTTTTAGTGCCTAACTTTTTGCGTTTGGTTTGAATCCGTTCCTTGTGATCTAGTTTGGCTTAAGAATGTTTATTTAGGAATGGAAGTGGAGTTAGCGCTTGTGTTTGTTTTAGTTAACTAGTAATAAAGGACAATGATAAGTATTTGTCTCTCTTTTTTTTTCTTCCTTCTCCTCTTCTTCTTTTATTGTTTGTTACCTTCTCATAGATTTCACATCTTGTTCTTCGATTTGGGCTTGCAATGTCTCTCTTTTTCTTCGGTTTTAGCTGTAAGCTTCATTTTCTAACATACCCATTAAGCTTTCTATTGTTGTTGTGTTGTGTTGTGTTGTTTTAGCTATGCGATCATTGTTGATGTTGTAGTCTCTATGTACTAGTCATAGAAGTAACTAATGTTCTTGGATTTTCTTGATCTGTAAGTGGGTTAAGTTCAATTTAAAGCTGCTGCTGTTTGTTTTGGTTTCTATTTGTGATAATGGGGTGCACTATTGCTTTCTTAGGCTTGGTAGGTATTTATTTTTAAGGTTTTGAGTGTTCTGTGGTTGATAGATGGATGGGTTTTGGGTTTTTAGTGTTATAGATTTTAGCTAAGGATTGGATGTCTCTACGTTTGGGCTTCATTTAGTAATATAGTATTATTTCTACTGTTACTTTGATTGCTAGGAGTGTTGCTTTTGTTCTAAGTATATTGAGGTAATTGAGACTTTTGATAACTTTTTTTGTCCTCAGTGACTTGTTCTTTTGTGAAATTGTCTTTAATTTATGTGGTTATTACTAATCTAGCTTAATTTAGCAATAACTTGGAAAAATGGCGCTAAAAATGTATGAAGAATTGTGACGTGACCTTCTTGTGGTTGAATCTATGTTATTCATGTTAGTAATGAAATGGATAGTTCTAGTATTGCCTTGATGTGGTTTTGTGGATTCACATTCTCATCTTTACTAGTTTAAAATGCTTGTATTCTTACTAAGTGCTTTTATTTCTTCAGAAACACTAGTTGCCTGTTTCTTATTATAATAATTCCCGTGGTTGCACAACCTTCCTGCTTATGTATATGATATATATATGTATCACATAGCTAGTTCCCTTCGAGTTGATTATGCCATTTAGGACACTTGTCTAATGTGTAAAAAGACATTGCTTTGTGTATGTTTTTTCAAATGTTAATCTTAAGTACATAATTTTTCCTATTAACTTGATTTTTTTAAGAAAATGGGTTTTGATCGTATTTATTGTAATTTTTATTTATTTATATATTTATTGTAATTTTATTTACATAATAATTTAACGTACTAGTTTTACTTATTTACTCTTTAACCTACATCACTTTTTTATTGTCACATCTGCATGTTAGTCTATCGGAAACAACTTCTCTACTATGTAGGGGTAATGCTGCGTACTATCAGATATCTCCAGATTCTGCTTTATTGTGAAACTTCAGATTGGATGTGATGATGATGACTTAAATTATTCCTAATTATTGTTCTATTAAGATATGACATTAATAGATTGTAAAAAGACTAGCGTAAATTATATTTCTTTATTATGAATGAATTTGATATTATAAATTAAAGTATGGAGATACTTAAACAAAATTGTAGATGCTAGTTAGAAAACAAGTTTACTGAATTGACCTCATATGAGAATTCCATTTGGGCGTGACTTGTATGTCTATAAAAATTCTCACTTTAATTGTATAAGTGATCCCTTGATATAAGATCTCCATATTTATATTATAAAGGGATTGTTCTGTTTTAATACTACTTATGACCTATTCTAATCAGGGTTAGGTTAGTCGGTAGTCATTAGATATAGTATGAAATATATAAAGGTAGTTGAGTGATCAATATAAGATTCATTACCCTAAATTAATTAGAGAGAATGCTTCATTGTTCTCTATCAGTATTGATTTGAGAAATTCTTGAGTAGGATGGAATAACACTTTGAAAATAATTTCCAAATGTTATTAATTGAATTATTTACTAATGGCGGAGGATTAATATGATTGAAATCAAAAGGTGTAAATATTATTTCTATGCTTTATATATAATCAAAACATTGTATGATAAAAGAATTAAATTATATAAAAAATCATGATTAAAAAATTTAGTCAAAATTACTTTGACATTTTTAAATATTTAGGTGGTCATGATCTATTGTTAGACGTCAATCTTCATCTGTAGACATAAATTATTTTATTAAAGAATTAAAGATAAATTAAAGAAGTTTAATTTATCTAATCCTAAAAATGATTTAGAGTTATAATTTATATCTATTACTAACATATTTATGAACTTAATAGGTTACTCACAAAAAACGAGTTTAAAAAAAGTGTTTTAACTCAAAGTTAGATTAAATTATAAAGTTTAAAAAACTCTATGATTAATATAATATATTTAATAAATAAAGATAAATATGAGATATTAGATCTTATTTGGATATAATTGATATTTATTTGGAATTAATTGTAATTCTAATTAAAGATTAATTCAAATTAGAATTTTATTTCAATTAAATTACTAAAATATTCAAAACTTTTTATAAATAGGCTTAGATTTCAAGGGAGCTAACACTTCTTGTCTAAGCCTCTTTGAAATGGTTGATTTCATATACAATTCAAAGAGAGCAAACAAACAAAAAAGATTATGCTTCAGAATAAGATATAAATTATGATTCTTACTTCATTATGATTTATATGTAAAATTATTTTATAAAATATAAAGTAATTTTGAATTCAAGAAATCCAAACAAAAATTTTTTATATTTATCTTTTATATATGGATCCATTCTGCCTCGATTTTCCAACATAAGCAATCTATTTAGAAATTTAAAACCCTTTGATATGTTGGGCGGTGTTGGGCTGCTTTTTGATGATTATGAAATGACAAACTTGATTCTTCAAGGGAAGACTTAGACAGTTCCTGTAAAAAGTTAAAGATTAGTTTCTCGTAAAGACTTATTGATAGCCATAATTTTCTTGTCCCCACAGCCATGTAATTAATTCCGAAAACAAGTGTTTCTAGTGGATTTGGCACCAATGATACCTTAATTATATGATAATGATTCCCTACACAATGTGTACTTTAATTTCACCTTCCCCTGTAATCACTCGTTGAAAAAGTCTCTCCTTTTTATCTTGCAAGATTAGATTCTGACGATGATCTACGTCTGTGCCTACCTTACTTTAATCCCTTTCTTTCTCCCCCCTTTTTCCCCCTGAATTGGGTTAGTAATGATTATTTCCACCATTGATGAATATTGAAGTTCTAAGATTGGTTAGATGATTAGGACCTTAAAGCAACTTTGTCTTTCACTAAATGCACTCCTCAAGAACATGCCAAGCACTTTGCCGCCTCTTTTATCACTTGGAACTGTTTTGCTACCTTTCAATTGTTCCTTTTTGGAAAGGGTTAAGGGAAGATGGTGGTTATCCATGCCCTGATGGGGTATAAGTGGTTGTTGCCAATAGGCAGCATATTTCAGTAACAAACCTGCATTTTAACGATTACTGTAGCGGTTTTCAATAGGTCGCGGCTTAGTCTAACGAAAAAAAAAAAGGAAATTTTAAGAGTTGAAGTTTTCAATTATTATCCTAAAGTTGACCATCTTCTTCTGTTTATATTACATTCTTATTTTCTTGGATGGCTGTGGCTTTATTGCTGAACTTCACGGGACAAACTTGGAAAAGCAGATCTGCAATCATGAACTTGCGCACTTCGAAGCTCAAATGGAGTCACCATTACCAAAACCAAACAGCGGCGGCCAAATAGACGAATAATCCTGGACAAAACTCCGTTTCTGCTGCTTAATTAATATTATCGATCACCTGAAGCATTTTATCAGAACAAAGGCATGTTTCTGTCCTATAGAAACTTTTCTTGGACCCAAGCATTAGCTTCCACGTTGTCTTCTTTTTGACGATTTTGAACTCAAAAAGTGGTTTAACTTGTCTCCATCTTTCATTTCGTACTGAAATTTCAAGTTCATTCCGGGAATGAGGACAATTCAGCATTGTCTCAACGAGATGCAGATAAATTCATATCCCTGAACTAAACATTTGCTTCGGAAAGCGTGTGCTTCCTATGTTTCTTTTTTTTCTCAAGGGCCAATTTAGCTGGTGGGTGATACATTAAAAAGTCTATCATGAAGGGACTGAATTACTGTTTCTGAAAAAAGCGTTGGAAGAGTACCTTTTTTTTTTCATACCGAAGAAGCAAAACATTGCTTAAGGAGGAGATGCCACATGGGGCAACCAGCCCTCAACTTGTCGAGGAGAGGTGGGCAGTACATGAAGGCCCAACGGGAGAGCGAGACCCAGCTTGGCCAGTGAGTCAGCCAAGGCGTTGTTTTCCCGATAGACATGGCGAATGTCGACGTACCAGTTGCGGTCCAAGAGCTGGCGGATCTACCGAAGGATGGCATTGCCCCAGTAGTCGTCTCCTTCATCGGTAAGGAGGTCGACGACCTCTTTGCAGTCGGAATGGAGTTGGATTAACGGGTAACCGAGCTGGTAGGTGATGGTTAAGCCATGGAGAACGCCCCAGAGTTTAGCTTCGATCGGGGTGCAGGTGCCGATGTGCTGCGTGAACCCCCGGATCCAACGGCCCGTGTGATCTTGAAGTACCCCGCCAGTGGCCGCTTGGAAGGTGCGGGTTGTCACAGCGCCATCAGTGGATAGACGGACCCAGTTGGGGGGTGGGGGAAGCCACTGGCATGGTCGGTGTGGGTCGCTATTGCGGCGGCCGCGGGTGAGATCTTGGAATGCACGAACGACTTCCTTGCTAAGGGCGCAAATCGAGTGGAAGAGGAGACGCACGATGGTTGGAGTGCCATTGAAGACGGCCTCATTACGGGATAGCCAGAGACGCCAGCATGCAACAGCAAACCAAGTGCACCACGACGTGTCATCCTACAAGAGAGCAGCAGAAAGTAAGTTAAAAGATAGCCAGTCGCGAAGACAAGTACCTGACTAGAAAGTGGGTGGGAGGTGACTGTGAAGACGTGTCCATAAAGCTTGGCTACGGACACAGTCACAGACAACATGTAAGGCGGTCTCCAATTGGACACAGTTGTGACATGATGCGTCGGACGTAAAATGACGCCGGCGCCGTTCATGGTTAGTGAGGAGGGCCTCGCACATCAGGAGCCAGAGGAAGGTTTTGATCTTCTCCAGGCCTTGCCAGGCCCATATAGCAGTCCAAGGGGCATCGACCCAGGACTAGGTCGGAAAAGTGAGAAACTCGTAAGCCGAGGCCGTGGAGAAGAAGTTGGTCGCAGTGAATTTCCATGAAGGATGGTCAGGGCTGAGGGAGACACAGGGGGGAGGGATAGCGGCGATTCACGGCAAAACCTGTTGGGGGAGATGGGGCATAAACTCTGTCCAACGCCATTGGCTAAGTGCGGTAGCGTAGCTTGCCATTGTGCGGGTGGCGTCGAGAGGCGATAGTGGAGTGGTGATGAGGTCAATAAGACGAACGTCACCGGTTAGCCAGAGATCGAGCCAAAACCGCGTGGTCCGCCCGTTGCCCAGGCTCCAGCGGATACAATGGAGCCCGACATGCCAGAGCAAAGAGATTTGGCGCCAGAGAGGTGACGCTGGAGAGTGGGGGCAAGCAGGCAGGAGTGGACTGTCGGGCCAACCGTACTTGGCCCGAAACACCTGATAGCAGAGTTTGGGGCTGCCCGAGATAAGACCCCAGGCGAATTTGAGGAGGAAGGAGGTATTGAGGTCGCGAAGCTTCCAGAGACCCAGACCACCCCGATTTTTGGGCTGACAGACCGTATCCCATGCAACTAAGTTCAACTTCCAGGTAGTCGAAGTAGAGCCCCACAGAAACTTGCGACGGACAGAGTCGATGTCAGCGAGAACTCCTTTGGGCAGGGCGGTGCATTGCATAAGATAACTAGGGATGGATGTGAGGATCGATTGACACAGCACTAAGCGTCCAGCTAGGGCGAGTTTCTCGGGCCGCCAGAGCTCCGCTCGTTTTCGAATTTTGGAGGTAAGGTCCTGGTAGATGGATTTGGAGACCCGACCGTGGATGAGAGGGCCCCCGAGTTATTTGCCCAAATCCCCCACAAGTTGAACGCCCATAAAGGAACTTAAGGAAAGGGCGTGCTCTTGACTGATGTTGGGGGAACAATACATGATCGTCTTCTCCTTGTTTATCGCTTGGCCCGACGACTGACAAAATTCATCCAGAATAGCATTGAGGAGATGGATCTGGTCCACGGAGGCCTGCAAAACAATATCAAATCGTCAGCGAAAAAGAGGTGGGGTAGTTTGGTAGTGCCACCGCCGAGAGTGAAGGGGTGTCAGGAGCCATCCGCGACTGCAAGGTGAATTGCCTGGCTTAAGCGTTCCATGTAGAGAACGAAAATGTAGGGAGAGATGGGATCCCCTTGTCGCACCCCGCGGGAAGGAGTGATGGGGGATCCCAATTGGTCGTCCCAGAGGACTTGGGTTGATCCCGTGGCGAGGGTGCTCAGGATGAGGCGGTTAAGGGACTCGGGGAGGTTGGCATCAAGGAGAGTGTCGTGTAGGAAGGCCCAACTGAGGCGATCGAAGGCTTTAGCTAGAACAACCGTGATCGCTAGCCAACCTCGCTGGCCCCGGGAATGACGCATGGAGTGGATGATTTCCTGAGTAATGAAGAGTACATTTCAATCCATCAAAAAGAAATTCTCGTGTCTTCTGTACTATTAAACCATAGATTTCCTTCAATTTGTTTATGGTGCTATTGTTAATCTCCGATAACAATCAAAGAAAGTGTAAAGTTAGAACCATGAATATCCTGTTCGCTTGTACCATCTCCACCCGAATGCTTCAACGGGATGTGCACTATGTCGCCCCCTAGCACTGTGCATAAGGTTCTGTTGATTTTGATAAGTTGTGGCGTCCAAAATGGAGAGAATGCATCAAGACTTCATGCCAAACATTGAAGGTATGTCAATCTTATTGTGTTGTTAATGCTTTAAATAAAATGTAGATTTTGGCTTTATGATTATTGATGAACGCATATGTGAATAACAATTAGTATCAGAAGCTTCATGGTCATTTAATTTTAAGGCTTGTTTTTGGGTATAAATCCATGTTTTCAAATTGGTTTTTTAACAAAATGATTTTGAAATGATGCATTGAAGGAGTAGAAACCATTGTTGGTTGTTGTTGCCTTTTACCTTTGTTTTGAACAAAAAATCATGGTCTTTTGGGTGAGATTTTTAAAAGTTTCGGTGTTGTTATTAATGGCCTAAAAAGATCAAAGATTTTAAGATTTTGGAGTACTTTTGGCTTAAATGGATATGGGAAATCCATAGAGCATGAAAAATGGAAGAAAATACCTCAAAAATCGTCAGAAACTAAAGTTCAAAGGGCACAGGTCGACCTGTCATCCGGATTGAAGGACAGGGCAGTGACGTCTCGTCTCTGTTAAT
>JANZLF010000222.1:8978131-8988327 GCA_026546835.1 Erythroxylum foetidum
AATAAACAAAATAATAACAATTGTAATAATAGTAATATTAATAATATTCATACGTTATTATAATAATTATCATAATAACACTAACCAAAATAATATTCATAATATCATAAAAAATTATACTAGTATAAAATTTTATACTATAATAATAATAATAATTATTATTATTAAACATACTAATAATAATTATTATAATTATACATAACAACAATAATAATATTATTATTAACAATATTAATAATAAAAATAATACTAAAAATTACATTCTTTAACATCTACAAGTCTTTACACTACAGGGACATTTATGTCATTAACACTGTTTTCTGTCCTGAAGACGGCAACCAAACACATTTCTGTCCTTAGGACGTGGACAATTATCTCTGTTCTGTCCACTGCAACCAAACATCTCCCTGTCTTCAATTCTTGTCCTATCCTGTCCTGTCCTGTTCCGTCTAGTCCCGTCTTTACATGCTGCAGACGCTAACCAAACGCAGCGTAATAAAACTTATGGTCCTGGCCTTTTGTAGATGGCCTTGGTAAGACTACAATTGCTGTCTTGTTCATGGAGTTGCTATCAAACTTGTCCACTTGCGTTGCGTGTTGAGCTTGAGAGGCACTTCAATTTGTGGTGTTGAGACTTGAGAGGGCAACTTTGAATCTATCAAAACACTTGAGAGGCACTTCAATTTGTGCTCCTCTTTGAGAGGGACGCCCCATGAACTGGCCAAATTGATTCATTTTGGTATGGTAGTGGAGTGGAAGTCACATGCGTGAGAGTGAAATAGACCTTCCTTACGAGATATTTAAGTGATATCTATTAAAAATCTATAAACAAGCTTGCTTTTTCCGAGGGTGAGATATTTAAGTGATATGGACTCTCGACGTCGAAATGGTAAGTGCAAGTCCATCATAATACTGCCCAGTGCCCACACACATACAAATTACAGATAGCTCTGTTCTCTTTTCTCTCTCACCGTCAAAGTGATGAGAAATCAAAGGAGTTAATCATAACATGTACAAATTGGTTGGATAGGGAGCGAAGAAGAAGACATTTTATTGTACACGAACATGAAACAATTTGAGATTATAAATGCATCAGAACACATACATGTACGCAGAGTGACTATAAGCAAAATTTAATACATGAAAAATTGAGATATTTAAGCAGTTATGGGAAGGGGGGGTCTCCTCCATTGTGTGTTTTGACACCATCCATTAGAACTAGTGCGGGCATACACACCGCACAAAGAGGAGCACCTAAAAGAGAAAACAATAAAGAATGCGGAAAGTAAAAAAAAGAAAAACCAGACAAGTTGAATCTTGAACGTTCACAAGCCTCGTGATGTCGCTGTGTCACTTAACTTTAACCTTTGCTTCTTCTGATATATAACGCCAGACAATTATTATGTTTACTGTCCTTTAACAAGTGCATGCCCACTTTTCAACAATTATTGGCTCTCCAAGCCTAAGATTGTAGGAAATATTGGGTCTCAAATATTAATATTTCTTCGTTCAAATTTTTTTTATTTAATTTAACTAATTTTTAAATTTTATTTTATGATTAAACTTATTCAAAAACCAATTTATTATAAATATGAATTTTAAAAATTATTCAAATACAAATTATTATGTAATTGATGACTAATAACAAATATTATAAAATAATTGTTTTTGAAAGAACTATAAATTATATTCTAGTCATCTTAAATATTTTATGAAAAATATTGAAATGAGTAAAATTATTAAAAAGCTTGACATCTTGTATCCTTTGAGAAAAAAAGTTTATGGTTAAGTATAGTAAACTTGTAGTTGAGCTGCATATCACCCACTTTATTTTTGAAATTACTCAAGAAATCAAGGTTTCGAAGGGAAATAAAGTTTAGAGTTAAAGGTTTGCATGAACATCACATAGACAATAATACATGGATACGTAAGTTTGGGAAAAAATCCGAAGGATGTAATTCCGCAATTTATAAGTTCTACCATAATTACTTTGACTTGATTATGACGGTTGTTTAATGGAAAGCAATTATGTTAGCTATTGTCAATTTTTCAAAATTAAGACTCAGGTAAAACAATTAAATGAGCAACAAATAAATCAACAATTGAAATTTAATAACACAATTTGACACACTCAGTCTATATTTGTGGGGTTCTTATTCAACTTAATCACTTTCACCGAAATGCAATAGTTTTATGCAAGGTTTTATTGAGCCAACACCACTTATTCATTGACACTATCCACTTCTACTAATAGTCTTACACAAAACTTTACTAAACCGATACTATTCACCCCTTAATGCTACCTGCTTGTACTTACATCTTGTGAAAGTATTTCACACTTAATAACATGTCATCTAGAATTAACCTTAATAAATTTTATCAAAATACAATAGTTTTACACAAGATTTTATTAAGTCGATACTACTTATTTCTTGACACTATCCACTTGTAAGAATAATCTTACACAAGATTTTACTGAGTCGATATTATTCACCTCTTAACGCTACCCACTTGTACTTACATCCTGTGAAAGTATTTCACATTTAATAATACGATCATCTAGTATTAATCTCAACAGAGAATTTTTGCAACAACGGAAGATAATGAATGCGAAGATATACTCTTAAGTGACGAAAACAATAAAAACGTAAATAAAGAAATACTTGAGTTAAAAGAAAATACTCCCCTATGTGTGCTACTTCATCAAATCGAAATCATGAGAGGTCCAACAAGAATTCTGCTATGAACCTTTGAATTAATCACTGAAGCATTCCACATACAAAAACTATAAAACTCATCAAACGAACATGTGTTTCATCATTAAAATATCCCAAAAACACAGCTGTAACAATAACTGATTTACTACTTGTTTTTCACTCTAAAAGAACGATTATACCACTATCCAAAAATTCACTTTTATGCATATGGAACACAACAACAATGATTGCTCAAAATCACTGAAATTGCAATGCCAAAGATAGCTCAAATTGTAAAAAATACAGCTATTAAATCACCAAAAATTATGTTGCATCATCTTCAATAAAAAATGGTGATCTTATTGCTAATAAATCTTATCTTCTGTAGGATTTTATTTTTCACACTATCTTATTTTCAAGAATTCCACACAAACAAATTTTCTTATCATAATGACATATCAAATATATCCAACTACAAATAATGCCTAAAATAATTAATTAGGTATCTTAACCAATATCTTAATACTTTGTCCAACTCCTTCAAATTTGCCATACTTAGCAATTGTACAATGTTCGATGTCCATCAACATTTACGGAAGAAGCTCCACAAGAAGATCACACGAATAAATCATAATTAGATGATATACACTTTTTAAAAACTCATTACTCATGTTTGATACAAAAGCATATTTTCAAGTCTACAACAACAACAATAATAATCTGATAAAAGTCCTACTAATAAACTGAGTCTAAGAAGGTTCAATAGTAAGCAAACTCAAAGGAAAATAATTAAAAAACCTATAAAAAGGACATCTCTATGTGAGATCCTTCGTTAATATCCTAGAACACTAAAATTTTTTATTGAAACTTATGTCTTTGGTAAGTTTTAGCAGAGCTATATTATTCTTGATTACCTCACTTTAGTTCTTCTTAAACCTTCTTTTTCTCCTCTTACATTCTTTAAGTACAATCATCTCTCATCTTCTTACTAAAGTGTCAGAGTGTTTCTTTTTAATATATCGAAACTATCTACCTTTGTCTCTCTTAATTTTGTTAATGTTAGCCATTTTTAATTTGTCCATTACCATTGCAATCCTTATCTTATCTTTTCTAGTAAGATTGTACTTCCAACAAAGCATGATCATCTTTATTATTATTAACTTATGATTATACATTTGTTTGATGAATCAATTTTACTCAATAGGAATTCATCATCGTCATTATTAACACTCAGTTGAAGTCCTATTGAGGTGCAAGATATAAAGAAGAACGATAGTACGTTGCTTTACTTCTACCTGGTAGAGAGTATTAATAAATACATAACTTAATTTAAGTATAAATTGTTTAAAAAATATTCTTGAAAACAAAGTAAAAAGATAAAAATGTTTGCCTCCTTTCCAGTGGATTCTCGGGAGACTAAGTTACACATTTTTTTCTCCTTAATAAAATAAATCAAAATTTAAACTTTTCAATAATAAATTTTTTATACATTGGAATTTTTCATAACTGAAAAGTGTCTTAAATCTGTAACTCAAACATTAATTTGATCACTAATAATCGGTGGTAAGTTCCAAATATAATTTCAGTGGAATAAGACAATTTAAAATATAATCTTAGTTATACACATGAAAATATGATTTCGAAGAATCCTACATGGCATTGGCATTTTTTGTTGGAAATCTTTAGGCTTAATATATAGATATAGATAAAAGTGGCAAGCAGTCCCATTTTTATCTATACAAGGGAAAACACAAATTACAAGGTCCTTCGAGGGAGGTAAGTAGTCCCTTTTAGGGGCATAGAGTAGGATTTTAAGACATTATTAAGTATATATACACTAAGGACGAAGGGATGGACGACCACGCAATCGATCCCCATCGTCCATTTAATCTAACGGTTATTTTAACGTCTTTAACCGTTATATGTCATGGTTATTGTTGTTTTTTATTATCGCTCTCACTCTTTCGTTTCTCTCTCATTGTTTACCTCTGCGGCCTTGACTTCCTATGCTTCTTCGCCTTGCCTTTACCGGTCACCAACGCAGAACCTTCCTTACTTTTTTTTGTTATGTGTACAGATGGGTAATGGTTAGGGTTTACAACTGTGGTTTTGTATTTCCTTTTTCTTTATTATTATTATTTATTATGTGTACAGATGGGTCACTCTCCAACAAAGCCTTTCAGGTTTGGAGTTTGGCTTTTCAAGTTTACAACTGTGGTAAGCTCTTCTTTTTCTTGTGCGGTTAACGGTACTGTGGTAAGCTCTTCTTTTTTGTGTTTGCGTTCTTTGTTTCGACTTTCATCAATTTTTGTGTTTGCATTCTTTTCTTCGACTTTCATCGAGTATTTATTATGTATACAGATGGGTCACGGTTGGGGTTTATAACTATGATAAGCTTTCCTTTTTCTTCAGTCATGGTTTTGTATTTTCTTTTTTTTGGCGGTTTTATTTCAATCATGGTTTAATCGAGTTTTTATTATATGTGCAAATGGGTCACTCTCCAACAAAGCCTTTCAAGTTTGGAGTTTGGTCTTTCAGGTTTGCCTTTCAGGTGTGGAGTTTGGTCTTTCAGGTTTACAACTGTGATGAGCTCTTCTTTTTTCTTCTGCGGTTTTATTTTTATTTTTATTGTGTGTACAGATGCCTCACTCTCTAACAAAGCCTTTCAGGTTTGGAGTTTGGTCTTTCAGGTTTACAACTGTGGTAAGCTCTTTTTTTTTCTTCAACGGTTTTATTTCATATTTCATTATGTGTACAGAGAGGTAACTGTTTGCATTTATTCTGTGTACAGATAGGTTACGGTATTGTGGTAAGCTCTTCTTTTTTTCTTCTTTTATAGTTATATTTCAGTTATGGTTTTTTATTTTTGTTTGCGTTTATTCTGCGTACAGATGGGTAACTGTACTGTGGTAAGCTCTTCTTTTTTCTTCTATGGTGTTATTTCAGTCATGATTTTGTATTTCCTTTTTCTATTTGCGTTTATTGTGTGTACAGATGGGTTTAGGGTATTGTGGTAAGCATTCGTTTTTCCTTCCATAGAATAATGATTGATATTTATCCACTTTAATTTTTTCCTTCAATTTTAATGAAACTTTTATTATGTTCAGAGATGGGTCAACTGGATTAAAGGAGAGAGAGGATCAATTTTCTTTTTTGCTGCTTCATCAAGATTTTTTTATTCATTTTTTTGTGTGTAATTTCTTCTTCTTTTTGTTTGTTTGTTCCAGCAGAAATGAGTAAAAGGTTGCTTACAGACATTTTCATGTCCTGATGTGTTAAATTTAATTAAATCTAGCGGTGTGTTAAAGGTTCAAAACGCTATAAGCGTTACAAATGAGATCTTAATCATTTAATGTCTGATACAATTAACATTTCGCATTTAATGCCTCCGTTGTTTCTTATTAAAAGGACTTAACATTATTTTTAAAAAATTATTTGAGTCATCTGTCTTGGAGGAAACGAAGGGCCATCGCCTTGGTGAAATTTTGGCAACTCTCAATCACATCGCATTAAAATTCATTTGCGACTTGAGTAATCCTCCTTGGAGGAAACGAAAGGCTATCTCTTAAAATTATTTGGCTATGCACATACCGTGTAAAAGTTCTGAACGTTTTTTTGTTATTCCACTCGCAAGTTGATGAAGCGCTTCAATAAAATATTCTTAATCATAAAAGATACAATTAATTGAATAATTAATCTTTAATTTTTTGTGGTATTTTATTTCTATCGATAACTTAAAATATTTTTTAAATTAAATGTTCAATATCATTGTTTTATTGTTTTCTTACAAATTATATGTATTAAATTGACATTTAATTATTTCCTTATTATTAGCAATAATAGACAAATTATGGTTAAGATGTAAATTTCATATTATAATTAAAATTATTATAACAATGAAAGTTTAAAGTGATGAAGCAATCTATAACGAAAGCAGAAACTAAGACGAAGCGTAAGCAATTATCTAAGATGGAAACAGAAAGTGAGAGAAAGCTAAAGTCAAAGTGAGACGAAGCGGGAGAAAAAGTGAGACGAAGCTCAAGAAACTAACACGAAGAAAAGTAAGACGAAGCAGAAGCGAAACTAAGACGAAGGAAAGTAAAAGGAAGAAAAGTGAGACGAAGCAGAAGCGAAACTAAGACGAAGAAGAAACTAAGACAAAGTGGAAGCACTAATCTAAGAAGGAAGCAGAAAGTGAGGCGAACTTGAAGTCAAAGTAAGACGAAGTTGAAGTCAGGGTGAGACGAAGTAGAAGAAACTAAGACGAAGCGGAACAAACTAAGACAAAGAAAAGTAAGACGAAGCAGAAGCGAAGGGAGTTTATGATTATTAGAATGATACTAATATTAACTATAAATATGAAAAATTAGTATATAAGATTTATAATAATAAGTATATAAAATAAAGTGGGGAAATAATGATAATAATAATAATTAAACATTCAAAGAATAATTTACTGTGGTAAGCTCTTCTTTTTTCTTCTTCTTCTGTGATTATATTTCAGTCATGGTTTTGTATTTCTTTTTTCTGTTTCTGTTTTTTGTTTCCACTTTCTTTTATTTCATTATGTGTACAGATGGGTAACTGTTTGCATTTATTCTGCATACAGATGGGTAACAGTACTGTGGTAAGCTCTTCTTTTTTCTTCTGACGTGTTATTTCAGTCATGATTTTGTATTTCCTTTTTCTGTTTGTGTTTATTTCGTGTACAGATGGGTAAGGATACCGTGGTAAGCTTTTCTTTTTTCCTTTCCTACAGTAATGATTGATATTTATCCAGTGTTTTGGTAAGCTTTCCTTTTTCCTTTCCTACAATAATGATTGATATTTATCCAGTTTAATTTTTTCCTTCGATTCATCAAGATTTTTTTATTCGTTGTTTTGTGTAATTTCTTTTTTTTGTTTGTTCCAGTAGAGATAAATAAAAGGTTTCTTAGAGACATTTTTATCTCCTGTGTTAAATTTAATTAAATCCATATGATACAATTAACATTTCGCATTTAATGCCTCCGTTGTTTCTTATTTAAATGACTTAACATTATTTGAAAAAAATGATTTGAGTAATCTTTCTTGGAGGAAACGAAGGGCCATTGCCTTGGCGAAATTTTGGTAGCTCTCAATCACTTCGCATTAAAATTCATTTGTGAGTTGAGTAATCCTTCTTGGAGGAAACGAAGGGCTATCTCTTAAAATGATTCAACTATGCACACTTTTCAATCAGGATTTGTCAGAGTTCAAGATTAGGTTCAGAGGTCCATTTTTTGACTACTAAACTTTTTGAACGTTTTTTTGTTGTTCCACTCGAAAGTTGATGAAGCGCTTCAATAAAATATTGTTGAAAGATACAATTAATTGAATAATTAATCTTTAATTTTTTGTGGCATTTTATTTTTATCAATAACTTAAAATATTTATTAAATTAAATGCTCGGTATCATTGTTTTATTGTCTCCTTACAAATTATATGCATTAAATTGAAATTTATTTATTCCCTCATTATATGCAATAATTGAAAAATTATGGTTAAGATGTAAATTTCATATTCTAATTAAAATTATTATAACAATGAAAATTTAAAATGATCAAGCAATCTAAGACGGAAGCAGAAACTAAGACGAAGCGGAAGTAATAATCTAAGACGGAAGAAAAAAGTGAGACGAAGCTTAAGTCAAGCTAAGACGAAGTTGAAGTCAAACTAATATGAAGCAGAAAAAAGTAAAGTAGTAATCTAAGACGGAAGCTGAAACTAAGACGAAGTTGAACTCAAACTAAAGTGAACAGTAACTAAGACGAAGCGAATGAGCATTAAGTAAGACGAAGTGAATGAACATCGAATGAACAAAGATGAAGCGTCTTAGATGAACAGCAACTAAGACGAAGCGAATAATCGCTAACCTACACGAAGCGAATCCTCTGCTTCTTCACCTTGCCTTTACCGATCTCCAACACAGAAGCTTCCTTACTTTTCTTTGTTATGTGTACAGATGGGTAATGGTTGGGGTTTATAACTGTCGTTTTGTATTTCCTTTTTTCTTTATTGTTATTATTTATTATGTATACAGATGGGTCACTCTCCAACAAAGCCTTTCAGGTTTAGAGTTTGGCCTTTCAGGTTTACAACTGTGGTAAGCTCTTCTTTTTTGTGTTTGTGTTTTTTGCCTCGACTTTCATCAATTTTTATGTTTGTGTTCTTTGCTTCGACTTTCATTGAGTTTTTATTATGTGTACAGATGGATCACGGTTGGGGTTTATAATTGTGTTAACCTTTTTTTTCTTCAGTCATGGTTTTGTATTTTCTTTTTTCTTCAACAGTTTTATTTTAGTTATGGTTTCATCGAGTTTTTATTATGTGTATAGATGGGTCACTCTCCAACAAAGCCTTTCAGGTTTGGAGTTTGGTCTTTCAGGTTTACAACTGTGGCGAGCTCTTCTTTTTTCTTCTGTGATTTTATTTTTATTTTTATTGTGTGTACAGATGCCTCACTCTCTAATAAAGTCTTTCAGGTTTGGAGTTTGGTCTTTCAGGTTTACAACTGCGATAAGCTCTTTTTTTGTTCTTCAACGGTTTTATTTCATATTTCATTATGTGTACAGATGGGTAACTGTTTGCGTTTATTCTGTGTACAGATAGGTTACGGTATTGTGGTAAGCTCTTCTTTTTTCTTCTTCTGCGGTTATATTTCAGTTATGGTTTTTATTTTTGTTTGTGTTTATTATGCGTACAAATGGGTAACGGTACTATGGTAAGCTCTTCTTTTTTCTTCTGCGGTGTTATTTCAGTCATGATTTTGTATTTCCTATTTCTGTTTGCGTTTATTGTGTGTACAGATGGGTTTAGGGCATTGTGGTAAGCATTTGTTTTTCCTTCCCTAGAATAATGATTGATATTTATCCACTTTAAGTTTTTCCTTCAATTTTCATGAAGCTTTTATTATATGCAGACATGGGTCAACTGGATTAAAGGAGAGAGAGGATCAATTTTCTTTTTTGCTACTTCATCAAGATTTTTTTATTCGTTCATTTGTGTAATTTCTTCTTCTTTTTGTTTGTTTGTTCCAGCAGAGATGAATAAAAGGTTGCTTACAAACATTTTATGTCCTGATGTGTTAAATTTAATTAAATCCAGTGGTATGTCAAAGGTTCCAAATGCTGTAACCGTTACAAATGAGATCTTAATCATTTAATGTTTGATACAATTAACATTTCACATTTAATGCCTCCGTTGTTTCTTATTTAAAGGACTTAACATTATTTTAAAAAAAAATATTTGAGTCATCTGTCTTGGAGGAAATGAAGGGCAATCGCCTTGGTAAAATTTTGGCAGCTCTCAGTCACATCGCATTAAAATTCATTTGTGATTTGAGTAATCCTCCTTGGAGGAAACGAAAGGCTATCTCTTAAAATCATTCGGATATGTGCATACCGTGTAAAAGTTCTGAACGTTTTTTTGTTGTTCCACTCGCAAGTTGATGAAGCGCTTCAATAAAATATTCTTAATCAT
>JANZLF010000222.1:9199971-9211003 GCA_026546835.1 Erythroxylum foetidum
TTGGCAAGTGGCAAGTCTAGAGTCTTCTAGGTTGGTGGTGCTTGTCTATAAATAGGCAATAGCACCATTTGTTGTTGAACCACATAAGAAAGTGAGAGAAGTGACTTGAGAGAGAGAGAAGTTAAGAGAGAAAAGTGTAAGGTGTGTGGTGTGTCTCCAAAGTCCTTCTTTGCCTCTTGTTTTGTACAAATCCTTTGGTATTTTGAGTCTTGTATTTGCGTCGTTTCTTAATAAAATTATCGTCGTTTTCTTAACACACCCGTCTACATTTTTTTTAAAAAAAATTAATAAAATAACATTATTTTGCATATTTCCTTTGAGTCAAGCGGTCTTGGCCCAAGTTATCATTAACTAATATACTTCACAACTACACTTATACAATTATTACAATAAGTATTTTCATAGATAAATAAGTAATGTTTTATGTAAAATTCTCCATATCGATTTGTTTCAATAAATAGTTATTTAATAAATACTCACATATTTATTTAAGCATCTTTATATTTTTGTTTATGAGTTGGGACCACTTTTTCCATAAAGAATGAACATAACGTGGTCTAATCTTTATACTAATAAAAAAAGAAACATTCTTTCTAATTATTTTATAGAGACAAATCTTATATTAATTATTTAACTATATCTATATAGTCTATACCATACCCATTAATTATCAATTGAATTATCTTTGACTAAAATATGTCATAAATAATATCAAAATATAAAAATCCCTATATGCGATACTTTAGAGATTTTAAATTAATGATCAGTTTACAATCATCAAAATAAGTTTTTCTTAATAAAAAAATGAGTAATGTTCCGTATATAGTTCTCATTAAAGGTTAATTCACTAAACTTATTCCTGACAAAGCGTTCACGTATTAATTTAAGTATTTTTGTACTTTGATCTATAATATCAACTACTCTTTTATAAAGAAGAAACACAACTAATTTTCATTAAAAAGGGTAATTTCCTTCATTTTAAGTCAATTTTAAATGATTTTTATCAATGAATAATTTATTGAAATATTATAAAATATTAATCGATCTAATTTAAATTTTAGTACAATAAGTATTAAGGTATAACTTTTTACTCTTATGTCATAAATGTCGGTTGTTTTCTGGTCTCAACTCAGGTTTAATTGTTTTTGTTTCTAGTCACTTTATAGGCTGGAATCTCAGGACATACTAAATAGTCACACTTGTTAAATTTTATATAATTGGGTTTAAATAAACTAAGTACATACAAGCTCAAATGAGATTCCTTCCTAAAACTAATTCATATTAGAAGGAGTAATTCATTAAGCCTATATGCATACTCAAGGTCATATATTCTTTCGATGCCCCTTCACGTGTGGGCTAATTTACGGCCCAACACGTGCCACAATTTATCGCGACGAGGTGATGACGAGTAATTTAAGAGCAACCCTCTCTGATATCATGTTAAAATTTTATATAATTGGGCTTAAATAGGCTGAGTACATACAAGCTCAAATGAGGCTCCATCCTAAAACCAATTGGTATTAGAAGGAGTAACTCATTAAGCTTATATGCATACTCAAGGTCATATATTCTTTCAATGTAGGACAAGGTCCCACTTATATTTCAACAACACTGAGTTACGATATCTACAATTTCATTGCAAAAGAAGTGATGTTTGAATTCCTATACTTTACATCAAATAATCATAATCGGATGTTCTTAGAAACAAAGAACTTGTTCTACGATAAACATCAATTGAATTGAAACAACTTCTAACTATATGTTGATCTTTGCTTGAATATTGCAGCAATGCATTAATTATAGCCATTACAGCATTTTTATTAGTTTAAACTTTTTCAAATCTTATATTATTATTTTAATTTTAATTTTTTAAATAAAATTTATAATATAAACTTTTTTAAATTTAAAGATTGATTAATTTATTAAAATTGATTAATTAATTTATAAATTATAAAAATATTAAATTAAATTTAAAAATTGATTAAGTTTTTATTATTATATTAGCACACATACATATTAATGCAATATTAAACATCATGTAAATTTATGATGAAGTTTTTTTTACTGAGAATGCTTGTGAAATGCAAATAAATTATACAATATATTATATATGTAGAATAATTTATTTTGATTTCAACAACTTATTTTAATGGATTAATTTACTAAAATTGTTTAATTAATTTATAAATTATAGAATTTCATATATAAACAACTAATTTTACTAAATATTTTTAATAAGCAGCTGGTAAAATTAGTTATTCAATATTAACTGTTTATGTATAAAATGATCTATAAGTGCATGACTTTTAAAAAACTATAAGGATATATGTATTATATCTTATAATTTAAAAATTAATTAAAAAATTTTAGTAAATTAAACAATTACAATAAGTTATTGAAATCAAAATAAATTATTTCACATATAAAATATATTGTATACTTTTTTTACATTTTACTAGCATTCTCTGTAGAAAGAAAAACTTTATCATAAATGTACAAGATGTTTAATATTATATTAATATGCATGCATGCTAAAATAATAATAATAATACAATTAATCAAAAATTTTAATTTAATTTAATATTTTTATAATTTATAAATTAATTACACAATTTTAATAAATTAATCAATTTTTAAAATTTGAATTTTTATCTTAAAATTTTATTTAAAAATTATAATTAAAATTTTTTTAAAATGGAAAAATGTGTCACAGGCGTGAAACTTATGTCACGCCTGTGGCACAAACCAATTATTTTGTTTTTTATTTTTATCATTTTAATTTTAATTTTTATAAAATTAATAATAGCATAATTAAAATTAAATTTTAATATCATTTTTATTAACTGATAGTATTATACTTCAAATTAAAATGATAAAAAATAAAAATAAAAAAGACTCATGGGAGCGACTTAAGTGTTACAGCTGTGACTTGTGTCATGCCTGTGACACTTATGTGACGGATGTGATAGTTACGTTTAAGTGATCGAGTTGCCTAAAATTTAATCTAAAAAGACGACATTTTATTAACTGGACAGAGTTGGAGAAAATAAGGCTAGATAGATGATCCTGTCTTTTAATTAATAGCTCTACAAAAAGTCTAATTAAGTATCTATTATTATCTCAAATAATTTTACACACTGGTCATACTAAAATAATTAATATTCATTGCATCCTAGCATTATTAAAATAGTACTCAATATGGACTTATTTAAACCTTTGTGAAGTGTGAAGGTGAAAATTATACCTTTAGTTAATGTCTAAAAATTATTTTTAAGATCACATCAATGCATAATAGGTCCAAATTGTCTAGTTGTGATGTGATGTAGATTGAATTTAGGACTCGTATACTAAAAGCTACCAAAAATTTGGTCTGGATTTGAGTGATACCATTATCATTTTGAAAACGTTAAAGTTTAATGGAATACTATAGGTAAAGTTAAGGGTTAACTTTTTAGGAAATATTATGGGGTAATATGTACCCCTTTTTGTAATTACGATAGAGAAAAACAACATATTTTAGTTTAATGATACAAACATAATAAATTAAATAAAATTATTTGTTTCAAATAATGGTTACTAAAAAAGAAAAAATCTCATATATTATTCCTCATAACTATCAGTAGCAATAACATTATTTTTGTAATTATGACATTCAATATGATAAAATCAATTTCAAATTTTATTTCCCTTTAAAAGATTGAAGAATTTGATAAATGTTTTACCTAAAATTAATAATATTCATTATAAAAGTTAAGATGAGAACAACTTAGGAAAAAAATAAGTTATATAATAAAAATTAATAAATCACCCTAAAGAAAACTTGAAATCGACGTAATATATGATTTCTTTTATTTGTTTGGATTGTCATTTAGTTTCAAATTTCTAACTTTTATCAATATGTTGAAGAGGTAACTATTTTGACATATCTCGTATAAGAGTTTAAAATACCATACAAAATAAAATAGGGTATACTTATATTTAGAGAAAGGGAAAAGGCCTAAATTGGTCCTCCAACTTAGATGTGACGTGCACAAAAGTCCGACACTTTTTTTTTTGCCAAAGTAACCTTAAATTTTTCAAAAATTTCTCTTTTAACTATTGCGTCACTGGAATTTTGAGTTTGTTCAACATGCTTCACCTTTATGGCAATGTGTCAAGTTGTGGTAATCTGTTAATGTGTATTTACATTATTGTCTTATAATTGCAACTTGTTTCTTCAACCAACGG
Organism: Erythroxylum foetidum; assembly: GCA_026546835.1. Lineage (NCBI taxonomy): Eukaryota > Viridiplantae > Streptophyta > Magnoliopsida > Malpighiales > Erythroxylaceae > Erythroxylum > Erythroxylum foetidum. Next base: position 9,204,199 of record JANZLF010000222.1, read on the forward strand.
AGTGTTTAAACAATGTTTAGTTTAATATGTAAAACCAACGTTTGCATTTTGTAAGAATTTCTAACCCTTAAACATGAACTCAACATTTTGATAGTAATTAAAAAAACAACAGAGTCAAACAGGAGGTTGGAAATGAGGGTGGAGGAAGAGATTGGCCTTGGGGGATTTGGAGGGATATCTTTATGACAGAGGAGTAAAAAGGAGATTCTCGTTGGCAAAGTGTGGCTAATTGTTTTACAACGAGATATATTAGCGATTTTTCAAATTTTTAAGATTTCAGTTTCTTCTTAAACTGAGGAATTCAATTTTTATAGAATCAACTATTATTAAATTAGTGATTTAATGCCTAAATAAGAATTGACAAAGAGGTTGGACTAAGGAGTGGAGGAAGACAATATATTCATGATAAAGGAGTAGGAGGAAATTCTTTGTGAAAATAGTCATTCTTGTATGCATGTTGTGGCCTTAAAAGATTATGAGGGATATTTTCATGACAGAGGATATTCTCGTTAGCATGGTTTGGTTAATTGGTCCAGAGTGAGGTAAATTGACGATTTTCCTAATTTATATAGTTGAACTTCCTGCTAAATTGAGGATTTCAGTTTTAATGAAAGTTTTTATTATTAAATTAAGGATTTGCTTCATAATTGAGGTTGAATAACTTATTTCTCTTTTAATTCTTATTTTATTATGATGTTTAATCCCATTGAAAAAGGAAGTCTATTTCACTACGTGGGAGAAATTGATAGGCAAAGATTTCACTACGGGGGGAGAAATTGATAGGAAAAATTAATTTCAATACATTGGTGGTAGTAAAATATTAGTTGAAGTTATTGACCTAGATAAATTATATTGGATTGCTAATCATAATTGGTGTGATAAATTGGAGAACACATATTATAGGCAACCAAATAAACATGAAGAAGGTGGGTTGATTGGGATTGTAGGTGACTAAAAAATATTTGATTTGATTTATATTATTGAAACTATGAAAGAGTGGATGCTTATTTTGAAGGTGAGCATAATGAAGACAAAGCATCAAAGTGGATAATATGGATGATGGTGATGATAACATAGATCTAACTAATGTAGAAGAAGATAATCATTACATAGAGGATGAGATGATTATCTTGAGATGATTATCTTTGAAGTACTATAAATGATAGAGAAAATATTGAAGAAAAAATTGTATTATTAAATGACAACGATGATAGTGGTGTGTTTATTGAAGATGTGTGTATTGAGCATGAAGTTTTGAATAATGTACATGATGGTAAGCCTAATGTTTTGAGTTTAGAGCATGAATTTATAAATCCTGAGCATGATGATGTTGCTATTGAGCATGGTGGTGTTAATACTATACATGATGTTGTGAATACTAGACATGATATGTTAATGCTTTTGTTGATAATATTCCTAGTGTTTCTGCTAATGATAATGTGCCTAATAGTTCTACTAATGATAATATGCCTAACGAAGATGTGCATAATGCTTCTACTGAAAATGATGACAGTGATAGTGAATTGGTGACTGATTTGGAATGTGAAAGTGAAAGAGATGATGATGAGCTCCAAGTTGTCAAATCAAAATATAAAGAGAGGAAGTCCAATAAAAGAAATAAAGATGAGATTGTGAATAATGATATTGAAAACCATGAAAATGAAAAATGGCATAAAAATGAATAAGAGGATTTTGCATACGATAAAGGTAGTGAGTATATTGACAGTACCCAAGTTAATATTATACAAGTTTAGATGAAGATGTTGATAGTGCATAAAGAAGAGGTAAATGTAGAAATCTATATTATGATCCATCATCTAATCTTCCTACTTGGGATGTAGGTTTGAAGTTTAAAGATGCAAAAGAATTAAGGAGATCATAATTATATACCCCATTACAAAGATTTTGGGTTTGAGATACATAAAAAATGATAATCGAGTGAGAGTTATATATAGATTATAGCGCCCTTGGTTACATTTTGCAAGTTTGGAGAGAAATGATAACATTTTTTCGTGAAGAGATATGAACCTTAGCAAAGTTGTACAAGGACAAACGTCAATAAGCTCATATCATCAAAATGGATTGCAAGCCATTGTAAAGACATGATTGAGTTACAACCATATGTTAAGTTTGTTCAGTTAAAGTACTTACTAAGGACAGAGTTTTAAGTTGGATGTGAGCTTGAACATTTGTAAGAAAGCAAATGCAATTGTGGAGGAATTTGCTAAACTCTTAGGGTGGACAATTAGAATAAGCATTAGTCATAAAGGTAAAAGAATCTTTACAAGGTGCTATATTTGTTTTAGTGCATGTAAAAAGGGTGAGAGTGATGGTTGTAGACCAATAGTAGGACTAGATGGATGTTTCTTGAAAGGAATATGTAAAAGACAATTATTAGCTGTTGTTGGAAGGAATGAAAACAATCAAATATTTTTGATTGTTTGGGGTATGGTTGATGTTGAGTGTATTGAAATATGGAAGTGGTTTCCAAAGCTTTTTATTTTAAATCTACAACTTGGATATAGTAGTGGCTTCACATTCATATCTTACATGAAAAAAGTATGTCTTTATTGAATTAATAATAAATGTTTATATATATACACTTAATGAAATCTTTTATTTTATTTATTTATATTTTTATACAAAGTCTTCTACATGCAATGAAAATAGTTTTACTAAATATTGAGCGTAGAATGTGTGTAAGACACATTTATGCTAATTGGAGACAGATACGGAATGAAGATGATCTAAAGTTTTTGTTTTGGAGGACAATTAAGGCTATATTTATCCTAATCTTAAGTATCAGTTATATGCACGAAATGATTTGAGATCAAGTTGCGTTGAAGATCTATTATAGTATCTTTAGATATGGTGCTAGGTAAATTTCAATGTCATTTCTAAATGTGATTCTATAGATACATGAGTGAGACTTTCAATACATGGATCTTAGAGGCTAACGTGAAACATATAGTTAGCATGTTAGAGCATATCAAGAAGGTGGTAATGAAGAAGATGTATGCAAAGGGAAAAATGGGATAGTAACATATCACCAAAAGTTTATGTTAGAGGAGATTAAGAAAGTGAGCTCTAGTTGCTTTGTTGATTGGAATGAAGTTGATGGATATGAAGTTGAGTAAGGATTAGACATGTTTATGTGAGAATTAGTAGTAACATTGATTAGACCAGTTTTACGTGAGAATTAGTAATTGTACTTGTACTTGAAGATATTATGATTTGACAAGGATTCTATACCCTCATGTTATGGCTACCATTTTCCATAACCACCAAAATCTTGATGACTACATTGATAAATGGTATAGCAAACTTGCAAGCATAGAAGTAAACTCTCGAGCCACTTAATGGACAAAGATTTTAGTCCCCCTATGAAGTTATTGAGCTACTTCCAATAAGAAGAATGCTTGGTCGAAAAATAGGAAGAAAGAAAAATTTAAGCAACCTAAAATACGAAATGCAACTAGATTTGGAAGAAGAATGACTTGCACCAAATGTGGACAACAAGGCAATAACCAAAGATCATGCAAAATTCTTTTAAATGTAAGAAATTTCTTATTAATTATGGGCCTTTTTTATATTATCAGTTCACTATTAACCAATCAATGTTTAAAAATATATAGATAAGTATTAGGATCATCTAGTACTAATTTTAAGAGAAAATAAGGAGTTCAATTTATGAATTCAACACATATTGCATAAAAAAATTACATATGCTGAAGAAACTAGTGAAGATAAGAAAAACATGCAAACAATAATTAGAGAAAGAGATAGAGTGAGCGGAAGAGGTAAAGGTAGGACCATGGGTAGGGGCAGAGGGAGAAAGATTAGCGGATATAAAGTATACTTCAATGATTTAACTGACTCAATTTAGTATCATGTAAGTTAACTGAAATTTGGAATATGTTAATATCAGTATCTAAACTTTTGTTTTAAGTAATTATGTTCATTTTCATGTTTAAACATCATAAAGATAATGTTCAAACCATGAGGCTAGATAGCTCACAAAGGTCCTTTACTGCATATTCTAATATCCAAATTGAAATTAATTTCCAACCAACAGGATTGCAATGTAATTATGGGAATAACGTCTTTTCATCCAAGAGGATTACAATGGAATTGGGGGAATAATTGTGCCATTTCATTTACCTTATGCTTTAAGAGGGATGCAAAAAGAAGAAGGCATAGAGATTCAACCTTAAGAGGAAGTGAAACTTGAGTTTTGAGCTTGTAGTGAAGTTCTCTTTGGGAAATTATTCCATTTCGAACCTATTTGAAAATTGTAGTTGTAATGAACTTGAAATTGCTTGTTATTATGACATTTTAGAAGTTGGTGAAATAGAAATTAGTTAAATAACTACTAGAAATTAGTTAAATAACTACTAGAGATGTACAATACTTATGCCATTTGGGAGTTTGTTAAGCATTGAAATTATCATTTTGGAGTTGTTGTGCATATCATTTCCATTTAATTTACTAACAATTGAATACAAAAACAATTGGATATAAGATGAACTACAAATATCACTAGAAAAGTGAATAATATATTTGTCCTTATAAGTATAATATATCCTTAATCTAAAAAGATAGTCCTAACAAATTACCATAGCATAACATCAAATTTTAAGAAGTTCATATTCTTCAACTTTTCAATAATTATAGTTATAAAAATAGTTATAAATAGTACAACATGTACTCTGTAATTATAGATGACGTTATACAATCTTCTTGTGTCATATATTGTATATTTTAGTGTTACTTTCACTTCTACCAAGTCACCCTATTGCTCATGCACATATCATATTTCAACTTCTTGTTCTCGACTTTTGACCTTTTATTCTCAAGTCTCAATTTATTTATGATACATTTTGCCTTCTCACTAAAATCTTCGTTTACTCATCTAAAAAAAATACATTCCCCTTCCTACAATAGTGTTGTGTTAAATAGTATTAGTTACCAATAACATTTATTCTACTAGATACCAATAGATTGATTGTTAATAAGGAAAATATCTCATAGTTAGGGCATCCACAAAATCTTCTTCTAGGATTCTCATTGGTCTATGAAGTAACCAAACGACTTCGACTTCTACATCGACCCCTTCGACTTAAGTTTGAAGATTTACCATCTATTAGAATTGACAAAGTCCTATACAAATTAAAAATGAAAACAAGGTTTAGGATGTTAAAAGCCCAATATAACTTAATGTAACAAAAAGGGTTTGCTCCTATTAGTTTAAAAAATTTGAATTATAACACCAAACACCTCTCGAATTTCATTATACTTCAATTTATTTTGCTCTTATATATAACTTAAGGTAACAAAAAGAGGTTTGCTCCTATTAATTAGTTTATAATAAATTGAATTATATCACCAAACACCTCTCAAATTTCATTATACTTCAATTTATTTTGTTCTTATAAATTGAAGTATAAGAGCAAAATAAATTGAAGTATTACACAAAAACTCTTATCAAAATAAATTGGTCCTCCATAATTTGCAGATCCTAATATAATTTGCATAATCATGTATGTTTGGAATGTGACTGGAACAACGGTTGATTTAGCGGCAACCAAGCAATGACGAGTTGGGGTTATCAATAAGTAAGGGTTGAATTAGCAAGAAAACCCAAATGAACCTACGTGAAGCAACAAAACCCATATTGCTTGTATAGTGTAAGAGACAGAGATACCTTAATTGAATCATGAGGCTAGAGAAAAATGAAAGTTCATATATACACATACGCGAATGCTGGAGATCGACGCTAGGTAGAGAAAAATGTTGGGAAGGTATGTTGAGTTATTAGCATACTGTTCTTTTTTGGTAGCAAAATAACAAAATTATCCTTCTTTTTATTCATTCTAACAAATACAATGCTACTAGGGCTGAACATGTTGTATAAGCTCAATCTCTCGTGGAAGTCCAGGTTAAAAAAGAAAGTTTTGAAAAGTTCAAGGTTATTTCGGTCAAAAAAAAGTTAAAGGACTTTTGTACACCTCATACCTAAGTTGAAGGACAAAATTAGATTTTTTCCTTTAAAAAATTAATTATGAATAAGAAAATAATTAAGTATATGCGTCAAAATTCAAAAATTAGCAAGCATACACGATAAGAAAACTATGGACGTTAATAACCTTGTAATATAATTGGTTAATATATTTTGTGTTTTACCTACCAATAATTAATGATGTTGTGAAACAACAATTTAATAATAAGATTATTGAATGATTGTGATACGTTTAATGAATAGAATCTTAAAAATTTGTAAGATAATTAGTATATTATGTAACATTTAATTTGTAAAATTAAGAATGGAAATACAACAATTAAGGGTCTACATATTATTCGAGAACCGCCCTGGAGTCTCTTGGCGGCTCTGCTCCGCGACATGCAAGGAACCAACTTTCCGCGATCCCTTCGTGGGGGATTCCATTTTAATAGATAGTATTTTGTTTTCTTTCCCTTGTATCCCAAAAAAAAAATGATTATAATTAAAAATCCAAAGAGTTGATGATAACAATCAAAGTATTAATCATCTCAATTTTATTTAAATAACCAATGTTTTAAAAATCGGACCGGACATCGAATCGGTCGAAAGAAATATTTAAGGTTTAGAGGTTCAACCGGTAATGAACCGCTATTAAACTGGAATATAATAAATAAGATAAAAATTTTATAAAAATAAATAAAAATAAAATATTTTATTGAACATATGTTAGCCTTGTCCACGTGACTTTAATTAAAGACTATCTTTAATTATCTTGTTCTTTTTGCATTAGTCTTTGACTGGGTC
>JANZLF010000222.1:9268492-9278723 GCA_026546835.1 Erythroxylum foetidum
GTCTTGCAACATTCCTTACATGAACATCATCATAGCCTAATACAAAAGTACTATATGAAAGAGGAAATATACAAAAATATGTCTACTCTGTCCAAAACCCAGCTGAGTCGTCTCTCGGTCTTGAAAAATCAACGTTGTAATTTTGGTGAGTTTTGCGAACTCAATGAGGTAACCATCATGGATGATTCACTCAATTCATGTATCACATCATTTCATATAACATATATTTCACAAAATTACACTTTATAAAAGTATCACATTTTCATTTCAATTCAACCTAGCCATACATCTCAATCAGTCAAGTACACTTATCAACATGTATTGAAATGCTCATGAGACTCTTTTCCAATTATTACGTTGTTATGACGGAGTGCCTAAACTATCCTGTATCTATTGTAGATATCAGGCTCATTGATAACTATCCCTTATCCGATGGGGATACAGGGCTCATTTTATATAGTGAGTCTTTAACTCTTAATCACTTTCTGAGCTCGATGCTCTTTTTCACAATCTGAGCTTCAAGCTTGTTTTCGGTGCTACTCTGATCACAACTACCTTTATCTGATTGTGCATTCATATATGGAATGCATCTGTCACAATTAATCATATCATGGAACATATAGTTCGTCACATTCACATACAAGTAACAATTCAAAATCTCAATCAAATATCACAATCATTGGACCTTCATTGTCCGAAATCCAACAATCAAGACATATTCGTTCAACAATTCAAACATAATATAAAACAAACATTTAATTGAGTGAGACCGTCTAGGTTACTCACAAGTTACTCCAAAAACCAACACTTGGAAGTTTTGATAACGTCTGGAGGTTGACATTCTAGTTGCTCCTCTATAATAAATAACATACACATATATCACAATTTGCACAATTAAAAGTGTTTAACAATGCACATGCATGTAATGAGATATGTACAATGAATGTTCATGACAATCCCGGGTACTTATCCATCAATTTCTTCACAAAATCAATCCTATAACAAAACTCACTTAATTATAATTTATACTTAGTTTATACCTCAATAAAACCATTGAAATCATAATTCATAACTCATTGAATCACTCTCAGATTTTTCCAAAAAACTGAATTTCGGGTTTACTATTCTTAATCAATTCGAAAATGAAAATGAAGTAATTTGACAACACTCTCTTCTAGAAAATTGTTCTTTCATTTCTTAAGTTTCTAATGATACCAAAATCATTCAATTTGGTTCAAAAATCTGAAAGTTATTCTCCCAATATTTTCGGATTGCTCTCATTTTGAAACAGTGTACTAGATTCAACTTCCATCCATAAATTGAAAGTCTTAGATTATGAATTACCATTCGACTTCTTCATATGATTTGTATCTCTATGTCTCTAGTTTATGCCAAATGAAATAACATCTCATTTGGACATCTACATAATAAGTTATGGTAAAATAGGACTATTCAGTTTGCAAATCTCTCTCGAGTGTTTAGATCAAAATCAAGTCATGGTTACTATTGAAGAGCACAGTAACTTAATGTGACAAATAAACATCAACCTAGCAATTAAACTCATGAGGATGAGGGAGAAAAATTAGGGCGTGCATGAGTCACAAGTTTAAGGGTGAGAAGTCACAAGTGTGAGAGATAAAGACAAAAGATTGGGTGGCAGCATACTAGTCAGACCCGTCTACATTTATCACTCAATCTCTACCAATTCAGTTCAAATGACTAAGATTTTTGGTGGAGAGGTAGAACAGCGTCTTGCGAGTCCAATGGTTAAAGTCTCATATCATTTAGAGATCGGACGAAAAAGATATAGTAAAAATTCATCAGTTAACAACCCTTCAAATTCGCTATCTTACAATTGAACGATGGCAACTTTCACCCTTAAACATCCAGAGTCGCTAACGTGTATAAAGTCATCTTAAATCATCAAAGTCACTATCTAACTTCAAACCTCCATAACTTTTGATTCAGGTCCTCAAAAATTGCAAACTTAATATCAATGGAAAGCTAAAAGAATGATCTACAACTTTCATGAAGACAATTTTGTCAAAATCTTCCTAGATCAATATAGTTAAATCATCAAAGTTCATATCAGAAATTTTTTAACCTCTCTTATCTGTTTTCTTGTTTCATTCTCAGCCAACTTCTCTAAGGTATCTTCCATCACTAATCCAACATTTCCATCTTCATTCCTAGACTTCTTACTCTATCTCCCTTCAACTCAATAAACCAAATTCACACTACCCCTAAATATGCATGTTTAGTCAAATTCCATCGAAAGCCAAAAATCAGTGATTTATCCTATTCATGTTTTGCCATTCACCATTCTCTATATTTCAACTTTTGTAGACATTCTCTATTTTTTCTCTCAACTTTCATTTATACACTCATTCTCATCTCAGACCATCATTTTACAACTATTCTTCAACTCTAACATCATTCTTTTTGGTCATCTCTAAAACACTCATATATTCACGTACACACCTTCATACATGTATATTCACAGTGAAGAGAAATAGAGCATGTCTGAGCATCATCATTTTATAAATTTCCACACTAATCCCATACACCATTTCATTGCTCTTTCTAATTCCAAAAATCATTTCTACATTACCATATCATAGATAACCTTCAAATACTAAATAATATTTTATTTAGATTTTTCATCCCATTAATACTGTGTTCATGAAGATTTACGTAAATGTCATGATCATGCAAATGACAGTAATTTTATCAAATTTATTTCATAAATTCAACTCTAAAGGATTTACTCAATACTTATTAAAAATTCCAAGATCTTCAACTAGCCCAAAGAGCTAAACTCCATGCAATTCACATACACCGTTGTATAAATTGACCAGCTTTAGTTTTTTCTTAAGGCAGAAGAAACAGATAACAAAGTAGGAGTGGTATAGGATAAGAAAAAAAAAGTTAACTTTTGGAAGATATTTGATGAAAAACTCTATATATTTGAAAAAACTTAAAGAAGGTGGCTACGAAGAAAGTAAGTATGACATAGTACTAAGTCTTTTAACTCCCAGAGAACAAAACTTACTTTCTAACAAAACTATAAAAAGCAACTTAACTAAGTCAATGACACTCACCTATATAATATATAAGACTCTAACTAAATTCCTTTTGAACTAATTCCTTTAACTTCCTCCTTACATTACAATTATCTACAATATCATTTGATTCCTATTTCTATTTTTCCATAATAATTCAAAGTTTTCAAAATTATTCCTAAAATTTACCAAAATTAAAAAATATAACAATCACACTAACCAATAAAATTTTTCGATACAAAAATTTCAAGATTCCCAATATATCACAACTCAAAGTCAATTATACCCGGAATTATTCATGAATGCATATATATAATTATTTTCATGTGCAAGATTTTACTATTCACGTATATGTGTATGACATATTATGCATGAGCATGAAAAATACATTTCTATTCTCTCATTAATTACTCACATTTATTATTCTAGCCTCTTCGTAGATAATGGGATATTACAGTTTTAATCTGTTTAATTCTAACTATAAATTATAATTATAGTTTATAATTATTGTCAACATATTAAAAATCCAATAAGTCACATATAAAATAATAGTTAAAAAGAAAAAAGATGATTTAAATTAGATTGAATTTAATTGAAAAGTTTGAAGATAAGATATTTAATTTTATTATGAGGTGAAGATATTTATAGATAAAAGCAGAAGATTTTCTTTCATAAAATTAAATTATAATTATAATTATAATATTTAATTTTATTCTCTATAAATATCTTCACCTCTCAAGAAGTTTAAGTGCTCTATTAATACTATTAGAGAATGGACGTATGATGTCTAACAGTTCATAAAGAAGTTTTTATAGGAATTCAAAATTATCTTTTATGATTCATGTTTTTTTGAATTATTCAATTATTTAAGAAAGAAACTCTCTTATCTTCCTCTATAAATACCTTCACCTCTCAAAAGGTTTAAATGCTCTATTAGGGCCTTTAGAGAATGGGCGTACGAAGTCTGACAATTCGCAAAGAAGTTTTTATAGGAATTCAAAATTATCTCTTATGATTCATATTTTTTTAATTATTCACTTATTAAAATCTAATTAAAAATATAAAAACCTGTATTTTACTGTTTGCACTCTTGATGTTCACATTTAATTTTTCCCAACCTTCTCCTCTTCGAGTAATCTCATGGGTTAATCGATTGAAGATAAGAGTTGTGCTATAGTCACCAACTATAATTGAGTGCTTGATTTATTGGAATCACCATTTCTTTCCTTATATATTTTTAGTAATTAGTTATTTCCTTACTTAGTTGAAGAACATATACAAATTATGTAATTAAAGGATTCACTTATTTATTGAAGAGAATAAGTAAATTCATTACTACCTTATCTTTATCTATTCTAAGTAGGTTGAGAATAAAAATAAGGACTTATTTGACAAAAATATCTTTAAAGAATTTACATAATTATTTCGTGTTAATAATAATGAAAGAAGGAAAAAAAGAAAAAAATTAATAATAATAATATAATTAGCGAGAACTAATGAATATTTTGGTCTTTTATTAGATATTTATTTATCATTCTAAATTTATATTTTCAAATTAAATATTAGCATTACATCATTATTAGAAAATTTTAAAAATAAATAAATTAAATAATACATATTCTATTATATTTCTATCTATTTTATTATTAAATAATCACTATTTTACTTCATTCTATTAAGAACCAAAAGCCTCTGAGGTTATCATATGCCTAAAACTTTTATTGGGGTAATTAAATTTTATGTAGGAAATAAACAGGAACTTGAGAATGACTTCAAAGGGTGGAAGCATCATGTTCCACTTGGGATTTTCCAAATTTGTTCTCTTCAATTTGGTACACATATTTATTTGATCTCTACATAAATATGTAGAGATTTTAATAGAATAAGATTAATACTGAGTAACTGAAACAGTAGAAATAATGTTTGACTTCAAAAGCCTGTAATATCCTCAAAATTGTGGGACGGCTTGAACTCTGGGCAGTGGGCACGCTTGAAGTTGACTACGAGGCCTTAAGCATTGGCGTTGACTTTTCATATTACCGTAAGGCCCTCATGTTGGAACAAAACTTCGCCTAATACAAGGATGCTTTCGTCAGTTTGCAACTGAAAACCTCACCTCACCGCAAGGGATTCTTGTTCTTGTGTGTCTACTAACCCGAATTAGGTGTCATCCGTCGGAGACTTAGGGGAGATTCGACAGGCTCTTACAAGTTTCAATTGCAAGTAAGTGTTCTTGTTTCTTTTACCTTCTCTTCTCTTCTGCTCATCCAATCAATTTGCTAATGGTGTGCTTCTGTCTGGTACTGCAGCACAAGTTATCTGTTCCACAGAAATCAGCAAGGAACAAAGACCAAGTGTATGTTTTGGATTCTCCCCGCTTCTAATTTAACACTCCTTTTCGTTATTAGTTTCGTATAATTTTACTTTTTGCTTTCAGTATCTGCCTGTTGTTTTGTTTCGTTGTTTATAGATTTTTCAAAAACTTAGCTAGCTGGATATATTCTACTTCTGAAATGAGCAACTTTTGGGAGTATCCAAAGAGTAATGCCTTGTAACCATAGGAATCCATGAACCTCAGAGTTTCTGAGCATATGCTTGTTCATTTTCCCGTTTCTCTTCAACTTTTTTGCCAAGAGCCATTACATTACTTTACACAAGTTTTAATAAGGAAATTTCTAAGTAGATTGGGTAAATGCTAACATTTAATATTTAGCCATCATTTGGAAGATTCTGTCAGTGACGGTGTTAGCAGAGGTGGCTATTGTTCTATCCTTGTAACAAACTATTGATTAGAGAAGTTTTCTGTTTGTCTCAGAATTTCAGGCAAAGACATGGTCGATGCAGTTGTCTCTGTATTCTTGGAGAGGTTGTTGAACACTCTGATAGATGAGGGCCGCACAATATTTAATGAATTAAGAGAACCATTTGAAAAGTTGCAGAGTGAGCTTCAACTAATGCAATCCTTTCTTAAAGATGCAGACAAACAAAAGAGGAAGAACAAGATTCTATGTACGATTATGGGCAATTTGCGAGAGCTGATTTATGAAGCTGAAGATATACTAGCAGACTGTCAACTTCAGTCAAGGGAGGAGCGCAGTTGGTTTATGTGTATCTATCCTCCGAAAATTCAATTCCACTATCGAACTGGAAAGCGACTCAAGGAAATAAATGAAAAAATTAGTAACATTAAGCAGAACATCATGGCTTATCTTGGCCCTTCAATCAATAGAGGAATGAGTAGAACTGATTCTCGCAATGACCAAATGCCTAGATGGAGCTCTCCAGTGTATGACCATACTCAAGTGGTTGGACTGGAAGGTGACAAGAAAAAGATTAAAGGTTGGCTTTTTGAAGCAGATTATGGCATGTTATCAATTGGGGTTGTTGGAATGGGTGGATTGGGGAAGACCACCATTGCTCAAGAGGTCTTCAATGACAGAGACATAGAAGATCACTTTGAGAGGAGAATGTGGGTATCAGTTTCTGAAACATTTGATGAAAAACAAATAATGAGAAGCATCCTTAGGAGCTTGGGAGACGCAAGCATAGGAGATGACCAAGGTGAATTGCTGAGAAAGATATACCAGTATCTTCTAGGTAAGAGGTACTTGATTGTGATGGATGATGTATGGAGCCTACAAGGAGGTTGGTGGACGAGGATCTATGAAGGTTTGCCCAAGAGTAACGGAAGCAGCGTAATCATAACTACAAGAAATGAGGAAGTTGCAAAGAAGATGAGAGTCCCTGAATCAAGAATCCACAAACCTAATTTCCTTAGTGACAGTGATAGTTGGTTACTCTTCAGAAAGATAGCATTTGCGGCAAATGGTGGTGAGTGCACATACCCTGAACTAGAAACGGTTGGGAATGAAATTGTACAGAAGTGTAAAGGTCTTCCATTGGCAATCAAGGCAATTGGAGGACTCTTGCTCTATAAACCTTATTACCATGACTGGAGACGAATTGCGGATAACTTTCGAGATGAATTGGCAGAAAATGATGACTCGGTGATGGCTTCGCTCCAATTGAGTTATGATGAGCTCCCTCCATACCTCAAATCTTGCTTCCTCAGTTTCTCCATTTTCCCAGAAGACTGTGTCGTAACAAAAGAACAATTGGTTCATTGGTGGATTGGTGAGGGATTTGTCCCATCGAGAGTTAGTAGGCCATCAACTGAAGCTGGGGAGGACTGTTTCTCTGGGTTGACAAATCGTTGTTTGTTGGAAGTGGTTGATAAAACTTACAATGGAACTATCTACACTTGCAAAATTCATGATATGGTTCGTGATCTGGTGATCAAAATGGCTGAAGATGATTCATTCTTTAAACTCACTGGCACTGGCTGCCGTCATTTGGGGATTAGTGGCGAGATGGAAGAAAAACAACTCACTGGAAATCAAAGGTTGCGAGCATTGTTGTCCACAACAAAGACTGGTGAAGTTAACAAGGTTTCATCTAGCATTGCTTGTAGGCTTAGTGACTGCAAATACATGCGAGTTTTGGATATTAGGAAATCCATATTTGAGACACCTCTCACAGGTCTCTTATGTCGCATTGGTTCACTTCAGCATTTAGCGTACCTCAGCTTGAGCAACACGCACCCCTTGATTCAACTCCCACCATCGCTGGAGGAACTAAAAAATCTTCAGATTTTGGATGTCAGTTATTGCCACAATCTAAAAACTCTGCCACCTTATCTCATGACCTTCAAGAAGCTTAGGGTGTTAGATGTAAGCCATTGCGGTTCACTTGAGTATTTGCCAAAAGGTGTGGGAAGGCTGTCAAATCTTGAGGTTTTGTTAGGCTTCAGACCTTCAATACCGAGTCAATTAGAGGGTTGTCGGATTACTGAATTGAGAAACTTGACTAGACTCAGAACACTAAGCTTATATTTGAACCAGGGTAAAGAGATCAATGACGAAGATGTTAATGTATTTGAAAACCTCCAGGAACTTCAATTTCTGATAATAAGTTGCTTTGACAGTCATGGTACCGATCTCATTGACAAACTTGACAAACTCTTTCCTCCACAAGAACTCCACGAGCTGTGCCTCAAATTTTATCCAGGAAGCATTAGTCCTGCCTGGCTCAACCCCATTTCACTTCCTATGCTTAAGTACTTGTCAATTTCTTCTGGAAATCTTGAAAAAATGCACCAGAGTTTCTGGGGAGAGAATGGTGCTGTGTGGAAAATAGAAGGGATGATGCTGGAATCTATCTCGGACTTGGGAATGGAGTGGGCAATGGTGCAAAAAGCAATGCCATCTCTGAGGATCGTAAATGCTAGTTGGTGTCCCGATTTAGTTGCCTTCCCTATTGAGGATGTTGGATTTAGAGGTGGTATATGGACAAAGGCAGAGAATAGGAGCTAAGCCTGGAACCGTTTCCTACGTGATCATGGTCTCATGTTGTCGTCTCCCGATTGTAACTTGAAAATTCTTGTACTTTTATTCTGTGTAATAAAATGAGATTTTATGTTCTTGTCATGCAACAAAAGATTACAATGAAAATCGATAAGAATCTTGCTGCACGCTCTCCAGCGGTCAAAGCTTCAGTGTTCTCAGCACTTGTTTTGATCTCTTCATCTTAAGAGAAATAACTTGCTAAGTCCCCTTCCTTCTTTGCAAGCAAAATTCTCAGAAGAAAGGGAAAACGATTTGACCCAATCATTGTAGTTTTACTCACAAATCGATATAGAAACAAATGCTCTCAACTCATCTGGCTTGGAACATGCGGCAAAAAAAGTTACAATAGAATACGCGAGAGGGATGAAGATCCTCCTCCACCTGCATCTGTGGTATCGAGTCAACCTCTTAGTTAAAGTGCGCATCTGTGGTATCGAGCCAACCTCTTAGTTAAAGTGTGGTGGTCACCGGACATTCTGAATCTGGCAAGGAAGCACAAGACCTGGACTGGCCTTTAGAAGAACCCATTGAAACAACAGAGGGAGACATCTCGATAATTCAAGGAGAATTCGGCTTGGGAATTGAACTATCCGACACATTCAAAGGAAAGCTTGATAAAGTTTGGGAAAATGCAATTGTGATCAAACTCTTAGGACTCAAAATAGGATTCAACATGCTCAAAGCTAGATTATTCAGTATGTGAAAACTTACCGGACCCATAAAATTGTCGACCTCGACAATGAATTATATCTCATCAGTTTTATAAAAGAGGAAGACTACATTAAAACACTTACACAGGAACCATGGTTAATCTCAGGCCACACCCTCTCGGTTCTATCCTGGTATCCGACATTTCGACCTTCGACTGGACAGATTACGCACGTCGTCGCTTGGGTGTGTTTCCCTGAGCTCTCAATTGCCAGATACCACCTTTCCATTCTCACAGCTCTCAACAATCTGGTGGGTCGCACAGTTAAGATCGATTCCGATACCCAACAAGCCCAAAAGTTTGTTAGAGTTGCTGTAGACATCGATTTAAGTCCCCCCACTTCGATCCGTTGTTGAGCTAGACAGCAAAATCATCAAGGTCGCCTATGAAGGCCTTCTTCAAATCTGCTTCGGGTGTGACAGAGTTGGCCATAGTATTGGTTTATGCCCTACAGCCAATCGCTTTGGTTGTAGTTTAGTGATAAATTATTTAAAGGCATTCTTTATCTTATATATGTTTAGATATATATGATAAAGTCTATGGGATAAATGTACATTGCAAATGAAATTATAATGAGATTATAATTATAAGATTCATATTACATTTATGTATTATTTCTAAATGTTCCTAGTCATTGTTCTATTAAGATCGAACATTAATAGAGCGGAAAAAGATTAGCACATGTTTTGTTTTCCTTATGAAGGAAGTAGTCGATCTCATAGACTAAAGTATAGAGATACTTAAACAAACGTGTGGGTGCTTGCTAGAGAATAGTTCACTGAACAGATTCGATATGAGAAATCCATTTGGAACATTACTTATATGTTTATAGAATTCTCATTATGATGATTGTATAAGTGATCCTTTGACTTGAGGTCATCAAAATTATCTTGTATGGGGATTGCTATGTTTTAATACTACTCATGATCTATTTTATCAAAGGTCGTTTAAACAGTAGTCATTGGATGTAGCATGAATTATATGGAGATAGTTGAATGATCAAGATAGGATTCATCACCCTAAAGTAATTAGGGAGAATGTTCCGTTGTTCTCGA
>JANZLF010000222.1:9285229-9297514 GCA_026546835.1 Erythroxylum foetidum
AAATATGAGATATTTAATAAATAAGGATCAATATAAGATATTGAATCTTATTTAGGCATAATTGGTATTTAATTAGAGTTATTTATAATTCTAATTAAAGTTTAATTGAAATTAATATTTAATTTCAATTAAATTACTAAAACGTCCAAAAGCTTATTATAAATAGGCTTAAGCTCTATGTAGCTAGTACTTCATGCTTAACCCTCTCTGTAAAAGTTACAGAGTTCTCTCAACCTGTTTTGTGGATACCGTTAGAGGTCGGACACTTGTGCGATTACGGTGGTTGAGACGGATCGGTTTCAGAAACGGTTCGAGAGATGCATCAAGATAAAGATCAAGCTTCGAATAAGGTACGAACTAAATTCTACTTTATTATGATTCGTGTTAATCATTTTATAGAATTAAATAGATCTTGATTTTTGGGAAATCAAAAGTCACGAAAAAGTTTCGTGATTATTCCGCTGCTATCGGATCAGATCCGAACCTGATTTCCCAACACATAGCGCTTTGAATTGTCCCTCCCACCTGGTGGAAAAACCCGACTCTACACCCTCGACCTCGACCTCGACCTCGACCACGACCAGCCTCATCAACATATTACCCCCAACAAGACCACAACGATATAGTAGCTGATACAGTACTCCATATCAAATCCGATACCCAGATGGAGGAGACCCCCCCCCCCTGATTCAATCGTCGTCACAATGTCAAGTGCTGCTTGAGGAGGTAATCAACTCCCTCGCAGGTTAGGTCCTCCCTTTATCCCTTTATGTCGATTTTAATATGGAACTGTCAAGGGACTAGAGGTAGGACCTTCAAGCCTATCATCAAACACTATATTCACATCCACAAACCACGTCTGGTAGTTTTGGTAGAGCCTTTGCCCAAACCATGTCTGGACGGGCGTTGAAAGTTATTTAAAGTTTAGGATTTTCCCACTCTTTTCGAGTGGAAGCTGAAGGCTATTCAGGAGGAATCTGGCTTCTTTGGCAAACAGACATTACGTTCCGAATATTACTAGCTCACTGACAATTTGTGCATGCCAGCATTGACTGAGACCAATTGTCGTTTGATTTCACTGCTATTTATGCTAGCCCTACATACTTGTTACAAAAATTCTTATAGCAATATTTGCGTAAAATTTGCTCAAATCACATATAAACCGTGGCTAGTAGGTGGGGACTTCAATGCCAAATTGGAAGATACAAACAAACGAGGAGGATCTTGACTCCATTCTATAGTAAATCCGCACTTTCAAGACTGTGTGCACAATTGAAATCTTCAGGATCTTGGCTGTTCCGGTCCGAGCAAATGACAACTACTTACTAGACTAGACCGAGCCTTTTGTTCCAACGCTTGGCATTCTATTGTCTACCATACTATAGTTTCCCATCTACCCTTTCTGAAATCTGACCATCGACCTCTCCTCATTACTTTTAGCACTAGTGAGCCTTCTCCTATGACAATTAGGCCCTTTCTCTTTCAATCTACCTGGTTAACCCATAATGAATTTGGTCAATTTGTCGCTGCCTATTGGCAACCAAGCAACTATGACTTTAGTGGAGCGATCAGAAACTTCTCGGCTCAACTTCAACATTGGAATACCACCACTTTTGGCAATATCTTTCATAGGAAAAAACGTCTTATGGCTCGATTCAAAGGCATCCAAAAATAATTAGAAGATACAGACTCGACCCCTCTTCGCGATCTTGAAGATTATCTACAGTCAGAACTGGAACAGGTCCTTTACCAGGAGGAACTTTACCAGCACCAAAGATCCCGAAGCCAATAGATAGGCCAGGGAGACAGGAATACCAAGTATTACCATGCAATCACAAAGACCCGGTAAAATCAGCAAAGGAATTATTCCCTAAAAGATGAAAATGGAATGGTATCAGATTCTAAGGGCATTAGACGCTTAGCGCAAACTTATCTCGAGGCTTTATATAGTGAAGACAAGCCGTACCACTCCAATTGAAAGCTCCAAGGACAATTCCCCCCCTTCCCCAGCATGCTACTGACGATTTGGAACGCCCCCATAGTCATGATGAAGTAAAGACAACTTTCTTCAACATGAACCCGAACAAAGCTCCAGGATTTGATGGCTTCACTACCCTTTTTTATCAATCCCAATGGAACACCCTCGACCCTTCCCTAACTCTTTTCCTCCAAAGAATTTTTTGCCATGAATTCTGGGAATTTGAACTTAATCGCACTATTATGGTTCTTATACCCAAAATTCCATCCTCAACTTTGATTAAGCAGTTTAGGCCTATTGTGTTATGCTCGATGCTCTATAAAGCCATAACCATGATCATCGTTAATAGACTTAAACCTTAACTGGATGAGCTGGTAGACTTGACCCAATGCAAATTTGTCCCAGGGCATTCGATTACGGAAAATATCATCATCACCCAATAGGTTATTCATGCAATAAAAGGGAAATCGGGTCTGAAAGGGCTAATGATCGTTAAAGTAGATCTTGAGAAAGCTTATGATGGGCTATCGTGGACTTTCTTCCAAGATAAACTGATGGACGTTGGGATTCCAAAGTCGCTGATTAGTCTCATAATGAAGTGCATCTACACGGTCTCCATTCAAGTCAACTGGATTGGGGACCTCAGTGACGCCTTCAATCCCTCCAGAGGTATAAGACAGAGAGACCCCACATCGCCTTACCTTTTTGTCCTGTGTATAGAGCATTTGGGCCAATCTATTAAACATGCAGTGGCACAAGGCAACTGGAAAACGATCAAGCTAAGCAAAAATGGACCCCTCTTTTCAGCTTTTCTTTCCTGATGATCTTATCCTCTTCTCTGAAGCCTCTATGGATCAAGTGTCCGTTATTCAGGAAATCTTAAACTCTTTTTGTGTTGCTTCATGTCAATGAGTCAGTGAAGACAAATCCAAGTGCTTGTATTCTAAAAATGTTCCTTAATTTACGACTCAATTGTTAAGCAGAGTATTGAACTTTAAACAAATGAATGATCACAGACGTTATCTTGGAGTCCCTCTCCTCCATTGACGGGTCAACAAGAGAACCTACCTGTACATCATTGATAAGGTTCAATAATGCCTATCCAGTTGGACGGCCAACCTTTTGTCTATGGCAGGACGTATTACCTTAGTCCAATTTGTTATAGCAGCCCTTCCCAGTTATACAATACAGACGGTCCAATTACCCCGAAGTCTCTGCGATGAGTTGGAAAAACTTATGCGACAATTTTTTTGGGGTTCGTCAAACGGTAAGCAGTGGATCCATCTTGTGAACTGGGCAAAGGTATGCAAACCAAAAGAGAAAGGAGGTCTTGGAATTCGGACTATTCGCGACACCAACGACGCCTTCTTAGCGAAATTAGATTGAGCTCTGCTTGCCGACCCTCAGGCTGTATGGGTTCAAGTCCTCTCCGCGAAGTATGATTTTGATGCCAACAATCTCCCCACATCCCTAAACGCCAATGGTGGTTCAATGATCTGGAAGAGCTTAAAGTCAATTTGGCACATAGTTCTTCACGGACTGAAATGGATGATTGGCAATAGTCATACAACTCGCTTTTGGCTCGACTCTTGGATTACAGGTCTAGGACCTTTGATTACCCACGTTACATCCCCAGTCCCGGACTCTTCTCTCAACCTCAGTGTCCATTAATTTGTCGACAGTGACAATAATTGGCATTGGGAAGCAATTCAATCTCATCTCCCGATGTTGATCTGTCGATTAATAGCAGGCACGTTTCCCCTACTGTCTTACTTAGGGCAAGATAAATTGATTTGGGGACCTTTAATCACCGAAGAATTCTCTGTAGCTTCCACTTATTCCATGCTCAGGGACGATGAAGACACCCTGCCTTAAGGGATTTGGCAGATCATATGGCACTAGCAGGGCCCCCAACGTATCCGTTCCTCTCTTTGGCTACTAGCCCATGATCGATTACTCACTAACCAACACCAAGTCTGAAAGCATTTCACTATAGATGGCGTTTGTTATCATTGTCGCCTTGATGAATCCTCATTACACGCCATACGTGACTGTAATAAAGCCCACCAAATGTGGAATACGTTCCCTCCCAACATAGTTTCTATGAAATTTTTCACTATGTCGAATTGGGAGTGGCTTAGTAAAAATCTCCAACACCATCGACAAGTATTAGGGCATGATTGGTCGATCCTCTTTGGCACTACTTGCTGGTTCCTTTGGACATGGCAAAACATGAGCCTCTTTGATGAGCAGTTTACTTGGCCTTCCTTACCAATGTCTCTCATTTTGTTTTATGCAGGTCTGATACGCAAAGCAGCTGAATGGCACAGTCAAGCGACTTCCGGTCACCGCCCTTGAATAGAGCAACTTATTGGATGGCGCAAACCTCCTCTTAGGTGGGTAAAGCTAAACACTGATGGAGCTAGCAAACGGTCCTCGTCTATAACCACAGCGGGTGGACTTATCAAGGATATTGCATGCAACTGGCTTAGGGGTTTCTCTCAAAACCTTGGATGTTGTGTATCGGTGTACGCGGAGCTTTGGGGAGTGTTTACCGGGCTCACACTAGTGTGAAACCTGGGTTACCGCTTGATCAAACATGAAGTGGACTCCATCACAATACTCATAATACTATCCTCTTTAGCCAATCGAGCAAAGGCCCTCAATCCCATAATCATGGGGATCAACAAGGTATTCATTCGTAACTGGGTTGTTGTTCATCGACATATTTATCGAGAGAGCAATAGATGCGCTGACTGGTTAGCCAACTACGCAGGCCATTTTGATCTTGGGATCACTTATTTTGATATTCCACCCATAGGGTGCCACCCCATCCTTATCGAGGATATGTCGGGAATGGTTTTCCCTATACTGATTACGTAATATTTTTGGTAGCTTCCTTTATAAAATTTTTTATAAGACTCTTGTCATTTCTCTCAAATTTCTATTAAGGCGCATTAGTATGTCCTATATAGAGTGCCAATATGGCATAGTGAGGCCTACTTAGCTCCTAACGTGGCATTTATGTTTTCTCAAAATAATTTTAAAATATTTTGTTAAACTAGAACCTAATGAGATTAGGAAAATAATTTACTTAATATCATTACGCGGTAGAAAACAACCCTATGTTCTCTTGTAAACTCATATATTACTTATTCTTAATTCTAAGAACACTAATTGCAAAGAAAAACTAATGTCCTTAACCTAAATTCCTATATTTATTAATCTAATAGAAATCAATCAATATCGCGGTGCACAGGAGACTTTGGGGTTAGAGCATTATTTGGAATTGTAACAACATCTTAAGTGGGTGTTTGGTATTTTAGCAACAGAAGAGGATTGTGGTCCGTTGTGTTATGTTTGTTTGAAATTTATTTTTGGTTTAATCTTATTAATACTTTTTTGTATTGTCGCGACAAAAGAAGGTTATAGTGCTTCTCTATGTAAACAGGCTGAGTTTTGTTTTTTCGAAGTTAATTTTCAGTTTAATCTTATCATGAAATCAAACTTTGTATTCTAAGTGTTTGGTATTAGGCAACATGAGAGGGATGGGGTCCCTTCTCACTTGACAGTTTAGGTTAGTATGTTTTTATTTAATCTAATCATGGAATCAACAATTTTGTTTTATATTCTAATTGTTTCAAAATCAAAGAAGATTTTGGCGGTCCTCCTTGTGTGGAATTGTTTATTTATGGAAGTAACTGATCCCTTTTATAAAAACATTCAATTACTTTGGTTATATTTTTCAACATAAAAACTCACATTCATAATAGGCAATTTAATATTTGAGGAAAAGAAGATCAGTGGCAGGACATATAAAGGCATAATGATATGTAGGTTTTTATATGGGACCTCAACGTAAGTAACAAGTATATCTACACATCTTTTGATCTTCTAATACTTGGTTTAACTAGTTTTTTTTTTGCGTAATTTAGCTATAGTTAATATGGTGTGACCTCAACTAATTTGTTAAATCACATATGCCATTTCAACTAACTGTTATTAGATTGAGTTTACAAAAGAATTATTGTTAAAAGATTTCTAATTAGTAGTGACACTTTGATACTTGTTTTGTTATATAGTTTGTGAGATGCAATGGTCCTTTTAGAGCCAGCTACCTAATACTTTGTTACATGCATTGGTCCTTTTGAATGCAAATACTTACATACTTTATTACATGCTTTGTAGACTGACAATTAATGAGAATTTCAACATTAGACTATTTGGTGGTGGGCATTTCATACAAGGAGGCATTGCTCAATATAATAGTCCTAACACATAGACATTTAACAATATAGGCTTGGTCTATGTTAACCCTATAAAAGTTTATGTAAATGGGGATATTATTGAGCTATAAGAACATAATAAGTGCATGGTATTTGATTTCATATATAAGCTTAAATGATGGTTTGAAGAAATTAGAGTCCAACTAAAGTGCTCTTAACTTGATTAAGTTGTTAGGGACGGAGATTATAGATGTGTACTTTAAAGAATGTAGATAATCTAGTGGTTGTATTACAAATGGTGAAGTGGCATAAAAGATGGCATGAATAGGTGCTCACATGAATGAAGATATCATAGATGTAGAGATTTTGAGTGAAATTGCTAAGGACATGGATATAATGCTTAGAGATATTGAAAAGGATATGAATGCGGTAGAGAATCATATTGAAAATGATATGATTAAAGTTAAAAACAACGTAAGGGATAACAATAGATGCCAATAAAGATGTAACTATTTATGCAAATGTAAATACAAATATAGATGGAATTAGTGATGATGAAAATGTAGATGCAAATCATAAAAAACATGATAATATTAGTCATGAGCAACATAAAGAAGATGTAGATTCAAATGATTGAGCAATATGAGTAACAAAACACTTTTTCATGAGGAAGATATAGAAGCAAAGTTTATTATTACTGTTTATGCTTGTCATCAGTATACATACTCATCAAATCCTGAAAGTTTTCTAATTAATAAGGACTAATGTTGAAGAGTCAGATGTTATTTTGAGAAGATTTAGTCAATCAAAAAGGCGTATGCTTGGAGTGGTAGAAGCATACTGGATACTAGGAAAGATGATTGAAAATACCAAGCATTTCAAAGACGTAGTGGTTGACTATGCAACTGCAATAGGCTTTAATTTGAAACTAAAAAAGAATTGAGTCTAAAAGGATAGTCAACCAATAGGCTTTAACTTGAAACTAAAAAAGAATTGAGTCTAAAAGGATTAGATATGGGAAAAAAAAAACCCTAGTTGTCTGTTTTAATTATATGCATCATTTGACATAAGAAAAAAAATGCTTGAAACTAAATTTATACAAGTTAGGGAAAAGGTGTAACCCAACAAACAAATATCATCGAATGACTTTGACCTACATTATGAGGCATTTTAAGGAAATGATCCTCAACAAACCAAGCATCAAAGTTAAAAAGAATATTAAATAATCTAGGGAGAAATTTAATTTTTCTTGTGAACTTAAGTAAGTACGCATATGCTAGAAGAAAAGTATTAAAAGTAAAGCAAAAGGAACAACACAAACAATGCGCAAAATTAAATGGTTATATCACTAAATTGAAGGATAGAAATGCAAGGTCCAAAATTGGGCTACAACTTAAAAGAATTCAATAAGGAAATAAACTAGTCTTTAAAAGAATGTATGTATGTTTCCATATAATGAAACCTGGGCGAAAGAAGTTAAGACTTATCATTGGTATGGGTGGTTGCTTCTTGAAAATTAAGTATCAGGGGAAACTTCTTAGTGTAACAAGGATTTATGGCAACCATCTTGCATTTAATTTCATGAGCAATCATAAAGTTTGAGAATTCTAAAAACTGTACTTAGTTTATTAAGCAATTTGTAGTGGAATTACAGCTAGGAGATGGTTATAAATTTACAATGATCTGATATATCTAAAGGTATTTTATTATGTATAATAGATGTAAGTTATTAGGTTTTAACTTATTTTTAAATATTTTCATGGAATCATAAGAGACATAAATAGTATGTTGTCCTCTTTTACACTTAGGATGTGTACAAGGCACTTATATTATAATTAGGCATCGAGATGACAAGACAAATATCTTAGGAAAGCTTTTATGGAATTATACATGATCAACATGCTGATAATAATTAATAAGAGATTGATTATATTGAATATATTGGAACCAAGTTTTATAGAGGTCTTATTAGAATATCCTAAGGAAACTTTGATTAAGGCATTTCAAAGCATTCAGTCTAAATGTCTAATTATGGATAATAATATGAGTGAGATGGAGTAAGACATTTCAAAGCATTTAATATAAATGTCTAATTATGGATATCAATATAAGTGAGACATTTAACTCATAGATTCTATACAGGAAAAGGCCACTTATTAGTATATTAAAGACAATAAGGACTATAATAATGAAGGGTATTTAAAATTAAATAAGAAAAAAATGGAAAGAAAGATAACATTACATTAGAGGCAATGAAGAAGTTGAACAATAATAAACTAAATGCATTAAAATGAGAAGTCATTTGGAATGGAGATGAGGTTTACGAAGTCACTAATGGGGATAATACACATATAGTGCATTTGGGCAAGGACACTTGTAACTGTAGGATATGATAACTCTACGGTACCTATGCACTCATGTTATTAGTGTCATTTTCATACGAAGCAATAACCAGAGTCATATATGGAAGGTTATTACAAGAAAAACAGGTTTATAAAGGCATATCAAATCATGTTACAACCAATTAGGGGTCTTAAGTTCTGGATACGAAACAATCAAGAGGAAATATATCTACTGAAAGAATGAATAATGCCTTATAGACCAATGAAGAATAAGAAGAAGATCAAAGAAATCATAAAATTTTTCATATAAGGGATAACTTTAAGTATGAAGGAAATATAAAAACTTGGGCACAATAAGAGGAGTTGTATACCTGGTAATTAACCTAGAATTAAGGTTAAAAATTGTAAAATGTATGTTCATAATTATTCATATATCCAATTATATCTTCCACTATATTAACATTATTTATATGTATACATTTCAATGCAACTAGCCACTCACAGGGTATAATCACTTTACAACCTCCTTACAAAAATTTATCAGAGCCAGCCAACAATATCAACATTCAACCTTAACATTAATGCTTAAAAAGAGGAGCTTTAGCCAATTGATCCTAATACTTATCAACTTTTATTTTAATCAATAAGTATTAGGCAGAAGGGGGGTACAGATCCTCTGTACCCTTACCCTGTACCTATTCTATCCCCTTTTAATATGGTTGAGATCCAAAAAGGACAGGGGGTATTGGGTAAAAGGGGACAGAGGATCTGCCCCCGGCAGAAGGTTATGTCAAGTAAATTTGGCAACGGCTAAAGCTAGCTTAAGCCCCAGTTGCTTTTGACTGAGCCTAACTTGAACCTTCTAAATTGGGACTGATCTTAAAGTTAATGGCCAGAGCTTGATTAGACTTGACAAGCCTGAAGCTCGATTGAGTTGGGCCAAACCTAACTAGGCTAAGTGAAATGACATCATTTAGATAATTTATTTTGATTTACTTAGTAACAAAACGATTTTGTTTTTACATAAATAAAATGAAATCTTGTTATATATGGATGATGTTAAACTTAAGTTAGGTTTGAGTTGTAAAGCCAGAGAGCTCAACCCCAAACCTTTTTTTGTTTAAAAAAAGTTTAAGCTCAATTTAAAATAAGGTCAACTCAAGCAAGACCTATTGACTTCATACTAGACTGAGTCAACTCTGGTAAGGCTCAGGCTCTCTTACCAAGCCCAAAGTTAACCATAACATCATGACATGTATAAGAATAATGTACTCAATATAGAGCTTTTGGTTCTAAAACATCACAACATGTTGACACATATATTGATTCTCACAAAGTGCAAATGAATCATAAAGCTTATCACTCTTATTATGGAAGATGGTAGTTAGTGAAATAAAGCTTGATAAAATAGTGTCTTAGTTTAGATGTTGAATTATCTTTTAGGTGTTGAACTATTAATGCTTATACATGGTTGTAATCATATTGATATTTATATTAGAATCATTACTTTGATTTGAGAAATTTTTGTGATGTAAAATAATAATATAGCTATAGAATTCAACCAATGGTATTTATTTAAAGGTCCATTGCATTAGTGTTTTGTGTACAAGCTTCTATCATACATAGATTACAAATTATATAACTTGGTGGACCTATTGAATTTGAAATTAAACTTTGAACTTACTAAACAATAGGAGATTAAAGTGATATATTTGCCACAGGCATATATATTCCAATATTAATCTTATACAAATGTTTATAAATAAATGTGGCACAAATACAAGGTAGTGATTACTATCACCATAATAAACAATATGAGATATGTATATAACATCCTCTTCAACATCATATTCTCTTTCATTATAACCATCATCTCAAGCTCTGCAACTATATCTTATACTCCATTTCAATTTTCCACATTTGACCATCCAACTTTATCCTTTTAACAACCTAAGCATTTTTTATAATTTCTTCATCTGTGGCATGTTTAGAATTATGTTTTAAGCTAGAATTTTCCATCTTAATCTTTGAATCACTTAAATTTCCCTACCATTGAATGAACTATCATGTCAAGCAAAAAGATAACAACTCATAACCTCCTAAAAAGGGGTTAGACAAGATTCAATAAAGTATAATATGATAAAATTGTACCATTTTCTTGTATAATATTTAGCTTACTGGATACTCAGTACAACCATAAAACCTCCTTTATAAATTTCTTTTTGTCCAATATGTCCTCATTTATGCATTCCGTCCTAGATAGAACAACACCACAATTGAAGAAACATTGTTAGAAAACACAATTAATAGCTCCATTTTCAAAATTCTTTCAAGTCACAAGCTTAAAGTAATGTGATAGAGTGTTCATAACTTCTTTAGGTTTATCTTATTAAGACTTTTTTTTTGTTGCTCACGATGCATCTTAGGAGGGTCCTAACATAGGAAGGTGTCTTTAAGTCATCCACACTCAAACCAATCTCCACTCAAGCCGGGTAGGTCCATTACGGGAGGCAAAGCTCTAGCCTCAAGTTTTAAACGGCTGCATACATAAGGACGGTTTCAAACTTGTGACCTCACTTAAGCCAAGAGAACCCCTTACTAACTCATTTATAATTACGAGGGAGACAAGTGAAATACTTCCTTATGGTTTGTCTCATTCTACAAAGGTTTTTTATTAACAATGTCACTTGTAGTAAACTTTGTCTGTGTTAAACCATATCACAACGAGATGATAGGGAAGTGACAATCCACAAAGGTAGAATGTTTAAACAAATTAATTTATTAATCTAATATATTTATTTTTATTATTTACATCAAAAGTATAAGAAAATTGAATATGTAACGTTAATTGATTTTAGTCACAATTAATAATATAATAATTTATCATATTTTTAATATGATAATAAATTAAGTATTTATTAAATTTTATTCTACGTTAAAATACTAGTAATTATGACGATCAATTTTTGTTTTTATTTATAGTTCATATATTTTAAAGTAAATAATAATTAATGCAATTTTATTCTTATTATTTTATTATATTCACATATCTTTTTATATTAAAATACAATACTAAGATTATCGAATTTTTTATTTTATTAAAACAGAATGATATTTATGTTAATTAATGAAATTACAAAAATAGAATATTAACAATTTATCATATTTACACAATTTATTTTTAATAATAATTTATTTTATTTCAATATTAATGTATATAAATATATTTATTAGTTATTAATAAAATACATTAAAATCATATATTATCAGCTGTTAATAAAATAAATTAATATTACATATTAATCATTATATTTTTAATATAAGTAAATATGATGAATAATAAATAAAGAGAATTTTTACCAATTTTCTTATTAAAAGCAAAATTAATTATTGATTTTATAAAATAGGAATTATAATAAAATAATAAATTGATAAGTTTATTTATTATTGCTCTTACATAGTGAATAAAAGTTCAATAAAAGGACTTAATTCATTATCATATTAAACTAATAATTATATTATTTGGTTGGGTCGGCCATTCTGGGCTCGAACACAATCAAGACGACCTATGGGCCGATCGGTCCATTTATCGATGATCAGCTGTGCCTAAGGCCCATGCCTCTTTCCGGCCCATCAGCAGAATGAAATCTCCCATGCAAACGCGTATTTACCTAAACCTAACTGCAAAACTATATATAAGGTATTTTTCTCCCATAATTGAGGTACGAGATTCATAACC
>JANZLF010000222.1:9297614-9315856 GCA_026546835.1 Erythroxylum foetidum
GTATATTCATATCGGAGGACATCACAGAAGGTAGCCGATCAATGGATCCAAACGGCAACGCATCGTTCGGCCAGAATTCGGCTGAACCATTATTAATTATTAATAAAATAAGATAAATTAGTATGTTATTAACTACTAATAACATTACATAATATTATAATTTTCGTATGAATAATAAATTACTTTTTTTGGCAAATGATATCTTATGATTTGTTTGTTGAGAAATAGTTCCCTGTATCATGGTTGTCTGGAACTAATAAATGGTTTTCCCCAGCCAAATCTGCCAAAAGACAAAAATCTACCCAACATACAGCCCCTAAACTCACCGTTTTGTCTGTGATACTCAAAACGTCTTGTCGTTTATATCCAGAGCCCGTCCCTGCGTTGAATTTTGACGTTTCGTTTTCTTTCCCCTTAAGACCTTTCCGAAAAATTGCAGATTTTCGGTTGAACTTCACAATCTCAGATCGAATCTAGCCCAGGTCAGAAACTAGACCCTTTTCAGCTCTTTGCCAATTTGCTAAGGACAGTGTCCTTTGGTTAATGACGTTGTTTTGATTTTTTTTTTTATAGAATTGAAGTGAAGGGAAATGGACACCGATTCAGTTAAATCAACGTTGTCAAACTTGGCTTTTGGCAATGTAATGGCAGCAGCTGCTCGAGATTACCAGAAGGTTTGGGGTGTTCTTGAAACCTTTCTCATGCTAATCTGCTTTCATGGGTTGTGCTTCGGTTGTTGGATCTGTTTTGTTGCTGTCTGGTTGTTGTTTGTTTTAAGAACTATCAATCTCTCATTGGCACGTTTGGGGTTTGATTTTAGTGGAAGAACTCTTTATATGCTTACCCTTTACGACCCATTTTATCATTTTTGCATATATTCAAGTTTTTAATTGTTTAGTACCCCTCCTACTTTGTGCAAAAAATAAACTTACTCGTATGCTTCTCATTTCTAATTAAAGTTTGAGACTTTAGCGTCAATAGGTGCTTACTGGGTATATGGGTTTCTAAAGTTGGAAAGTTGAATTGTCTTTTCCCAGGGAATCAGTGGTTAAAACCAACTGGTTATCTTGTCGTGCGTGCTCCAGTATATTACATCCAGTGAATCTGTACTGTTGCAACTTCCTGTTCCCTTTACTTCTGCTAGTTGTGATTATCAGTTTTACATGAGGTTTCATATTCGTTACTGCATTGTGTGGTTCTCAAAATTTTGTATGTAAGTGTATAAGTACAGCTTAATTGTAAATTAAGTTGATCTTGCCAATCCATCTAACCATACTCTTCAATCCACAACTTTGATCTGTTGCCCATGGCATCTAATGACTCGATGTTGTTGACATTACAGGAACTGCTTGATCAAGAAAAACAACAGCCATCAAGTTCTGTCAACCATGAGGTTGACCTTGATGAATTGATGGACGTAAGCTTGAGAGACATCTCTCTGTTGATTCCAGCAATTAATCCTTTTGTTTATGTATACTCATTGCATTTGTTATGCAGGATCCAGAGCTGGAAAAGTTACACGCTGATAGGATAGCAGCTCTTAAGGTGATAAGTGTGACATTCTGTCCTGTCCCACATGCTTTTTTTGGGGCTGGAGTAGGCATTCTGGACTCTGTAAGTATTGACCACGGGATTTATTTTAATAGAAAGAAGCTGAGAAACGAGAAGCCCTCAAGACGCAAGGACACGGAGAATACAGGGAGATATGTGAGGGGGATTTCTTGGGTGAAGTCACTGGGAGTGAAAAAGTGATTTGCCACTTCTATCATAAAGAGTTCTACCGGTGCAAGTATAGCTTATGCTTGTCTCTTCCTATCTATCTTATGGGCATGCGGGCATTTGTACTCATACCCATGTCTGGACATATAAATTGCATATTAATCTGTGACAACTTGTTTGACCAAGAGAATTGATTATTCTAGGATAATGGATAAGCATTTGAAGGCACTTGCACCTAGGCATCTTGGTACAAAGTTCATAAAGCTGGATGCAGAGGTAGATTCTCGAAACTTGATTTTCTCTCCGTTTTTGGAAATGGCTTAATGCAACAATAATGCAGAATGCACCCTTTTTTATCGCCAAACTTGGAATCAAAACTCTGCCGTGCGTCATTCTATTCAGGTATAATCGCTAAGGCTTCTTTCTCAAATTGTTTTGCTCAACCGGATGACTCGCTTTATCACTTACGACACCAGTGTAGTTTGTTCTCCTCTGGCAGAACAGTAGACCTAGCAATTATGACAAATAGCACTGTAGGTGTTTTAAAGATTTCAGCCTAGAAAACGCTACATTGAATTGTTCAAAGACAACTCTTGTATGACCCTAAATGAATTTAAATGAGCACCAGACAATTTGTTCAAGTAAGTGTTATTGTTATTTATTGAATGTTGTGATGAGTAGGTTGCCTTTTCTGTTATCCAGGAAAGGGATTGCAACAGATAGACTGATTGGGTTCCAAGACTTGGGAGCAAAAGATGATTTCCCAACAAAAACACTTGAGGTCCAACTGATAAAGAAAGGTCAGTATCAGTAACTTCTGAAAATTATAGTTTTATGTATTGGTCTCTCAACAACTTGCTCACAGGGATAATAAGTGAGAAGAAAGACGATGAGGATGATGAAGAAAATGACTATGATGAAAATAGGCGCAGAACGGTTAGATCATCTGTGGGATCTGACTCTGATTCTGATTGAAAAGACATTACCTGTGGAGTTTTGACATTTTATTTTGTCAGTTATCACTGTAGATTCTGTTCAATCAGAATTGGTTGTATTATCTTCAAGACTGAGTGCAATAGAAACAGATGGAATTATGTTGGTCTAGGGAATCGGAGTTTTGGAAGTAAAAGAGCGTTGTGATGGTGTGTTTATGACCATGCAATGCAGGTACAATTCTGTAATTCCGCATAGGACAGTGCCATGTATGGCTGAGCAAGTTTGTGATATGATTTCAATATTTTGGTCCATGACAATATTGGTAGGCAACCCGCATTCCTTCTGAGTTCCATCAACAAGGATTCAAAGTTAATGCATTTTCTCCCTCCCTGTGAACTCCCTCCAACACCAACAAAGACTGCCGTCCATTGGCCACTGGGAAGCTTGAAACTCCAAAAAGACGAGTGAACCAGCCGGTTAACATGTCTTATAAGTTTAATTTTAATTGTATCATTTAACCACCGGCTAACTGAAAAAATTGCATCCTTCTTTACCAACGAATAATCATATCCCCCTAATCAACTTGCCTCTTCCTGGTCATTACAGCCCCCTCGTACGTTAGAAACTGTCACAACTAGCAGGAATCCCCTCGTACGTTAGAAACTATCACAAAGCAGGAGACCGTTAGTTAAAAGATTTAAAATTCTGTTAAAGATTTAGGACTAGGCTGGGAGAATCAGAAACGCTGGACTCGTTCCTTAGATATAGGAATTGGATCAACAAGCTGAGCTGTAGTGGTAACAAAAATAACAGATGCAAGTGTGCCCAAAAATGGCATGGAGTCCTTATCCTTAAGCTTCGACGTGTATGCCTCACTGTGTCTTCCCGCAAATATCTCCCATGTCCGCAGAATTAGTCGTTCTCATTATCTGTCTTTCTATGTCCTTACATTTCCCTTGCTCTTCGCGGAGGTCATTCTCTTTCTTCCTTCTACCCTTTCATTTCCCATTATCTTACCTTGCTCATCTAGTTTTGGTCAGACTGTACTCATTCTCTGGCTGTTTCTGTCTTTTCTTTGGAGTGTAATTGCAGGCATTTGGTTAGAGCCTTGGTTGTGCCATTAACGTGTTGCACGACCAACATCTCGCGCCAATGGCTGCGGTCTCCGGACCTCTGTTTCCCTCACCAGGTTTGTCTTTGAAAACCCCCGTCACTTTCTTAGGTTCCAGAAAAGTTTTAGAAACAGTCTATATGACCCTTAATTGGTGGAGCCTCCTGCATTCAGACGATGTTTTTATTTGTTAGTTTTGATCTGGTGAAATCCCATCTTTGTATTGTGATTTTTAAAGAAGCAAAACATGTCTTTTGATTGGTTCATGGTGTCGATGGCTCTGGCAGTAGCTGAGTTGGACCATTCTGGGGATGAGAAGAAGACCAGAATTGAGTCGTTTAAGAAGAAGACCAGAACTGAGTCGTTTAAGAAGAGAGCAGTTTATGCCTCAAACAAATTCAGGAACTCTTTGACAAAAAAGGGTCGGAGAAGTAGTAAAGTCATGTCAATAGAAATTGAGGATGCCCATAATGCGGAGGAGATCAAGGCAGTTGATGCTCTCCGACAAACCCTTATATTGGAGGAAATGCTGCCCACAAAGCATGATGATTATCACATGATGCTCAGGTTACTTTTTCCTTCTTTCTTTTCCACGTCCATTCTAATAAATTCAGGAATATTTTATCAAGACTTCTTTACTTGATGTATGTATGATTTGATTCATCAATTCAAATAATTGACCATTTTCTTCTCCGTTGATTTAGATTCTTGAAAGCCAGGAAATTTGACATTGAGAAAGCAAAGCAAATGTGGTCTGATATGCTTCAGTGGAGAAAAGAGTTCGGCACAGACACAATCATGGAGGTATTGAAAGGTTCAGCATTTCTGCTAAATTAGTAGATGTAGGTTTTGTGTCTATCTGCACTCATAACAGAATAGTGTGGCTGACAGCCATTGCTTGATGAAATTTCACTTTGTGCTTTTCAATAATTTTCTTCTCTGAAGGACTTCGAATACAAAGAAGCCGATGAAGTTGTAAAGTGTTATCCACAAGGGTATCACGGTGTAGATAAGGATGGTAGACCAGTGTATATTGAGAGGCTAGGCCTAGTAGATCCTACCAAGTTAATGCAAGTTACAGATATAGACAGATATCTCAAATACCATGTCCAGGAATTCGAGAAAACTTTTGCCTTTAAGTTTCCAGCTTGCTCGATTGCAGCAAAGAAACACATTGATCAAAGCACAACCATTCTTGATGTGCAGGGAGTGGTGAGTAAGAAAAGTTGTCATTGATGTATGATAATTAAATTAGGATAACTGCTGTGAGGAACTCCGATGACTTCAAAAGTTGTGGGAAATGGACAGACTCTGCTCTGTTTAGTAGCTTTTCTCAGCCACATTAAGACACATATTTTCAATCTGTTGTAGGGCCTCAAAAATTTCACCAAAGCAGCCAGGGATCTCGTCACCCGCATTCAGAACATTGATGGTAATAATTATCCTGAGGTATTGATTTCTCTGTCTCGCTTGATGTTATGATCGGATAGTAATTTTTGTTTCACTATACCAGTCTCCGTCCTTTTACCATGAATAAGCTAATTCTGATATTACGTCAACTTTTGATGTATGCAGACCTTGAATCGCATGTTCATCATCAATGCAGGGTCTGGATTCAGAATGTTGTGGAACACCATCAAATCTTTCCTTGATCCTAAGACCACAGCAAAGATCCATGTAATGTGCTTTTTGCGCTGTTTCAAATTAAAACTGTTTGTCTGACCCAAATAACCAGTTACTACTAGCAATCATTTTCAGGTTCTTGGCAATAAGTACCAGAGCAAGTTGCTGGAGATAATTGATGCTAGGCAAGTTTTTATTTTTTAATGAGTTGGCACAATGTTTCTATCATTTTGGTCGTTGTGCCTTGTCCTACCTCTTAGTTCTCCTCTTCGAAGTTGTTTTTTTTCTTGCTATCCAGTATTTGTGGGTGATTCAGTGTATTCCTGCGTAAAGCATGCTTATTGGCACTGATTTTTCTTGTCTGCCTTTTGCTTTATGCCTTCTATTCCTTGGTGGCTCCCTCCTGTCGCAGTGAGTTGCCAGACTTCTTGGGAGGCACCTGTACTTGTGCCGAGAAAGGAGGATGTCTGTGTTCTGATAAGGGCCCATGGCAGAATGAAGAGATTTTGAAGGTGATTTGCAGTTCCATTTAACAGCCTAACTTCAATCGAAATTCATTGCATATGTAAGTCCTTAAATTAGCAACTAAATTTTGAGTTATCAACTCGCAGATGGTTCAAGATGGGGCACATAAATGTTCAAACAGGAATCGGGATGAGAGCACAATTTCTGATGATGAGTCAGTCAGCTCAAAGGTCTCCTTTAGTGAAATTGCCCTTGCACTTGTATTTATGCTTTGGGAGAAACACAAGCTGCTTACTTTTTGTATAATGCAGGGACTAGACTCTCCTAAGGAAGCCTCAGAGTCCCCAAGAATTTCAGACTTTCCACAGCATTCTGCAAAATCTCGAAAGGTAAATTCCAGAGAAGTGTGTAAAATCAAAAGGCTTGATTTGTTCGAGCAAGCTGCTAGGCAAAGTATTGAGAGTGGCTTTTGAAAAATTAAACTAACTATTGAAGTCTAGGAGCTGAGGAATGAAAATTGCATGTTCGTTGCTCTTCAATAACCATACTTAAAAAAGAGTTTTTAAGATTCACTACACCTTCTTCCTTAAGCTAGCTGAGGAATGATCAACTGCATTTTCATTTAATGTCACCAGAGTCAATATGATTGTTAGTTCAGATTTTATGTTAATAAATATTTTAAATGTCATGCTTGCTATCTGAGAGTTAGAGCGGTTGGAATATTGCAGCTAATTTTATGGCAATGAAACACTCAAACATGTGTTGACTTCAATTATTCTCTATCATTCACTCTATTTTCCCCTTCCGAAGTACCATTGAGAATCTAACTTTTCCTCTGCTCTTAATCCTCTTATGCAAATTAAATCGGCAAGGTGTCCTTTGAGGATTACGGGCCTGTGGTTGAGAAACCCATGGATTTGAAATGGAAAAGCATGGCGGTAAGTCAGAAGTTGCTAAGCCAGAAATTATTGAGTCAAAAGCTACTGAGCCAGAAGCTACAAAGTCAGAGGTTTGATGCCTATAAAGGTATATTGCCAACAAATAACATCATATAGATAACTGTTCCGGAGGTATCTACCTGAAAAGAGTTGATCTTGCATGATGAATAGACAAAATTAAGTTATAAGTTGAAACAAAACTTCTTGCCTTCAATAGAAAGCATCTGATTTTTTGGGCAACCTCTAAGGCTGTTATTGAGACCGATTTAAGGATCCCTAAAAAATATTCTTAATTCTTAGAGTAGGAACTGTTGCAAGGTGGTCTAAGCATGTGTCTAAGTTCAGCTTGATAGTTCATACATTATTGATCCTCTGCTACTTGCATAATGGAGGCCTTTGCCTGATATACCTATCCAGAAACTGACTTCAAACTGATTATGCTTATAAAAGTATTCCTTAAATAGTAATACACGCTTGATTCCTTTAACTTGCGGCAGCTGATTGTCACACCAAGTATGATGAGATCAAGATTCAAGAGAACTCTCCAGTTATCTCTGGTGTGATGGCCTTTGTCATGGGCATCGTGACCATGATTAAAGTGACGCGCAATGTGCCCAAGAAGCTAACTGATGCCACCATATACTCCAGTCCTGTGTATGTTCAGGAACCACCAGTTAAACAGCAGCAGACTTCACCTGCTGTCTCTAACGAAGACTTCATGGCTTTCATAAAACGCATGGCTGAACTGGAGGAGAAGGTGAATGTTTTGAGCATGAAGCCCACTACTTTGCCACCAAAGAAGGAGGAAATGCTGAATGCTGCCTTAAGTCGGCTTGACACCTTAGAACAAGAGCTTGCAACAACCAAAAAGGTACATTCTAGTCAGAGTGTAGTCAATTCTTATTGCAGCATGTATCAAACTTAGTACATACTCTGCTCTCAGAATTTCTGTCATATTTTGGCTCAACAAAAATTTCTTAATGTCACTTCTATAAACTATTTGGTTTGGCAAGTTCTTCTATAGACTAATTGGGTATACATTCAGTTGGAGTTCCCAGAAAACTAGTTCTTCATTTTCTTGAAGAAACCGAACTTGGTCATAGCATAGTCATTCATTTAATTTCATTTTCAACTGAAACAGGTCAGAAATCTTAAGGTTCAATATGGTAGCCAACTGAAAGGTTGATTAGTGATGGAATATTTACATTCATTTGCTCCACATGTCCATACTCTCTCTCAAACACGTTGCTGCTGTTGTTTGTGCATGGAAATCATCACAGTTTCATATTGTGCAAATAGAACTACGTAAAACATGCTGTTACATATGGCTCTAACCTGTATCGATGGTGTTTACTTTCTTTAGGCTCTGGAGGAATCACTTTCTAAACAGGAGGAGGTCATGGCTTATATTGAGAAGAAAAAGAAGAAGAAGAAGCTGGTATGTGAATAACATCAAATTTTGGTTTCACTAACATTATAATTGAAGTACCTAAATCTCAATGTGTCGTGTGATGCAGTTCGCTTGGTAGGAAGAAACGATAGGCTATCGAAGATTTACGAGAACATAGTTGAGGAGGTGACTTGCTGTGCTCCAGGGCCATCTAATGCACCCTTCTTTAAGGTTTCATGTATATAATAGCGTAGATATTGCCCAGATGTCCTATATTCCGTTCGCACCTTCAATGAGTGCCAGCTTATAAGAGACCTATTTACTGACAAAAACAAAAATGTCTTAACATCTAGTAAGCTTTGTTTCTTTTGGTGACGCAAGAGAAAAAGGATGGTCATTTTCTTTCTTGGCTATATTAGCTCGAGTCTCCTC
Organism: Erythroxylum foetidum; assembly: GCA_026546835.1. Taxonomy (NCBI): domain Eukaryota; kingdom Viridiplantae; phylum Streptophyta; class Magnoliopsida; order Malpighiales; family Erythroxylaceae; genus Erythroxylum; species Erythroxylum foetidum. The sequence goes on from JANZLF010000222.1 coordinate 9,306,229, forward strand.
CATGGGCGCTGACAATTAGCTGCATGACTCATGAGACAGGACAGGCGATCAACAAGCATGACCGTGGAGATAATTTAGAGAATGGAGATTAAATGTCTGTTGTCTTGGATTCTAGGTCGTTATCTCACAAACAACATGAAAATGAAGTAGGCTTGAAATCTTGTTCTGAACTTTCCTTTTGTTTTGATTGACGAATTTTCCTGAATTTCGTCAGCCATACTGTATATAAAGTTGTTTATATTTCCTATGGCTCTATGTTCTTTGCCATCATCTCCAATTTGTTGAACTACATTCCTTTCCTAGATTTAGTCTTTTGGTTTAGGAGGGCTCGAACCTGAGCCTATTGAGTCTAGGATGTTGGTTGCTAAGGCCAACTAGTTTCATGCTCAAGATTGTTACTGATGACACAAAACTGTTTTCCTAATCTTCAACAGCAAAATTTAAATTCTCGAGTTCAAATGGAACCAAAGAACACAAGGAAGTTTGGTTTTGAAAGAAAACAAACAGAAATTACAAGTTCCAATATAGATACCTTGTCTGGAATGAGTCCATAATTTCCAGAATCTTGAACCCCACATTGGTGCTTTCAGGGAATCTATCAGATGCCACCACTGTAACTGTTAAAATTATGATGCACAAAATACGGAAACCAAACATAAACCTCTATATAGATCTCTATTTGGTTGCCTTTTCCCGTATTCTTCACCTGAACTCTGTCAATAACATCAAATCGATGATTACTAAATTCCTAGAAATAAGCATTAAGAAACTATAAGAAATGAATTATCTGCAACAAAGTTCAGATGTAACTTTCAACATCCCTTCCTGTCCCAGAAATAAAAGAACAACATCAGAGGTTTAGCGATCTTACTACTTGCTTGATCATAGGGGACTTTCTGCTTGAAGACTTCATGTATGGCACGCTTAATGTCTGCTGAGAATAAAGCACATTAAATTAAGAAATGCAACCCATCAAGTATGATATAAACAAAGCTTAATAATTCACCACTCCATTCAAGTTTTTCCTTTTTTATTCCGTTGATTGTTGAATTGAATTGTTTTGTGCAACCTACTATATTAAAGCTTGCGGAGGATCTTGCAATGGCAATTAAAGTAAAGAAGAGAGGAAGGGTGAAGACCAAGCTGAAGCTTCCAAGATATCTCAGGAAACTTGAGCTAATGATCTTGGGGATAATTCAGAAGACCATGCCTCCAAGAAGTGAAATTCTAAAGATTGTAGATTATGGCAGAAAGCTTGAAGAGAAAAATGAAGAAACTTGCAGAGGGGAAAAATGAAACAATCTATTGATGTTTACGCAAAACTTGAAGGAGAATTATTCCTGAAGCTGAAAGGAAGAATGTATTAAAGCTATCAAAAAACAAGATCAAGCTGACAATGAATTCAAAGGATGTTTGTTAAAGCTTTTCCAATCCGTACCAAATGTATATACAAGTGGTCCTGCATATCAGAATTTTGTTTTTTATTATAGCGTTAAAATCAGTAGCATTTAATGTATGTCAGTTGCTGTTGTGCATATATTTTGTTTTTTAGCTTATCAAAAGGGAACATGAGACGTGTTAAGCTCCTATCTCTTAGATCACAAGCATGCTTTCAATTCCTAGCCTTTGATTTTCAGATGTTTAAAAACATGTAAGAGCTGAATATAAAGCTCACCATCATCTTCTTCAGACATATAAAAAAACTTTATCTTTGTCCAAAAACCTTACTTTCTTTCATTTCTTGAAAGTTCATCAGAAGTTTGAGTGTTAAACCAATTGCAAAATCACAATATATAGGCATTGGTTCTAGAATTTATTGTGAATGCAACCAAACCTTACATTCGAAAACAAACCTTACAATCAAAAACTAAAACCTATACTCTTTTTTACACTTGAGAGGAAGTAGCTTTATACATTCAAAGAAGATTATTCGAAAACAACAAAAAATTAAAACACTGTAATTTCTGAGAGGAGATGTAGGATTCATCACTGTGGTCGACAGTTGCAAAGCTTCAACCAGCCAGCTTGACAACCTGCTGTTTAAGTGAAGGAGGCATCTCATCATCTTCCTAGAGTGGTATCAAAGCAGCAAGGTTCATTTAACTTGGAATAGATTAAAACATGGTAGGTATGAGTATTCCTGTAATGAGCTTGCAGAGCATTCAAGCAAATATACCAGTTCTAACTAGTGAGAACTATAAGGCTTGAGCTCTTAGAGTTGAAGATTGTCTTAAGATCTATGAATGCTAGGATGTAGTAAATGAAGGAATAGCTGAACATAAGGGAACAACAGACTTAACACAATAGCAAGTGATAAGGTTAAGTTAGGGTAGAGACAAAGATTTTAAGGCCCTCATTTTTCTGAGATCTATGATGATTAAGGCCATATTGTTGAGACATGCTGGGTGTAAGAGTTCAAAGGAGTTGTGGGATATATTGAAGTTGGAACATGTAGGATCTGTTCAGTCGTTGAGGTTGAAGAAACAAGCAATAATGAGAAGTTTGAGAACCTTTCAATGAGGGATGAAGAGAATGTAGTACTGCAAAAACAAGATTCATGGGCTTGGTACAACAACTGAAAGAGTTTGGTGAAAACATGAGTTTAGAGAGGTTAGTTGTCAAATTTTTAAGCAAATTGCCTTTGAGATTTGAAGCTGGTATAGCTCCTGTAGAGTGACAATTTAGCAATGATCCTGATTCTGTTATATTGGAGCAAGTCTTTAATGTGTTGGAAATGTGTAAGGAGAGACATGGGGTTAGAAGAGAACATGAGGAGTATGCACTGAAAGCAAAACGTTTCAAAGTTCCAAAAAATCCACCTTTCTAAACTCAAACCAAAAACCTGAGCCAAAGTCATTTTGAACCAAGCATGATGCGATCACAGACTCACCAACTTTCACAAAACCTCCCACAGAACAACCAAAATCAATTCCAGATAACAACATATCCACAGATCCATCCCTACAAAAACCAAATGTAATACCAACAACCCCAAATGTATCCTCAAATACAATACCCTCCACAAGTGCCTTATCTAAACTTCCAAAACACTAACCAATTCCCTGAAAACAATGCCAATCGAATGCAAAGTGGATTAAGAATAACAAGATGGGGTATGTTTCCAAATTGTAGATTTTATGGTAAAATCAATCATGCAGCTGAGGAGTGCTTCTGGAATGAAAATGTGGATTGCATTCATTGTAGAAAGAGGGGACATTCAAAGAAAATGTTCTATGAGAGGTGGATGACAAAACAACAAAATCCACAAAGTCTAATTTTTGGAAAACCCCCATCAATACATCCTTTTCAAAGACAAAACATTACCTCTAACCAATTACCAACTCAGTTACAACCTTATCAAAATAATCCTAAATCACAAGTGTACTTAACTCATTATATTACAAACTCTGGAAATACACAAATCCCTCAGCATTATTCACCACAGCCTCTAATGCCTCAACTTCAACCATGTGCAACTCAACCTCAAATAACTAAATCCTACATGTCTCAGCCAAACTACCTACAACAGATACATTACCAAACTATGCAAACTCAAACACCAAACCAACTGCCTCAAACCACTTATTCTGCCAATCATGTTTCAACTCAACCATCTTCTGAAATTTGCCCAAATTCTCAGCTTAATCTACAGCACAATTCCAAAACTCAACCAGGACCTTCATAAACAACTAAGCCATAAAAAAAACCAATTACTGAGGAGAGTGTATTTGTGGTGGAGGCATGTCATCATTCCAAGAACCATGCTTCAACTGTTAAGATTTATGTAGCTAAGGCAAATGATGAAAAGAGAGGAGAATGGTTAGTAAACAGTGGTTGTTCTAACCACATGACAAAGAGAAAGGAAGTTTTTGTTGAAACAAACACTGATATGAATCCTGTGGTGAAGATAGAAAATGGAGAAACAATAACTGCCACTTGGAAGGGAAATGTAGAGTTAATTACAAAGGCTGGAAGCACCATACGTGAAGAGTTATATTACATTCCTGAGCTAGATCAAAATCTGGTTAGTTTTGGTCAACTTCTAGAGAAGAGCTACAAAGTATATTTTGAAGATGGAATGTGCAGAATCTTCAATGCAGAAGGAGAGTTAGTTCATAAGGTACCAATGATAAACAGAGTTTTTAAAATACGAATGACAAAAGTGAATGGAGCCTTTGTTGCGATTCCAGTAACTAAATTAACTCAATTGTGGCATAAAAGGTATGGTCATGCAAATCTTGATTACATTATTGAAATGTAGAGAAAACAATTGGTTGTTAGATTACCTTAATTGAGCAGCAAGATGAAGAATGTGTGTGAACCATGTGGAAAGAGAAAGAGTCTTGTATTACCCTTTCCAACTAGTGATTGGAGAGTCACAGAGAAATTGCAATTGGTGCACACTGATGTTTATGGACCTATGGACACACCATCAGCTGGAGGGAGTAGATATTATGTGAAGTTTATTGATGATGTGTCAAGCTATTTATGGATCTATTTTATGAAGAGCAAAGATCAAGTGTTTGGGTTCTTTAAAGTGTGGAGATTAGAAGTTGAAAGTCAATGTGGAAAGAAGGTGAGATGTTTGAGAAGTGATAGAGGAGGAGAGTTATTTCGAATGGGATGAAGAACTACTTTGAAAGGGAAGGCATATTCCATCAATTTTCAGTTGCTTACTTAGCACAGCAAAATGGAGTTTCAGAAAGAAAAAATAGAACAATTGTGGAAATGGAAAAGGCAATGATGTTTGGAATGAAAGTGCTTAGAAGCTTTTGGCCAAAAGTATGTTTTACTGCTGTCTACTTACAAAACAAAATGAAAACTCGAGCTTTAAAGGAGAAAATACCATTTGAAGTTTGGTTTGGAGTTAAACCGAAGGTGAATCATCTAAGAGTATTTGGATGTGTAGCTTATATGCATATTCCTAAAGCAAAGAGGACAAAATTGGATGAGAAAGCAATGAAGGGAGTGACGATGGGGTATAATGCAGAATCTAATGGATATAGAATCTATAGCCCTGAAACTAAGAAGATGCTGGTATCTAGAGATGTGAAGTTTGATGAAAATGAAATCTGGAAGTGGGAAGAACCTACTGCTAGAAAACCAAGAAGTGTTGGAATTGACTTACCAGTAGGTAAATCAAGTGGTGAAGGAAGTTTGAGAGAAGCCAAAAATCAGGATGTGACTGCTGCAGACAATTCAAACAATTCAGTGGACAGAAGATCTCAAATGGAGACAACTCAATTGGAACCACAAGATATAAACAACACTGGAAATGATGGATCACTGGAGAAGTTTTCACCAAACCCTAAAGGTGACTTAGTTCCAGGAAGTGATGATTTGAGCTCAGGATATCAGGAGGAGACATCTAGCTCAGATAGTGCACACAAGGAGAGGAATCTAGCCTCTATTTATAATGAAACTAACCCTTTGTTTGATTTCAGGTACAATATAGTTGATGAAGAAGAGACAAATGTAGCTCTAACAATTATAAAAAGTGCATTACCTACTGAGTCTGAGCTTATGAAATACAAACAAGTTGTCGAGCTAGGAGCATGGGAAAGCTCAATGGATCAAGAGATAAAAGATATTGAAGAAAATGGAACTTGGTTGCTGGTTGATTTTCCAAGTCCAGAAACTAAGGTGGTCGACTCTAAGTGGATTTACAAGAAAAAATTGAATCATGATGGGTCAATCAACAAATATAAAGCTAAACTTGTTGTAAGGGGATACAAACAAGAGTATGGAGTAGATTATACTGAGACATATGCACCAGTAGCTAGGTTGGATACAATAAGATTGTTGTTAGCTCTAGCTGCAAATAATGGATAGAGGGTGCGTCAAACGGATGTGAAGAGTGCATTCCAAAATGGAATGCTAGATGAAGAAGTTTACTTGAAGCAACCCGAAAGTTATGTTCTAAATGGACAAAAGAAAAAAGTGTACAAACTTGTGAAGGCTTTATATGGATTGAAACAGGCTCTAAGAGCCTGGTATTCAAGGATCAACAACTATCTAATACAGAATGAGTTCTCAAGAAGCAAGAGACAAGCAACTTTTTATGTAAAAATCAGAGATGGGGAAGCTAATTTGCTCCTTGTATGTTGATGATCTGCTGATAATTGGGACTCAAGACAAATTTATAGAAGAATTCAAGGAATTAATGAAATCAAAGTTTCAGATGACAGACTTGGGAGAGATGAGTTTCTTCTTGGGACTGGAGATAGATCAAAGGAGATTTCATACACTAGAAAAATATGCAGAGGAATTAATTGACAAGTTTGGATTGAAAGGAAGCAGTGGAATGGGAACCCCTATGGAACATCAACTAAAGCTGGTTGGAATTTGGTTTGGAAGAGGAGAATGGAGTTATATGTGTTTAGTGATGTTAGCTATGTTGGAAGCAATGAAAATAAGAACAGAAGTGGTTATTACTATAGCTTAGGATCTAGAATTTTTGCTTGGAGTTCAAAGGAGCAGAGGAGTGTTACACATTCTATAGCTGAGGCTAAATATGTGGCAGTAAATATGGCTACCAAACAAGCTCAATGGTTGAAGAAATTTTGATGGATATAAATGAATTGAAGGAAAAATGTGTGACAATTTATTGTGATTCTAGTGTTGCAATTTCAATGGCTGAGAATCCATCTGATCATATGAGAACTAAGCATATGAAAGTGACGTATCATTATGTTAGGGAATTGATCGAAGAAAAGGAGATCAAGATGGCCTTCTGCAGATCAAGCTTTCAACTCGTTGATCTATTCACCAAGGCTTTGCCAAGATAGAGGTTTGAATCTTTAAGGGAAATGATAGGTATGCAGGTTCCACAAAACAAAGGAGGAGCTGTTAAATTGAATTGTTTAGTGAAACCTACTATATTAAAGCTTCCGGAGGATCTTGTAATGACAATTAAGGTAAAGAAGAGAGGAAGGGTGAAGACCAAGCTGAAGCTTCCAAGATATCTCAGGAAACTTGAGTTAATAATCTTGGGGATAATTCAGAAGGCCATGCATCCAAGAAGTGAAATTTTGAAGATTGAAAATTAAGGCAGAAAGTTTGAAAAGAAAAATGAAGAAACTGGCAAAGGGGAAAAATGGAACAATCTGTTGATGTTTACGGAAAACCTGAAGGGGAATTATTCCTGAAGCTGAAATCAAGAATGTATTAAAGCTATCAAAACACAAGATCAAGTTGATAGTGAATTCAGAGGATGTTTGTTAAAGCTTGTCCAATCCGTATCACAAGCATATACAAATGGTTCTGCATATCAGAATTCTGTTTTTCATATAGCATTAAAATCAGTAGCATTTAATGTATGTCAGTTGATGTTGTGTTTGTATTTTGTTTTTTAGCTTATAAAAAGGGAACATGAGATGTGTTAAGCTCCTGTCTCTTAGATCACAAGCATGTTTTTAATTCCTAGCCTTTGATTTTCAGATGTTTAAAAACAAGTAAGAGTTGAATATAAATCTCACCATCATCTTCTTCAAACATATCAGAAAAAACTTCATCTTTGTACAAAAACTTGACTTTCTTTCTTTCATTTCTCAAAAGTTCATCAGAAGTTTGAGTATTAAACCAATTGCAAAATCACAATATATATGCATTAGTTCTGGAATTTTATTGTGAATGCAACCAAACCTTACATTCAAAAATAAACCTTACAATCAAAAACCAAAACCTATACTATTTTTACACTTGAGAGGAAGTAGTTTTATACATTTAGAGAAGATTATTTGAAAACAACAAAAATTTACAACACTAGAATTTCTGAGAGGAGCTGTAGGATTCATCATTGTGGTCGACAGTTGCAAAGCTTCAATTAGCAAGCTTGACAACCTATTGTTTAAGTGAAGGAGGCATCTCATCATCTTCCTAGATTGATATTCTATTTCAGACTTCTGTTAGTGAATATAAGAATAAAGGATGCTACATTTGGACAAGCTTTACTGCAGAAAACGAGTCAAAAAGAATTGAAGTTGATCACCTGCATTTGGTCATGAACAAATTGTTTGTACCCAATAGCTTTTGTTAGTACAGAGGCAGTATCTGTCTGCAAGATATAACATGTAGAAAAAGCTACTAGTATAAGTATGGTCCTTTTAATTTTTAATACTATTCCATGCTTACCATCATATATTTAGGGAAATAGGAGAATATGAATTTAATTGCCTTGCCATAAGGTGCCACCAACCTTTTAAAAGATGGTAACCGATCTCCTTTTTTTTCCTTCCTAATCTAATTTGCACTTATGTGGTTAGGAACTATAACAACCTCTAAGAACAAAAATAATTAGGTACTATTTAAACTCCAATAAGTCACCTTTAATGGCGGGCATGAAGGTTTTGCGACAGAGTGGACCTTTTTAGCATCTAGAGCAAATATTTTTTTATCCAACTGTTGTTGTTAGGTAGCTTTTTCCTCCTAATCCCATCTTCTAAGATTGAGCACTTCAGAATCCAAAGCGTATGGTTTCATTTCATTGATTAAGTAAACAATCAGGTAAGACATTAAAGTCAATATCGAAAGCAAAGTTTGTCAGTATAGCTCAAAATTTCATTGCATGCGAAAAGAAAGTTTTGTCCACAAATCTGATAATTCTTTACATGCCAGTCCAAGAACATGCAAAAAATAGAGTTTTTGTTATTGAAAGCATCAAGAGTTTCAACTGCGAGAACAAATAATGGACTTTGGTCTTGTTTCTTTTAGCTTCACGACTTATAGAATAGTAGTAGAAAGAGAGTTACTTGATCCTAATAAGATTAAGAAGATCATCATACCTTGTTGGAATTATTTGAGGTACTTCTTCTAGGGTCTTGCAAAAAACAGCCAAGACAATGCTTCTGTGACTGGCTGGAATTAGCAGCAGTAGGCAGTGGGGCTAAATGATCCATAGTTTGTAAGTTCATATCTAAGGAACTTGAAACTAATGATGAAGACAACCTGGCATCTCATCTTTGATCTTGGAAAGTAGTAACTCACTAGTCGCAGATTGTTGGGATAAACTTGATGCATCAGAAAAGACCAAGCCTTCACTCATGGAAGTAGTTTTACGAAGTTGCAAAGCTTCCTTTAAAGTTGGGATATATTCATTTAGGGAAGTATTTCTGCAGTTGCTAGCTACTGTTAATATTGCAGATTGTTCATGTGAGACGGTGAGAAACACAGCTTAAATGAAAACTTGGTGGCCAAGAAAGAGTCATTATCACCATATAAGGCATTTAGAAAGAAAAACCAGTAACCCTAATGAGTAAAGAAGCAACACTTTATAATTGTTTGACCAGCTCCAAATGTAACACCCCACTCCCGCGCGACCCGAACCCGACATCGACAGTGATATTCGAGTTCGTGCCCCGCGAGGGTGGCGTGCTAAAACACTCATTCAGTAGTCGGTACATTTTTTTCACATAAAAATAAATGTGAAATTCAATGCCCAAGTTGGGTCCTCATTCAATCATATACAATTTCATTATACACAATTTTCAATAACCACTCGGGCCTATTTCTCAAATACAAATATACACTTCATTACATAAATAAAGACATGTAATGCAGACGCGAACTGATCCCGACTTCTATCCTTCACTTGAATCCTGCAAATATACTCCCGTTGGCCTAACGGGGT
>JANZLF010000222.1:9322956-9333063 GCA_026546835.1 Erythroxylum foetidum
GTCGTCTACTTATGATAGGGGTACGTGCCATAATGTTCTACATTGAAATTAAAGGTAGCTATTACGTTAACGAATATTATAAATATGAATTTATTGTAAACAAATTAAAAAGAAAAACAAATACATGACATATACATGACTAAAAGGGAGAATAAACAAATCCACTGCATGTCCCTAATGTGTTATGCATGCTAGTTTCGGTGTTAATCATGTATAAAATAACTAGCATGTCTTAAGCATAAACATATACATGACTAAAGAACAAGTGCAGTCAAAAAGCCAGTTTATGTTTGTGGCATAGTGAAAACAGTTGATCAGAAAAATTATACAGCAAGCAATATTACGCATGTTAGAAATTATACTCTCCCATATATATATATAAATAAGACAAAAACAACTTTATATCATAATCAAAAGTCACACATGTCAAGAAATTGGTACTCCCACGCATGTCAGAGATTAGCATGTTATATATATATATGACAAAAACTACTTTAATGGAGATAGGAACGTAGAGCGTGAGTAATCAGAGACAATATGAAGAGAGCAAAAATCAGACACAACAGAAATCAGAGATTAGCGTGAGTAACGCGACAATATGAAGAGAGCAGGAAAAGATGAGCGTGAGCAGATAGGAACGTAGAGCGTGAGTGTTAGTAGATACCTAGCCAAGAAACAGATCAGAGACGAGAGCAGGAAAAGATAGGCAGACGGCAGCGCAAACAATATGAGAAGACAGTAGTCGATGACGGTAGGAAGATGAGTAGGCTTGGAATGAAAGTTTGATACCCACCTATTTTGGAGGGTTTAGTGGATTCCCAAATTTAATGGGATAAATCCATTACTTTAGAATTGATAACCCCAAAACAAACAATATTTAATACTATTATTCCATTCCCTTATTCCGAAACTCTCAAACCAAACGCCCCCTTAATGTAGTAGGACAATCTCATAAAATAAAAGTTTTGCTTTAGCCTTCCCGTCAAGTGTATTGAAAGACACGTTGATTGATAGTTGTGTTAAGAAATATTATTATAATAATTCCTGTACATTCACTTTCCTCATTTTGTATATATATTTCTCTTCTTGGTTTGCGGAATCTTCTTGGTTTGCGCAATATCCCACTGATAGTGGATGAGTGGTCTGTGGCTTAGATGTAGGAAAATCTCTGTATATATAGACTCGTACTCTGTCAATGAAATATATGATTGGGCAAAACAAACTTCTTTCAGAAACTTTCTTTTTCAAGTTGGATATGATATTAATTTTCATTTGCTGCGGGTAAACAAATGTGAAGTAAATCTTGAACATATTGTGTGATGGTGTATATGTCAAGAATATATACGGAGAATTCCAAGATAGCAACTGCATGCACTAAGTATTTAAAATTCTTAATAGAGCGAATGTGTACCTTGGCCTTTCTCATCCACCAATTGGAATCCGCGTTGGATGCATTATTCTCCCACAACGAAAGCTATTCTATCCCTATATATCTCAGTAAGACAAATCAGGTATCACACATATACATACGTCCACCTGCTTAATATTTAATGAATTACTTAATCACCGAAGAAATATAGATTATAGATTTAAACGACTTAGCATGATCTTCTCATTTAGGCCTTCAACATTACTATTACTACTGTGTTTGTTTAACAACATTTTCTCTTCCAACATCTTTGCAGGGACTTAAAAGGAAGAGTAGAGAAGTAGAAGCATGTTATGAAGACGGGGCATTCGCAGAATCTAAGAACATACGCTCACTTTGCGTTAACTTAAGAGAGAGAAAGATTATATGGCCAAAGTTGTGGTGGATTTTTTCAATGTTTTTGCAATAATTGGCGGTCTACGCTCTCTAGAGATTGCGACAGCTTAGAAGCTAGCGAACAGTATTGTTACTTAACTAGCCAATAGAAGCTAGCTAGATTAGTTCCTTAAAAAATCGTATTATACATGTTCATTACACCCAACATCTTAACTAGCTAGTCCTTTTAAGACTAGTGCATTTGAAATGAGCTTCAAAATAGTTTTAGTCGGTATTGTTTATTTCAATTGAACTGACCTGACAAACCCTGAAGAGGTCCAACAATTCTATCAGCCTGCAAGGACGGGCCCCAATTGAGAAGAGCCAGTGCTATCCACGTGGCACCTCATGCTTATTTCCAGCGAGAAAATAACATTGAAACAATGCAAGTTTTTGAAGCATCGCCTCGTATTGATTGGAAGCCAGACCAAAGGCGAATCTCATAAAGAGCATATCCGAATTCTTCCATTCCAACACGTTCAATGAGATGCACACGTCATTTGTTTCTCCGCCTACGCTACTTCGGCTCTTCTAGGCTAGCCGGCTCACTTCGTTCATAACTTAGTTGTAGATAAGACATATTTCTAACGTGGAATGGAGTTAATTTTTTAAAAAGAGGCTTTTATAATAAACATATGATTTTTTTATTGTAATCAAGGATATATACATACCGCTATTATTGTAAGTCAATGCATAAAATTGAGTCACAACCCACAATAGTCAAACGACTGTACACAGATATTAATTTTAAGTGCTAACTTTCCAAAGATATTGGAGGATTAATCCTATATGAGGATATAAAAATGGAAGAAGCATACACAGCGGAGCCAAAGAAGAGCCGATATTTGGACAGAGGGGAGGACCAGTTGTCCGCGCATGGAGACAAAGCTCAGAGGAAGAGGGTGTGGTTTCCTGAGAAACACGAAGAAAATACGTTAGCTGTCGTTTACATTTGCAAGAACGCCGTGTGGGCTTCACGTCTGCAATATATAATATATATATTCTTATGTTAGAGCTAAAAATCTCACCCTTGATCACGAGGAGTTAATCTATCCAAACGGCCAAAATCATCAACTACGTCGCTCCCTCTCTCTCTCACCCCCTACCTCGGTCCCTCCCTTTCCTTCTCTTTCACTGTTTTGGTAGATAAAACGTTCATTGGTTTTTGTCTTGGTAGCTTCCTTTTCAGATCCATATTTGATAAAACTTATGTCTTGAAGCTAAATTTTCCTATCTGGGTGGCTTCCAGTTCGATTGCTTGACACCGGAATTTCGGAGGTAAAAGGGCAGGAATTTGGTTCTTGGGTTGATTGGAGGTGAAAGTTCAGCCTTTTCCTTGTGGGGTTGGTGGAATCAGCTAAAAGTTGCGGTCTTGGGTGGTGTTCAAGAGGGTGGAAAAGGGGAGACTTTTGCTTTTGGTCCTTTGACTGAATTTGGATTGGAGCAGAAGTGGAGAGATAACATAACGAAGAAGAAGCTGATCTCAAAAGATCGAAGTTAGTTACATGTAAGTATCAATTCCAGGTCTGGTCATTTTCACTTTATATAATTCGACCTTTCCTTTTTCTCGTGATCACTAATTCCCACTCAATAAGTAAAATTTGCTTTCTTGGTTCTTTTTTTGGTGCTGGTAATTATAAGAAACTGTTTTAACTTCTTTGCAGTAAAATGATTTTAGATGCTGCGACTTGAATGTTTAAATATTGGACTGCTCGTCATCAATGGCTTTATTGTTTCTTTTTCTTTCGTTTCCATTTTCGGTAGGAGGAATTAACAGAATTCTGAGGTTCTTCAATGGCAATTTGCAGGATATGGCGACTATGGTGGAGCCTCCCGATGGAATTAGGCCTCGAGGAAAGCATTATTACTCAATGTGGCAAACTTTGTTTGAGATCGATACCAAATATGTACCGATCAAGCCCATAGGAAGAGGGGCTTATGGTGTTGTTTGCTCTTCCATCAACAGGGAGACAAATGAAAAGGTTGCTATAAAGAAAATCAATAATGTGTTCGAAAATAAAATTGATGCATTGAGGACTCTAAGAGAGTTGAAGCTTCTTAGACATATCCGCCATGATAATGTGATTGCCTTGAAAGATGTTATGATGCCAATTCACAGGACCAGTTTCAAGGATGTATATTTGGTGTACGAACTCATGGACACGGATTTGCATCAGATTATCAAATCGTCACAGCCACTTTCGAGTGATCATTGCAAATGTTTTCTATTTCAGGTAATGTTATCTCCAGAGCGAGTGGTTCCTCGTATTTCTCTTTTGGCTTCTACTTTGGTATTTATTAGAATGATGACGCATAGTTCTTTATTTTGGAACGTGCTTCAATCATTCTATGTTCTCTAAAATGCAAGTGGTAATATGTTGCCTTCTTTCGATGCATGGTATAAGTGACCTTTATTAGCTATCTTTTGTGAGGTAAATGTCTTTCTATACATTTATACCTAGAAAACTATCTCTCTTGGGTTACAGATCATGCAATCCTTCTCAGCTTGTGACCACTCTTTCTCACCACTCTCGTGGGATTTAGTAAGAGGAAGTTTTTTATATGATTGGCGATTCAGCTATGCCTACATTCATCATCTGAACTTTCATTATTAGGAAATCATGGACTGAAGCAATGATTAAAGCAAAGGCCATATCTTCTCTGCTGCAAGTTTCTAGGATTCAGTTTTAATCTTATTGGAAAAACAAAGGCCTTCTCTTTGTTTCCCTTTCTTTGCAGATGATAAAAATCTCTCTATTCTAATTCTTTGGCTGTGGACTTCGACTCACTTCCCCAATTGTGTATGCTCTAGTTATGAATGCCATTCATGTTCACTTTAACTCACTGTCTTTGGAAACTGAACCTGTACAATTCTACTAAATTGGAATGAAAATTGGTGCTGCATATTGCACTGTACTACTTTTCAATGATTTGTTTGTTGCTAATTTTTTCTACTGTTGACCGATCATCATCAAATATCGTAGTTGCTTCGGGGACTGAATTACCTTCACTCAGCAAACATTCTTCACCGTGACTTGAAGACTGGAAACCTTCTTGTTAATGCAAACTGTGACTTGAAGATATGCGATTTTGGTTTAGCACGTACTAGTAGAGGCAATGAACAATTCATGACTGAATATGTGGTCACTCGATGGTATCGTGCACCTGAGCTACTCCTCTGTTGTGACAATTATGGGACCTCTATTGATGTCTGGTCAGTTGGATGCATCTTTGCTGAGATTCTTGGCCGCAAACCCATTTTCCCTGGAACAGAGTGCCTTGACCAGCTGAAACTAATCATCAGTGTCCTTGGAAGCCAGCGGGATGTTGATGTTGAGTTCATTGATAACCCAAAAGCCAGAAGATACATAAAAACGCTTCCTTACTCTAAGGGAATCCACTTTTCCCAGCTGTATCCCCAGGCAGATCCTTTGGCCATCGACTTACTGCAAAGGATGCTTATTTTTGATCCATCTAAGAGAATAACTGTGACAGAAGCACTTCTACATCCTTACATGTCAGGGCTGTATGATCCAAGATTCAACCCACCTGCTCAGGTTCCAATTAATCTCGACATAGACGAGAACCTTGGGGAACATATGATTAGGCAGATGATGTGGTATGAAATACTACACTACCATCCTGAAGCTGCGTCAGCCAATTCATTGGTGCAGCTGTGAAAGGCTTCATTCTATTGGCTTCCGTCCAGTACCATGTGTCTTTGGAATCAGGACTGCAGTTCCAAGTCAAAGTATGGCATCAACAACTGTGCTTTAAGCTTAGTAAGTCCCAAAATTTGGTTTCCGCAGATTAGTTGTCAGTTTGAGTTTCCTACACGGCTTGGACTTCATGTAAAACAAATGTCATGATCTGTGCTCCAAATATTCTATATAATATATAAAGCATGTCAAAAGTATTAGAATGCAGGATATTTCACCAATAACTAAGCGTGAATATAGCACGAGTATTATTATCGTGCCATTAAGTTTCAACCTTCGTTTCCTTCATTGGTTTTTCTTGTGGACACGGGTGGGAAGGTGAAAAGGTCTTTGATAGAACTTCAGAATTGGTTGTTGGTTGGGGCCAAATAATGAATAAGACCTTAGGCTTGTCTCACTGGCTTTTAGTAGTGGATAGCTGAGTAATCCTTCTGCATCCACAAGGCTAGTAACAGTGAGCACATTAGGCCGCAAGGTCTTTAAAATTCACATCCATGGAGTCGAGGACATGGTTTTTCAGTAGACCTGGGCTCTAAATGTGCAACTTTTACGAGCACACGGATGGATCATGACGTCAGGTTTAAATGGATATTGACTTTAGTGGATAAATGGAAGAAGTTTAATTATCCACGTCCATTAAACTGTTACCATCTTTGTCCAACTGTATTTCTTTCCGGGCAAAACAATGGATTGAGGAAAATATAAAAAGAAAAAAAGAAAAAGAAAGCCTACGATGATGTGGACAGGTTGACTGAGGAGTCGAATGAATCCAAAAGTTGCTTTCCTCTGCCACTAGTACGTCTTCCCTTTGTAACTAAAAAGAAAATAACAAGTGTATCCTTTTTTATGGCCTTCCTTGGATTTCATCGTTTTAACACAGGATGGTATAATATTAAAGTTTGAATTTTAGAGTTATAACTCATTCTTACAAATATATATATATCACTTGTCACATACATTATTGTTTTGGGAAAATTACTGACTAAGTTACAGTTAGAATTGATAGTGAGGGCGTCTAGAGTGAGCGAAGAGGGATTAAGAGAATATTTGGTAACAATTTATAAAAGAAGCTAATTCTGACCTATTTTATTTAAAGATTTCAGATTGAGTATGAAGATGAAGTTATGCACCCACAGCAGAGATCTAACAGTGAGTTGAGGAAAATAATTCTATCAAGTCATGTGAAAGACACTTTACACACAAAAAAAAAACACGTTTGGTTCTTCCATTTCTTCCATGTTAAAGCAAGAAGATGACTAGCTAGTAATAGGGGTGAGCATTATTCGGGTCAGCCTGATTATTCGGCCCGGTCTGAATTAATTTGGGTAAGCAAATGTTAAATTTCGGGTAATTTGGGCCTGTCCGGGTATTATCCGAATTATTTTCAGGCCGGGACGGGTAACTCCGATAAAATTCAGACCGGCCCGATTACCCAAATTAGGTTTAAAAGAATTATGAAATAGGATAATTAGGATAATTTGGGTAAATCAGGCTGGGATAATTCTGGTAAAATTAGGTAAATCGGGTCGAGTAAATAGGTAATTCGGGCCGGATAAGGAAATTTTTTTTTGGATAATTCAGGTCGGATCCGAACAGTAAAAATTGGGCCCGAATTACCCGAATGTTCACCCCTAACTAGCAGCCACCACATGACTCACCAATTTCCTATGTGTACACAAATTACCACTATAGTTTCAAATTTTGACTCACCAATTTCCTATTGTGTACACAAATTATGTGATTAATTTGTAAAATAATAAAATTAATTTAATACTTATTATAATAAAGTTATCTTATTAGATCTTAATGTTACGTGACTTAAAGTTAAATGAATTGCGTAATTTAAAATATTTTGATATTCAAATGTTAAAATTATGGATATCTACATCAGATTATGAAATAAAAATAAAATGATCTTTTTTATTATTTAAACAATGCGTAGATCTGAATGCCTATAGGAATATTTTAAAAAGTGAAGGGCATTGTTCCCAACAATACGATTGATAATTGTACAGAGCTTCATTGGGGAAGACGGAGGACCAGTACCCAACATCTGACATGCCGCATGTGCTACTGTACGGCTTATATTGCTTTTTAGATTTCTGACACGTACAGGTCACCTTCTCCCAACAAATTCTGCCTCACTCACTAATTATTAAGTAATCAATAAGTATGATTGTTTGTAAACAAATCCAATGTGAATAACTTTGTTTCTGTTACAAAGAAAATGATTGTGCCTAAGTATAAGATGAGATTCGTATTGTAATAAATATAATATTTAATAAAAATTATGAATTTATCTCTTATGTTTCCAAAAAATATTTAAACAACTCTTTAATTTTTAAAATTTTATAAATTTGTACTTAATATTAATATTTATGTGCAAAATATTTTTTATTTCTTTAAGTAGTTTACATAAGCTAAGTGATCTACAAATTGTTTTATATAATTAAAATTTTATCTAATAATTAACTGAAATAGATTCCCCCCGCCCCCAAAAAAGAAAATTGTATGCTTGATTAAGTGATAATTTAATGTAAAGCTCTAAACCTATATTTTTAATTTAAAAATATTTTACTATTATTAAACATTTATAAATTAATTATTAAATTTAAAATTACTACAAAATTTCTATAATTTATCATTATTACTTAAAAATAAATAATAAATTTATGTAATCGATTTCCGTGCCGTATCAACAAGTCTAATAAGTAATAAGCTTGAAGATAATAATTTCAAAAAAGAATTCGTTCCTATCCGCCCAACTATTGGATCTCATCCATAATTAAACATCATAATCGATCTGATCCCGCTCCCATCAGCCACTGGACCACACCTCGACGGCAATAGCAATGCTGTTGGCTGCCAACCCTTTTTCTTTTTTTACGTACAAAGGTTACCTTTTGGTTTCGTCGAGAGCCAAGAGGGCCATATCTGGCCTATAAATTCCACTGTCAGTACCCACAGGAACCTCTTCTTCTCCATCTTATCCCCTCACCTCAAACATTTTTGACCCTCATTTTCCTTCTTCTTCTCTTCCGTTCTTTTATAAGTATTGAACCTCTAGAGGTTCTGAAACGACTCTGTGTCTTATTTCAACAACCTACGAGCATGTGTTGATACTCATATATATATTTAGCCTTTGTTTGCTTTTCTTCGTTGCAGTCAACAATCTTCATGTGATTAATGTCTTGTTCTTGATTTTCGAGACTCATGTCTCCTGTACTCAGTGAAATTGTCCTCTCTGGTTTTATGATCAACTCCACTCTCAGACGCAGAACCCATCTTGTTCAATCTTTCTCTGTTGTTTTCCTCTACTGGTTCTACGTCTTCTCAGATCACTCAGTAGCCTCCAAGAAAGCTTTAATTCCATTTTGTTATTTCAAATAATTAATCACCTTGTTTTCTTCTTCAAGTTTCCTGGGTTCTGAGCTTTATCTTTTCTCTTCTCATAGTTGATCGCCACCTTCTCTTTGATACCAATCTTATATATTGATTTTGTTGTTAATAACTGTTGTTTTTTCTAGCTCTTTATACACGCTCCTGTAATGGCATCTTCAAGTGGGGTGTCATCAGGATCAAGTTTGCTACGAAACTCGAGCTATTCTGAGGATCTGCACCAAATAATGGACCAGAGGAAACGCAAAAGAATGATCTCAAACCGAGAATCAGCCCGTAGGTCAAGGATGCGAAAGCAGAAACACCTTGATGATCTCACAGCTCAAGTAAGGCAACTTGGGAAAGAAAACAACGAAATCATGTGGAACATGAACGTCACCACACAACTCCTTCTAAGCGTGGAAGCTGAGAACTCAGTCCTCAGAGCCCAGTTGGCGGAGCTCAGCCACAGACTTGGCTCCCTGAACGAGATCATTAGCTATGTCAACCAAAGCAGGATTGGTGTTTTTGGAACCGATAATGATAAGATCAGCGATGCATATAATTGTTTCATGAATCCATGGAACGTGAGCAATCAACCCGTTAAAGATATGATCATGTACTGATCGATATGTGGAGGTCGTGGAAACCTGCTACTTTTGTTATTTTCTGAATATGCAGATGTGTTCTGATGTTGGTTGTGTAAGAAAGATTTTTTAGAGTTCTTCCATGTAAAAGGTTCTGGTCAAATGCGAAAGGGCTCGATTACGTAGTAAAATAACCTAAGCTATCTTTTGTCGGTAAACTATATATATAGGCAAGTGGGCTTTGATTGAATCACATGTTTCCTTAGATAATTAGATACTCCATCCAAAGCCATTCTGGATGCGAAAGGGCTCGATTCGGCAAAAGAATGATTATTCTATGAATAGTTGGACCATACCATGCCTTGTCATCAAATATGTTCTTTCTTTTTAAAATACAATTGCCCATGGAGATTGGACAAGCGCTTTAGATGGTTTTCTTTATTAAGAGAGCCTAAGCTATCCTATAAATCAATGTTGCATTTATTCGTTAACCTTCAATTTAAAAGTAAAGTTAGGAGATCAATTAATCATTTATGGTTTAATTTCGCTGTGGCCAACCATCAAAATGAGTAAACGTGAAAAGCTGGAGGCTAGGTCTAATTAGTTAGTTATATTAACT
>JANZLF010000222.1:9423904-9436007 GCA_026546835.1 Erythroxylum foetidum
ATTTCGTTCAAGATTGTTCTTATGATCATGGATAGAGTAGATATGGAGGCGTAAAAGGTGAGGAGATTGGACATTGAGGGGCTTTCTTTGAAGAAAGAAGCCATTTTTAGTGGAAAAGATGCAGGAAGGGGGAGGAAAGTTGAAACAAATTTAGTGGAGTTTGAGACTTGAGTGGAAGAAATGAAGCTCAATTTAAAGGGTTTGTAGAGAGTGACGTTTTAAAGCTGACGTTATTTTTTTTTTTTAAATCCTGGTGGGCAGCACCTTGAGGAGGAAGCCTCGTGGAAGATTCGCGGGGGAAGAGAGAAGACAAAATGAGCATTTTTATGATACTATTACAAACTTAAAATTTTAGTAGTTTCTAATATATGAATCATCCAATTAAGGTTTTAGTAGTTTCGAATATTTGAATCATCAATTTAGCATTTGCAATGTAGAATTAGGTAATATCATTTTAAAAACAATTTCTTTAAACATTAGATAAAAATATTACTTTTATCTTAAAATTTTACAAAAAGTTTAGATAAGCTTACAGTATTATCTCTTTTGCTATTTTTGTACACTATTAAAGTTACAATAAGTACTATTTTAATAATATTATGATACACAGTCGCACTAAAGATAATAATAAGGGTTTACTTAAACCTTTTGTGAAATGTTGAAATGCAAAACACACTTTTGCATGGAAAGGGAATGGAAAGATATTTATGAGGATCCCCAACCATGTCATAATGAGGGTCTAAAATTGAAGACTCCAAGTGTACCAAGTGAGGACATGGGACCCTAGACTAGCCAAATGAATGGAAAGGGAATGGAGAGGGATAAGGGCAGTACCTCTTCGTATAGTTCCAAGGACCAAAAAGATTAACAGAAGGAAGATGAACCAATTGGGCACCTTAAGGATGCCGACTTCCTACCATCAAGACAAGTAATACTCTTTCCCCTTCTAAATCCGAATTGGGTCTTGAGTTGGAGAATCCTAGTTCGGGGAATTTAGATGGGGTTGAGGGGGATGTTACAGTACGTAAAAATAGGAAAACTAGGTGGAAAATTAAGTAGTTGTTCTGTTGTGGTTTTTGGTAGCATGGATTTAGGTTTTTGGAATGTTCGGGGTTTGAATAATTCTAGAAAGCAGTTAGTTGTGTCTGCTGTGTTGAAGAAAATGTCTGTATCTTTTATGTGTTTGATTGAGACTAGGATTAAGCATCTGCACTTCTTGAATAATGTCTGTTCTTCTATGTTTTCTAATTGGTGTTTTTCTAATAACTTAGAGCAAAGTTCCAATGCTCGGATAGTGACAACTTGGAAACCAAACATATTTTTGTGTGTTCCTCAAATGTTCACCGATCAACTGATTCATTTAAAGGTCATTCCCTTCAATAGTTCTGCTGGTTTTTTTGTCACTTGTGTGTATGGGTCTAACGACTTTAACCACATGAAGCATCTTTGGTCAGCCTTGTCTAGCCTCAAAAACTCAGTTGGAACTCATCCTTGGTTGATAGCGGGGGATTTTAATATGATTTTATACTCCCATGAGGCAGAACCTCTAAGTCCTTTGACTATTAATGGCATGTCTGACTTTAGGCAGTGTGTAGACCACTGTGAGTTGTATGAGCTGAATTTTAGTGGTCTGAGATTCACTTGGACTAACAAGCAATGTGGAGAGCTTTTTGTGGCTAGGAAGCTAGATAGAGCCCTTGTAAATGTTGCATGGAGTTCTAGGTTCCCTAGCTCTTTTGTGATAATACAAAATCCTAACATTTCGGATCACTCTCTAATTTTGGTTAGGGCCTCCGTGGCTAGGCTAACTAGACCTTCCTCTTTCAGGTTCTCAAACTTCCTAGTGTCTCAACTTCTTTCCTTCAGATAGTGGAAGAGAAATGGAGTACTCAGATCCATGGTACCCCAGTGTTTTGTGTTGTTTCTAAGCTTAAACTGGTGAGGTCAGCTCTCAAAACTCTAAAATCTAAGCAAGTGGGAGATGTGCATATAAGAGTAGAGAAGTGTCAAATTGACCTAAATTTTATTCAAGACCAAAAGCGTAATTTTCCCAATAGCTCAGAACTGGTCGCACAAGAAACTGAGGCCATTAATAAATTGTTAGGAGCTTTAGCTGACCAGGAGTCCTTTCTCAAACAATCTTCCAGTGTCAAATGGCTTAGAGGGGGGATCGAAATACCAAGTTTGTTCATAATTCCATTCTGGCAAATAGGAATAGGAATGCCATTCATTCGATTATAGGTGAGAATGGTATTAGACTTGTAGCTGTCGATGAGATTCAAAATCAGTTTTTAGGCTACTTTTAAAGTACGATTAGGACCAGGAAGGACCTCCTTCCTTCCATAGAGTATGTGGAGAAGTTATTCCCTCATCGACTTAATGAATCTCTTACCATTCCTCTCATTGCTGAAGTCTCAAATAAGGAGATTAGGGATGTTCTCAAATCTTTTAACCCAAATAAGTCATCTGAGCCAGATGGTTTTAATGGGGTGTTCTTTAATCATACATGGCCTATTATTGGGGAGGATATTACTAGGGTTATTAAAGATTTTTTCCTTCATAGGCGACTTCTCAAAGAAATTAACTCCACTTTCATCACTTTGGTGCCCAAAAAAGCAAATCGTTCCTTAGTAGAGGACTATAGACCTATCTCTTGCTGCAACTTTATTTATAAGGTGATAGCAAAAATCTTGGCTAACAGACTTAGAGAGATTCTCCCTTGCTTTATAAGCTCTAATCAAAGTGCTTTCATTAAAAACCAGAGAATAAGGGATAATATTTTGTTGGCCCAGGAGATTTTCAAACATTACCATCTAGCCAATAATCATAAGAGATGTGCTTTTAAAGTGGATTTACAAAAAGCTTATGATTCTATACATTGGGAGTTCCTCCTGAATGTGTTGGAAGCTTTCGACTGTCCTCCCAAGTTCATTCATTGGATAAAGGAGTGTATTACATCTCCAGCCTATGCAATCCTTATTAATGGTGCCCCATCTTTCTAAGGAAGTCTGATTTGAGACAAGGAGACCCCCTTTCCCCTCTGCTCTTCATCATTTGTATGGAGGTGTTCACTAAGAGCTTAAATGAGTGCATTATAGGTAGTATCACCTTTAAGTATCGCTGGCGTTGTAAAGCTCTTATACTCACTCATCTCTTATTCACTAATGTTCTCTTATTGTTTTGTCATGGAGATTTGGTTTTGGTACAAACTCTGCTAGATTGTTTAGATGCCTTTTCTCGAGTTTCTGGTATGGTCATGAACTTGAATAAGAGTCAATTTTATGTCTCCCCAGAGTTGAACCAAATGGTCCCTCAAATTGAAATCCTGTCTAGTCTTAAGCTAGGACACCTTCCCATTCGATATTTGGGACTTCCCCTTATATCTGGTAGGTTGTCTAGGAGGGATTGTTTCCTTTTGCTAGACAAAATTGATTGCAGAGTTAATAATTGGACCCATAAACATCTTTCTTTTACTGGTAGAGTCCAATTAGTTATTTCGGTCTTGTCAACCTTTCAGGTTTACTGGGCTAGTATCTTCATTCTTCCTTTTTCTATTCTTAAGGAAATAGAAAAATAACTTAGGAATTTTTTGTGGTCAGGGTTGGTTGAGAAAAAAGCTGCAGCTAGGGTTAATTGGAATGACTTTTGTAGACCTAAAAAAGAAGGTGGACTAGGTTTTAAACATTTGCCTAGTTGGAATAAAGTGTTGATAGGGATAAGAATTTGGGTTCTTTTTACTGATAAGGAAGCCTTGTGGGTTAAGTGGGTTCATACAATTATTCTGCGAAGGAAAATTTTTTGGACTAGTTTACCTAGCAATGGAAATTCGTAGAGTTGGCGAAAGATCTTGTCTGTTAGAGACCAACTTGGGAACTAATTTCAATTTAGAATTGGGAATGGTATCTCTACTTTTTTATGGTAGGATCCTTGGCATCCAAGCGGTATCCTGTTGGCTCACTTAACTGCATGATTGATTAATGGGTCAGATCTTCCCATGAATGCCACAGTATCAGATGTTATTAGGCACAATGAATGGAGGTGGCAAGATACAAATGTGGAGCCTATTTGCAACCTAGAACCTCTTCTTTATAACCTAGATTCATCCAGTGAGGATAGAGTAAAATGGCTAGCCAGCCCTTTCAAGCAGTATACTAATGAGTCAGCATACAATCTTATGAGACCGATCAATCCGATGGTGCCTTGGTATCCATTAATATGGCATAAAGGGAATAGTCCTCGATGTTCCTTCTTCTTATGGTTGGCCTTTCAGAAAAAATTGCAGACTAGGGATAAAATACTGTTTCTCCACACCCCAACCGATGTTCTTTGTGTGTTTTGGATTCCGAGACTATTGAGCATATATTCTTTCAATGTTCTTTCTCAAGAATTGTTTTAATTTTTTTAATGAATAAGCATGATTTAAAATTTTTTCAAGGTTTTTATAGATAAGCTATTTATCAGGAGTGTTTAATTATGTTAAAGTGTGAAAGAAAATATGACAGGGGTTAGTGGAAGTATTAAAGTAGTAAGAGAGTGTGAGGGCAACTTTGGCAAGCCATATAAGTCTATAAACCATAAAGCATTAAAGGAAGGGCAAGGTGGACTTTTATAAGTCATTAAGGGTAAGATGGGAAGAAAGAAGTGTTGTTTCCTTCCTTAAGAAGGAGAAAAACGAAAAGAGAGAAGAAAAGTGAAATAACAAAAACCAAAGAGAGAGAGAAAGAGAGATTTCGGTTGCTGAGAGGGAGGAAGAGATTTGAGCTAGGGTTTCATCTTTCCTAGGCTTTCTAGAGAGATTTAGAGGTTTTGCAAGAAGGGAAAAAGGTTGAGAAAATTAATGAAATCTTATAAAAATTGTAATTAAATTAATTTAATTACAATTTTAACTCAAATGTAGATATTTTATTTTAATTTTTAATTATAAGGTTCATAAGTATAGAATTCATTTTATCATCTTAGTTAAGGTTGATGTGTATAGATTTAATGTGTGATTGGACTTCTGTCTAGATGAATGTTTGAATTTATTATAAAATTAAGTTTTATTCTTCATAGTATTGATGTTTATTTTATTTTTATTTTATATAATTATTCTTACTACAATATTTTATCATACTTTTTATATTTTAATCATAAAATTTTTCTAACTCAAAAGAAAAAAATCTGTTTCACATTAAGATATATGAACCTTAATTTGGGGTTACATATGAAAGCAGTACAACTTCCTACAAAATCAAGTATGCTTGATAAGAAAGTATCATTTGAAAGATGGGAGTTATCTAATTGATTAAGTTTGATCCTTATCAAGCCTCATATAAGTTAAAGTATTAAAGATTCAGTTTAGGTACTAATAAGGCAACAAATTCCGTTAAGACAATTAAAGATTGTTAGTCCTTAATGACACATAAAAAGGGGTGATCGAGTATTAATAAATTTAAACAAAATATTTACTAATTTACTACATTAATGAACACAACTTATAAAAGATAAAAAATAATAATTTTCAAAAACACATTTAAGAAATAATACAAATTGATTTATAATGGTTTTGTAAGCAACTATTACATACATCCTCTCTCAAGGTTCACTCTTCTTTCAAGATGAAGAGCAACTTTTGTACATTTTTTGTTTTTAAAAAATGAGGATCCTTTTACAATCTTCCTTCATGGTAAAGAAGAACTTCAATGCCACTTAAAACAACATCAAGTACAATATATTAAACTCCATTAAAAACTTACAACTCAAAATATTTCACTTTATCACTTTGATAAAACCAAAGAGACTCATTTACTCAAATATGAGACAATGAATGTCCAAATACTTAATAAACACTTTAATATGTGTACATGACACCTAATACTTCTTTATAGCAAGACCACCAAGAAAAAATGTATTTATAGGATTTTGAGACTCCTTTTAGCCATTGAAGTTAAAAACTAGTCATTACAATGGGTAGTTCTAACACACTAGTCGATTACAAGGTCATATTAGTCGACCAATGTGTATTCATTGCATAATATTCACTAACCATTGCACATAGGTCATCTACTATATTGATTGACTAATATGTTAACCAATATTGTTATAAACTCTTGGTTCATCAATTTTTGCAATTATAACTTAAACATTTAAACTAAAAACTTTAATTCCTCTTAATGATGGAAAAGATTTATATAATGAAGTAAAATAAAATGATTATGTATGATGAACCTTTAAGATTATCAAAATGACTAAATCAGAATACAGTTGACATTATAAGATATAGAATGACCTTGATGCACCTTAATCTTTTTTACTTTGAAGGTTGAAAACTTTAAAAAAATTAATTGTCTTCTTGAACTATCTTCTTAGGTTGTGACTATATCTTATTCTTATTTTACTTTTCATCAAAATAATAAACTCATTAGTAGTAATTATATTTTTATCATTACACAATGATTGGAACCTCTATTGATTTAACAATCTCCTTTTTTATGATGACACATTATTAGTGACATTAAAGAGTAATAATAAAATTAAGCACATAATCAAGATAGTGACTAGTTCTCCTTTAGTTCATGTGTAAAATATAATTAAAAGAGCACGTAAAGGTAGTCACTCTTAGAAATGGTGGGTAATTGAGCCTAGAAAAAAAAACAAGTTGAGGAGAAGAAGACTAAGACAAAGGAAAAGAATAAGGAAGAAGATAAAGAAGGTATGCAACCTAAGCTAGTGAAAGAGTTCAAATCTACCATCCCATATCTTACTAAATTGAAGAGAGATCATATGGACAAATAGTTTGGTAAATTCTTTGAACTTTTTAAATAACTCCATATTAACATACCTTTTTTTAGGCCCTTTCATTGATGCCAAAGCATGCCAAAATTTTGAAAGAGATGTTATTGAACAAAAGGAAGTTAAAGGAACTATCCACATTGACATTTAATGAGGAGTGTTCAATCATCCTTTAGAAAAAATACTTAAGAAGCTTAAGGATCGAAGCGTTTCATAGTCCCTTGCTTAATTGCTAGTTTATCAATTTAAAAAGTATTACCTAACTTAGGGGATAGCATTAACTTTATACCATATAATTTATTAAAGATATTAGGGTTATGAAAACTAAAATCAATAAGGATGAGCATACAGTCAATCAATAGGACATATAGTATATGTTTGTTAAAGTTGATAAATTCATATTTGCATGTGATTTTTGATCATATTATATATATATATATACAAAAGGACATTAAAGTACATCTTATATTAGGCTATCGATTTTTTAGCCATAATTAAGGCAGTAATTGATGTAAGTGATGGTAAACTGATGTTGAGAGTAGGAGATGAAGAGGTTACTTTCAAAATGTATAAATCTTTTATATATTCTTTTGAATATGATGACACTTGTTACTTTCTAGAAGTGGTTGATTTTGTATAAACAATAGCTATTCAAGAAATTATGAGTGACGACTCATTGGAGTTATGTGAAGTTTAAAGTGAGGAGTTTAATCTATGAAATCATGATGAAGTAAGCTAAAGTGGGAACATCAAGCTAGTGATATTAAACAAGCAGTTCTTGGGAGATAACCTAAGTTCTTAACCTTTTAATTTTGTTTAATTATTTTTATTCTAGGTTTTTAGGCTTTCTTTTTCCAAATTTTAACTTATATCTATCTTAACTTTATGGTTTAGTATATATATTTTTTGGTTTATGCTTATATAGGTGTCATTTTTATCTTTTATTCTTTGGGTATATGTGTTGATTTACAAGTGAAAACAAGTGGAAAATCTGGTTAAGTTAAAAAAATTAAAGAGTTACACGCCCATCAACATACCTGCGTTGATGGTTGTGTTGAGCTACAGGATATGTTGATCAGAAACACAATGTTCCACTTAGAGAAGTTCCAAAAAGTTACAACATGCTCATCAACACGCTAGTATTAGTGAATTTGTTATTAGAAAATCACTATAAGCCATCTATATACCTATCAAAATGCGCATGATAATAAAACTAGGTCAGTTGTTTAAGAAACCATAAGATGCGTAGCCATCAACATGCCTCTGTGGATCATCATTTTGAATTTTGTTTCTTCCTCTCTTCTTTTCTCCAAAAGTTACAAAAGTCATTTATATGTGTTAGTGGCCATATATAGTTTAGATGTCAACATGTCTATACATTCCATCAACCTTTTTTATTTTAATATGACCTAGATATACGTTCTTGTACTAGTCCATGTTAAACTCTACCATGTTTGAGAAACATGCCAATGTTAAAGCCCTACATGCCTATAGTACAGCCCAACACGCCCATGTTCTTTAAAAATTAACTCTAATTTGTTCAACACAGGGCAACTATATAGCCTTGTTGTCATTAATGTTGAAAAAAACCTTCTTTAAATCATACCACATTGTCCAGAATCCCTTTTTTCACTTTATCTCATTTTTCTCTTGTAGACGATACTCATCCACTCCATCCTTATGAGAAAACCATCCTTTATTCCTCTTGAAATTTAATCAATTTAAGGTATGTATTATGCTTTATTTTAATTTTTCTAGAGTTGTTGAATAGTTAAAGTTAGTTTTAGGACTAAAAATATCTAAAGTGTTATCGAGTTATTTGGGATTACCCATATAATTAGAAGGGTTTAAGGGGTTTAATTGATATTTTGGGGTTACTTTGCATATTGAATTAACATTTTTAAAGATTTTTGAGCTATTTTTGGATATATTCTTATGAATTTGAATCCGTTAGGGCTATTGATTATTTTTCTATGAATTCAAATATGCAATTGTTTATGTTTTGCATGTTTTACATTTTTATTGGGCTTTTTTTATGTTTAGTTACATAATATTTGGTGCAATTTTATTTTTTTTAGGCTTATTTGATTTAATTATAGTGTTTAGATCAATTAATAGCATTTTTATAGTTGATTGATGTCAGGGATTATTGTTTGATTAATTTAAATATTTCTGGGTTGTTAATGTTGTTATCTTTTGATAGTTAAGGATTAATTTGAAACTTATTTGATTTTATTTTTCTTTTGTTATTAATTTATAACAAATTGATCATGGATTATGCTTCGATATTTATTTGTCATAGTTTAATTAATGTATATTATTTCTTTTTTTGGCTAAATTTTGTTATTTTTATATTTTAGGGCATAATAATGAAAAGAGCAAAATACACCACACCAAAAGTAAGAAAATGAGGTACCAAGGAAGAGGCAAAGGGGTGACGGTACTTTACAACAACCACCCCGATAACCAAAGCATACACAACCTATACATCTTATGCTTCATTTCACAGTGTTAGCTCACATTGTGTATTTCAAGAGATTGAGGTTGAAGCCTTAGAGCGAGAGTCAAAGCATTTATTGGGTGATACGTCACAATCGAGGAGCCTGCCTACAAAGAATTGAGTTTAGAGTTTCTTACCATCTTCATTATAGAGATGCCAAATTACACCTGGGATGTCCACAACATATAGTATGAGTTACACCAACTTTTCACATTACGTGGGTCTATACCTAGAGGAGTAAGTTACATTATTGGTGCGCTTCCTAGTAAGATTTAGAGAGAAGATACTATGGTAGAACATTAACTAAGAGTGGTTTTACAAGTTGATAAGTTCCAAGTGTTGCAGCTGATATCCTTGCGATGAAATATATGTGTGTGTAGAACATTAACTGAGAGTGGTTTTACGAGTTAATAAGTTCCAAGTGTTGCAGTCGATATCCTTGCGATGAAATATGTGTGTGTGTGTGTGTGTGTGTGTGTGTGTGTGTGTGTGTGTTGATTAGTCACACAATTTGTAAGAAAGGAGACACTACTAGGGTGGTGGGGAAGGTAGATACATTCTGCCTCTATAGTATGATAAAGAGGGTCCCCACCCTCTTGAGATACAATTTAGCTTAGTTCCTCAAACATCAGGAGTACGACATCAGAATGAGAGTTATCTGCATAGGCCCATATGTGATTTGATTAATCAATTTAAGGCGTAACATTACTAGAGTGGCTACCTGAGATGACAATGGCATGCCAAATGGTGCCTATCACCCTCAAGACATTAAAAACGATAAGGATTTTCAAAGGAGACCAAGTTAGGAGGGACTAGTTTATGTTTTAGTAAGAGTTCAAGGGCTGATAATTGTACATGGAGCAGAAGGGGATCACCTCAATATACGAAAGCAAGAGCCCAAGTAGGATCCCCCGTAAAAGTCTTCAATATCACCCGAGCATTAGTATAACTCCTCGACTAACATACTCCTGTCAAAACATAGGAGAGCGATAGAAGCAAAAGAAGAATAGAAGAGAAAGTTCTCTCTGTTTTTTTATAACTGTATAAAAAGAAGACGTTGTACACGGTTTTTATACAAGTACAGGAAAAAGAAAAAAACAAAACAAATCATTAGAATTGTAACTAACTGTCCTTTCGTTGTATAGGTTGTGCAGGTCCTTTCGTTGTATAGGTTGTGCAGGGTGGCTGTGCATTGGCATTGATGCGTTTGTTGCGGCAGGTTCCGACACACCCCCCTCACAAGTTGGGCCATGTCAACGAGTCCTAACTTATGAATAAGGTGAGAAAAAATCAGAATAGCCAAAGGCTTGGTGAAGGGATCAACAAGCTGGAGCTTGGATGGAATGTGAGAGGTGTTGAGAAAACCTTCCTTAACGGCATCACGGACGAGATGACAATCAATGTCAAGGTGTTTGGTCCGCTCGTGAAAGACCGGATTCTCCAAAATGTGGATGGAGGCGGTGTTGTCGCATTTTAATGGAATTGGTAAAGTAAGCCAGCGAAGTTCGTAGAGGGTACTGGCCATGCTCGGCTTCGGTAGAGGAGCGGTTGACGATGCTCTATTTTTTAGTCTTCCATGAGATTAAGGAGTTGTCGAGGAAGCCACAATAACTAGTGAGGGAGCGGTGAGAGAAGGTACACCCCTCCTAATCTGCGTCAGAATATGCGTGGAGTTGCAACGCAACGGGTTGACATGGATAGAGTAATCCCTGAGAGATTGAACCCTTGAGATACCACAAAACATGAACTAAAGCATGCCAATGTTGCTGCCGTGGTGCATGAGTGAATTGGCTTAATTGTTAAATGGTGAAGGTAATGTCTGGTCGGGTGAAGTTGAGATACAGGAGCTGGCCAATGATGCAGCGATAACATTCTGGAGTAGGTAATAAAGCACCATCATCCATTGTTAACTTCGTACCTTGTGGCATAGGGACGGTGGATGGTTTAAGATTAGGGAGGTGAGCATCTGTAAGAATATCTGAGATATATTTTCGCTGCGAAAGGAGCATGCCGTCAGGTAGGGTGAGGACTTCGACACCAATAAAATATTTCACATGGTCCATGTCTTTAATAGTAAACTCATGGTGGAGGAAAGTCTTCACGGAAGTGATCAACGATTCAGAGGGGCCAGCAATTAACACATCGTCCATGTAAATCAATAAAGCAAGAAAGGTTGGACCAGTACCTTTAGTAAAGAGGCAAGCATCAGAAGTGGACCGGAGGAAATCAAACTTTGTTAACTTGGTGGTGATTTCGCGATTCAGCCTACTTGAGTCCATACAAGGACTTGTGAAGTTTCAAAACTTGGCCAGGTAAAATGTTGTGGTATCCAGGAGGTGGACGCAACTAGAGTTCCTCGTCGATGTGCCCATGCAAGTAGGTGTTGTTTATGTCACAATGGTGGACTGGCCGGTTGGAGGATATTGCAACAGTAAGGAGTAGTCGAACCAAAGTGATCTTGGCGACAGGGGAAAAACGACAGAATAGTCGATCCTTGCAGTTTGACCGATGCCTTTAACCACTAATCGAGCTTTGCGTCTATCCACAGAATCATCAAAGTGACGCTTGATTTTAAAATTTGGTGGATAAAGTCTTTTTTCCCGGGGGTAATACTGTAAAGATCCAGGTGCGACAAGTTCAACTTCCATTGGTGCAAACCATAAAGGATCCTTGCTAACACTGTCGTAGGACAATGGTGTAGGAAAAATCCTAGGAGGTACATCATATGTACAGGCAGCGGAAAACAAAAATTTTATTCCCGGGACTTTCCCGATCCCCAGGATCCAGGTATCCGTATGAAGACATCAACCTAAATAGCCAAAAGAGACTATC
>JANZLF010000222.1:9516568-9533501 GCA_026546835.1 Erythroxylum foetidum
CGAAATCTCTCTAAACCTTTATTAATATAGGTTACTTGAGACAAACCCAAAACACTATGAAATATGTCTCAATGTATCTTTATGCCAATGAAAGAAGACGTATCACCCATATCTTTCATTTCAAAATTTTTATAGATAAATTGTTTCACATCATATAACAAACCCCTATCATTGGTTGCAAGTAATATGTCATCCACATATAATACAAGAAAACAAAATTTACTCCACTAACCTTCTAGTATATACATTGATCCATGATGTTTTCTTCAAAACTAAATGATGAAATAATATCATGGAATTTCAAATACCATTGGCAGGATGCTTGTTTCAATCTATATATGGATCTTTTAAGCTTGCAAACCAAATGCTCACCATTAGTAGAGGAAAACCCTTTTGGTTGTTTCATGTAAACCTCTTCCTCTTGGTCACCATTTAAGAAAGTCATTTTCATGTCCATTTGATGCAATTCTAAATCAAGAGTATCCAATGCTAAAATTATACGAAGTGAATCCTTTTTACACATAGGAGAAAATGTATCTGTGTAATTGATTTCTTCCTTTTGAGTGAATCCTTTAGCAACGAGTCTTGTCTTATATCTCTCAATGTTGCCTAATGAGTCTTTCTTTGTCTTAAATAACCATTTGCAACCTATGGGTTTTGCTCCTTTAGGCATCTCAACAAGATCCCAAACATCGTTATTCTTCAAAAAATTCATTTATTCCTTCATAGCATTGTACCATAAATGTGATTCATTGCAAATGGCTTGTGAAAAGGTTTGAGGATTATTTTCGACTCCTATATTGTAGTCATATTCTTGTAAATATACATCATAATCACTAGCAATAGCTGATTTTTTTATTATAGTAATGTTACACCAACATTCTCTTATAGAGAGTCTGTTGTTCAACTGGTTGCTGATTATTGTCAAGTAATTCCTGAATAATTAGATCTACTAGATTACCAACAACTTTTGGAATTTCTTGATTGTCATTTATATTTGTAGTAGGCTGTTGAATTTCAATAGATGGTTGTACAACGTCTATTTGAACTTAATGATCATTATGAATGACAATCATCTTACTATTTGACATGGAAGGTTGAACATCCATATGATCATTATCAGATACTGTATCTTGAAATTGATCTCTCCCACTAATCAAGTCATTCTCAAGAAATTTTGTATTTTTTGATTCCACAATTCTAGTGTGGTATGATGGACAATATAACCCATATCCTTTAGAACGTTCGGTACATCCAATGAAATACCCATTTATGGTCCTTAGGTCCAATTTCTTCTCTTATGGATTATAAATTCTTACTTCAGATGGACATCCTCAAATGCGTATATGTTGCAAATTCGGTTTCTAACCTTTAAATAACTCAAAAGGCATCTTTGGAACGACCTTTGTTGGAACCCGATTTAATCTATACACAACCATCTTAAGAGATGCAGTCCACAAGGACTTGGAAAGTTTAGAGCTACTTAACATGCTCTGTACCATGTCCAACAATGTTCAGTTTCTTCTTTCTGCCACACCATTTTGGTCCAAAGTTCCAGGTATAGTGTATTGGGCTACTATCCCATTTTTTTAAGATACCTCGCAAATGGACCAAGTGCTTGTCCTTCAGTATATCTACCATAATATTCTATACCTCTATTAGATCTCAAGATCTTAATTTGCTTACCTCATTATTTCTCTACTTCTCCTTTGAACATTTTAAAAGCATCTAGCGCTTCATTCTTGTTATAAAGCAAGTAAAGATACATATATTGTGAACAATCATCTATAAATGAGATGAACTACTTTTGACCATACGAGCCCATATCTGAACTACAAATATTTGTATGTATGACTTCTAATAAGTTTGACCTTCTTTTGGCACCTTTCTTTGATTTATTAGTTTGCTTTCCCTTTATGCAGTCCAGACAAATATCAAAATCAGCAAAATCCGAAGTACTAAGTACTCTGTCATCCACCAATCTTTTAATCCTTTCTATAGAGATATGTCCTAATCTTTGATGCCATAACTTAGAGGAATTTTCATTCATGACACTATGTTTTGTTCCAGCATGAACATGTTTTGCATTGTAACATATATTATCTTGAAATTAAAATGAAAAAGACCATCAAATAATGTACCATTCCCAACAAATTAAGATTTATAATGTAATTTTAAAAATTTTCTGAAAAATGAAAGGAATATCCAAACAATATAAATCTTGAAACTGAAATCAATTTCCTAGAGAAATTTGGAATATAAAATTTCTTTTCTAATTTTAAAATAAAACCAGTACATAAAATTAAATAGCAATCCCCAACAACCTCCACACGTGAATGTATCTTGTTTCTGGATAAGATATACTGATCACTTCCTATTGACTTTCTTGGGTTTTGTAAATCCTGCAACACAATTGTAATATGGATTGTACGAGCAGAATCAATCCACCATGTGTCGTGACAAACTTCAACCATATTAGATTCAAAACAAGTTAGTGAGATTAGATTACCTTTCTTTCCAAACCATTCCTTACGTTTGACAAAATCCTTCTTCATGTGTCCTTTCTTTTTGTAAAAGAAGCATCTGAATTCCTTCTTAATGTCAACTTGGATAGGTATTTGACCTTTTCTGTCATGACGCAGAACCACATCAGGTATATGACAACTGCTGCATACCCATGCTAAGGACACTTACGATACCCTTAACCCAACTATACAAGACTAACTGAATATTCTTTAAAAACATTTAGACAACACAACGGTTATATTTTGAAAATCCCAAAACTCAATTAAAATACCTGTAAATCATTTTTAAACGCATTTTTATATTCACATTTAAAACTCTACCACAACTTCTGGACTTTTAAGTCCACTGAAGAGCAGTCTTAACATATACTGGTTAAGAACTACATAGGCCTAGCCTATTAATCACTCATCTAGTAAACATAGGTTCCAGTTCCATTACACAAAAACAGAAAAACATCACATGTATAATCAAACATCGTCAGGAAAACAAATCTCAGAATATGTTAAAACAATCATGTGTGTCACCACTAGTCGACCAAACTAGTGTGCACACCCATCGATTCCTAGTGTTGGCTCGACTTTCATTTGTGTTGAGTCCAGACTACAGTTGACAATAGCATCATAACCTTAGATGATGACCTCGTCGGTGACTAGACCTCTAGGTGTGCAATCACCCGCAAGTCCCATAGAAAGGTGTTGATACGAGGACTCGACTTTTATGTACCAACGTCAAGGGTACAGGAGTCGCTTAATCTGTTGCGCTTAGCACACGAATGGCCAACCGTTACCTCACCAATTACAAAAATCATATACAAATATTAAGTACTAAAATCAAGTAAGGCACTATACCTTTATTTATCAGTCCAACCAATAAAATCGAACCTTGTCATGGCTCTAAGTCAAAAGAGAACACATACACTCAGCATACATGACTTGATTATGCATATGTAAATTTCAAAATATTATTTCATGCAATAAAAGTCATCTTTTGCACTCCAAGTGCAAAGTTGCTTAAAAATGTACCTTCAGAAAATAAAACATTGGCATTTGCACTTTAAGTGCAGGTTTGTTGAAAACAATAACATTTCTCATAATACATAATAAAAACATCAATTGCACTCTAAATGCAAAGAGTTATTCAAAACAATGTTGTTTATTAAATACATAAGTATACTAGCATCTATTTGAGATTCAATTCTACTATGTATTACTTAGGTTCAAAAATCACATACAAGTCATCATGTATGTCTTAGGATGTCCTAATCCCATTTGAGAGATATGGTTTTCCTAACTTACCTCAAAAGAAGGTGTACATTCCATTGACTTCAACAATCCTCGGTACGAGCTCCTTGATCCACAACTCCCGAACTTTTATTACTACTCAAACATGTATCTCATATTCATATACCACCATAACCAAATTCATCCCTAATCAATCATCATAAATGTTATTCTAACATATGTTAATAGGTCAATAATTCACTTACTAATTCAGGTCAATGTCTCCTTAACCATCAAGCTAACCTAACCTTATATGCAATGTTTATATCCTTTTCTTCCTAATGTTCCTTTATGAACAAGCTATTTTCTTTTAGTCATAACTCTCTCTACAAAAATCCAAATGTCATAATTCTTGTTCCCACAAAAACTAGGCTTCCATTAGTCTTAATATATCTAAAAATTACACAAACAGCATCTCCCTTTAAAATGTAATCTCTATCCAAATTATGTCCTATTTTTGGTAAGAAACAGATTGGCAACCACTACTCAACCCTCAATAGATCATTATCAATACATCTCCTAAAATTTTTTTTCACATAAGCATTAATAAGACATCAATAATCATTTTCATGTTTTATACTTTCACTAATACGAACTTTAAGGTCCTCAAAAATCAGGAAATAATACAAGGTTCTTGCCTAGGGGTCTATCACAGGCAATCTTAGGGAAACAAGCATAACTTGAGCTCTAGTCACTATTTTTTCAAGACACTTTCACAGAGATCAAGTCAAGACCTATATCTACAACTTTCATTCTTTGAGTTTCTTCAAATTCGTGCTCTAAGAATATGAAAGACATATCGAAATAGAAAGATGAATTTGAAACTAGAATTTCAACTTACCTTGATAACTTCTTTCCTTCTCCTCTTCTCTTACCTTTTTCTTTCCTTCTCTTCTCATTTTCATTTTTCTCTCTCTTTTAACCTTATGGCCGACCTCAACTCTCACTTCTATTACCTTTTTCATCCATTTTCTCTAGAAAATTCAAAAGAAGTCAAACTAATCAATATGCCACCATTCCATTGGTCCATGCGTCACCATTCTATTTGTACATATGTTATCCTTCTGTTGGTCCATATGTTACTATTCTATTGGTCCATGTGTCACTTACTTTAAGCTCTACATGTCACTCATTTAAGCCTCCATATGTCACTACTTGTAAGGCTACATATGTCACCAATTGTAAGGCTATATATGTCATCATTTGTAAAGCTACACATGTCACCATTCTATTGCTCCATATGTCAAAAGTCTAAAGTGTCATTTGTCACAAATTTAAAGGAACACTTTTCATAATTATACTCAAGCCACTTGTCATCCATTTAACTGAGCCATTTGTTACTTATTCCCAATGCCACATGTCACCATTTGATAGGCCTAATCAACCTAAATTTTCACGTATCAATTTGTCTTGCTCTTTAACATTTTTCTTAGACTAGATGCACATATTGTCTCATCAATTACTCAATTGTAACAATAAATTCCCAATTCACTAATTATAATCCATTATTTCACGTTATTGGTAAATCAAAATACAAAACATTGAGAATCCACATTCATATCACACTCATTTTTGTTCCATACCCCGAAATATGTCAATTAAGTACATATACTATCTTCCAATGTTTTCTAAACCATGATTTATATGTGTATATGAATATTATGCATGTGAATGAAATGCACCTCGTAAATTCTTACTGAAATAACTCATGAGACTCAATCTAACAGTTTAATCTCTTAATAATTTTAGGAGGCAGGATATTATATTTTCCCTTTGAGTTGGCTTAATTTTTCTTCTTGCCTTGAACAACCATATGTGCACTCTGTGAACTCTCTCCCTGATCCATCGATAATCTTCCTTCCTTTTGGACACATATGCTCATTAATTAATTTATTGACCACTTGTCCTTATGTGTATTATAAGAGATTTTAAAGGGTCCGTATGGTGGTGAAAGGGTTTTCGAAATGTAATGCACGAGGAAAAAATCAGACATCTCAACCTCTAATTTCTTTAACTGAGCCGCAATGTCCCTCATCTTCATGATATATTCACACACACCTCAGATACCAGTGAGTCTTGTAGATGAAAACTTCATAATTAGTGTGTTTGTAGGTGCTTTATCTGAAGTTTTGAACTGCTCATCAATGACCTTCAGTAGAGTACAAACCTTTAGTAGAGCACAAACATTGTCATGTTATTCTACGAAACCACGAATGCCAGCAGAAAATTTTGTTTTAATGAACATCAAACTTAGGCGATTAGATTGCTCCCAACATTCATAAAGTGCAATTTCAGCTATAGTGTTGGCCTCCATTATCTTAGGTGGTTCGTCCTTTTGGATAGCATAATCAATATCCATCCATCCCAGATGAAGAAAAATTCTCTCCTTCCAAATTTTATAGTTTTCACTCTTTAGTTCGGGAATTTCATAACTTGTATTAGAGAAATTAACAGTTTGAATATCTATATAAATGACACATACATGCTGCTTATCAATACATTGAGGCTAACAAACTATATATATGTATTACCAATGTAAAACATATCTTAAAAGTCATAAATCAAATGACATAAAAATTATCTGTAGGCCAAAATTTTAATTCAAACATATTTATGTTAAACTATATGATAAAACTTTTAAATTATATATCAATTTCTAACACCTATGGGTAAATTAGAAATTTTTTTATATTTAACCGTAATTAATTATTCAAATATAATAAATATTCGTGTGGGATAAAATTTATATTCTCAAATAATTAATTACAATTAAAACTCTCTATTCTTTGTGTGATCACTTACATAAACATACAATTAGGGTTGTTGTGGCTAAGCCGTAATAATGAATCACTAAGACATTTTATCCGTAATGATGTTCACAATGCAAAATACAGACATAGCAGTCGTGTGAAATCTGCTGCATGTTGAACATTTATACAAATATAAGTCCAACGCATGATATAATAGAATGAAATCTGCAGATTAGATTGCTGAAGCTCACCATAGGGCCCTATGAGGGCGTAATTTCGAACCCCAGCCTCAGTCACAAAATGCACAGCACATAACATGATTTTGTTATCAAACAAACGCATATAACCTAAGGTTTTCTTATTAAAACCAGACACAAAATGCACAACACATAACATGATTTTGTTATCAAACAAACGCATATAACCTAACTTTGTTATTAAAACAATACAAAATGACGTCATGTAGTTTATAAACGCATAACATAGCTTCTAGTAGGGGTGAGCATTCGGGTAATTTGGGCCAAAATTTTACTGTTCGGGCCCGGCCCGAATTACCCGAATTTTTTTTCATCTTACCCGGCCCGAACCCGAACTTTTTCTTACCCGAGCTTACCCAACCCGAATTACCCGAAGTTGTTTTTTTTTATTTTTTTTAAAAAACCCGAAATTTTGTATTTTTATAACCTAATTCGGGTAATTGTGCCAGCCCAAAATTTTTTAGAATTACCCGACCCCAGCCCGAAAATAATTCGGGTAATACCCGAATTACCCGAAATTTGAAATTTTTTTACCCGAATTAATTCGGGCCGGGTCGGGTAATCGGGCCGGCCCGAATAATGCTCACCCCTAACTGTAGTTTCCTATCAAATATTCTATATAAATACCAAGGGCAGTTCTCTATCATACATTTACCTTGGACAAAGTTGGGCTTTTTTTGGTAAGCATAACAGTCGTCTTTGTTTTGATGGACAACAAACTCGCTACTTGCTTAAATTGTAAATGATTAAGAAAAATCATCCCTAATTTAATGTAAGGCTCAGTTGCATTTTCATCATAAACAAGATATTTCCTTTTCCTCCTAGTAGCATCATCTACCATATCATCTACATCACTGGCAAGTTCTCCATATTCATCGTTGTCATAATATTCAGACAAAACTACCTCATCTTCATCATCTGCATTACCTGCATCAGCTTCATATGGTCCATTATCTTCATCCGGACCATTACCTTCATCTCTTTACTACAAATCCTATTCAGCATCTTCATTCGAACCATTACCTTTTTATCCTTGCCCTAAATCCTCTTCAACATCTTCATCTTCTTGCTCTAAATCCTCTTCAACATTCATATTTGTATCATCTTTATTCTCCATATATGCATCATTTTCATCCTCCACATTTGGCACATTGTCTAAATTACCTACATTACCTCCAATACCCTTCATTATTAACATCCTCACCATTATCTTCAAATACATTACCCTGATTAACCTTAATACATTCATCCTCAATCACTTTAAGGGGGGTATCTACATCATGTTCAATATAAATATCAATACCACCCGTACCCATCATTTGACTAACCATATCTAACACGCTAGTATCATCTTGTACAACTCTCAAACTATTACATAATTCAAAATCAGGCATAAGATAAAATATCTTTTCACATTATTATATCCACTTCTCTTACATACATCAACCAGTTCAAAATAGCTCAGCAAGTTAGGATCAAATTCAATTTCATCCACAAAATCATCCTCATACATAACATTTTCACCCACATTAACAAAACAACCCGCATGGTGAAACCTCAGAGTTATTTCATCAAATGTCATTCTACCAAACCGAAAAAAAATTAGTCCAGGAAAACTAAAACACTCAATCAGAATGTTGAAAGGAAACACTGAAGTGAAAGTGAAAAATTCAAGCTTAGCATAGCACATGATGTTTAACATATTCATAACAATTCCATAAACCAACTTATTAAGTACTATTAATTAAGGTACGTGGTGTTGTTTACACCTGTGAATCGAGAAACATGTTCTTATTGTGACTCCTAGGCTCATAAAATTTTTCACCTATAAGCCTCATGGGAGCTGCATCACTGGTTTCCAACTTATATACCTACCTAATGTTTTATTATGCCTCAATGTTTAAAAAATATCTATATTACATGCAATCCTTATTCAATTTAATTGTTACGTCAACTCTAAGTTACAAGCAATTAAAGTCTTTCAGATCTAAGTTACTATTAGAATAACAAAATCAGAACTTTATGTTATCATCAATGATAGTTAGAGTATTGCAAACAACAACATAAAAACAATACATCAGTTGCAATTAAAAAAATACACACTCATACGACAAATACTCCCACTAGTAAAGCAGAAAGGATGTAGGAGGGCAACAAAATTAAAAGCATCAAATTAAGATTTTGTTCGACCAACTACTTTTTTATTATGTTCTAATTGGTAGAAACATGAATTTTTCTACCAATAAGAGCACGATAGAAAACAGTTGGTCCTAGTAGATACCCATTTTGCAACTAATCACTTTCGGTAGAAGATGGAACTAATACCAGTTTGCTTCTACCCATCTCATTCATACTATCTTCCTCGTACTATTCTAACCTCAAACTTCTTTTTATCGCTCTAATCTCAGACGTCTCTAGCCTCAGACCTCTCATAATCAAATGTTTACCGCTTTTAAGTCTAATGGATAATACTTTAATTATAGGACTTACCTTGCTTTCAAGAGATGATGTGTGAACCAGGCTTAATGAAGATTGAAGCGCGGATCGGGGGACGGTGAAAATTTGTCAACCAACCAACATAACTCCTTCAACGAACGATAAGGCACGGATCTGGCGAGGGCAACCCTTGGTGAAGATACGTGAACTAGGCAAGACAACTCTTGCATGAAGATTAAAACGGAATGGCTGACGGTCAAGATGCATCAAAGTGGGGAGCGACGATAGAATTTTTAGGATTTTCTGTAACTTTTTAGCTTCTCTTTTTTTACTTTACAAAATTTACAAAATTTTAAGATTAAAACTTAAAACTTTTTATTTTTTTATACGTGGCATTTAAAAAAAAGATAATGGTGTCACGTTATTGCATGTAACGGCGCGTATAAACATGCCCTAATTTTTTTTTAAAAAAATCTTAAATTAAGCAAGCTTGTCAAATTTTAACCCTTCGTTAAGCCGGTTTTCCCAAAACGATCAAACTCAAAAAGGTTATTTGGGCATTTAGCCCATTGACTCTACACGTCCAGAATTTAGATGGAGATCCTGTGTTTTATTTAACTCAACTAAACCATTTGCCAATTCCTCTCTAGTTTCCCCCTTCGCTTCAGTCTTTGTACTTCACAGCTTAAAGCTTTTGTCAGGAAGAGGACAATGTCGACGGCGCAGTCGCAGTCGCAGTCAACGTGGCAGTGGGAGAGCGCCACCGCCGGCGCCATCGCAGGTTTCGCCACCGTCGCTGCTGTGCATCCACTTGACGTTGTGCGTACGAGGTTCCAAGGTTCCTTCTTTGTCCATATTCATTGTTAAATTTTGAATATTTTTCGTTTCCATTCTGAAGCTGACCATTGTTATATGATTCTTTAGTTAACGATGGTCGAGTTTCCAATCTGCCAACTTACAAGAACACTGTTCATGCTATTTTAACCATTTCCCGGTCCGAGGTAATGCTTTTGCTTCGGATTCTGTTGATTTATGTTGTTTGCATCTTCCCATGTTTCGACGATTGAAAGGGAATCTTTTTCTTTTGTCTCATAGGGCCTGAAAGGGCTTTATTCAGGGTTCTCTCCAGCTGTTCTTGGATCAACTGTTTCATG
Source organism: Erythroxylum foetidum (assembly GCA_026546835.1). Taxonomy (NCBI): domain Eukaryota; kingdom Viridiplantae; phylum Streptophyta; class Magnoliopsida; order Malpighiales; family Erythroxylaceae; genus Erythroxylum; species Erythroxylum foetidum. The sequence continues at coordinate 9,526,972 of JANZLF010000222.1, forward strand.
GGGATTATACTTTTTCTTGTGAGTTCCAATTTTTGTTTTGTTTTGTGTGTTTACTTGCCAGTTTATGCCAAAAGGCTGTTATTCGAACTCAATAAGTAAGTTAAACATCATAAATTTGAATTCCCTATTTTTATTCCAATTCTAGCTATAGCAGAGCCAAAGAAAGGTATTCCAGGAACAGAGACGAGAAGCTGAGCCCTGGTCTTCATCTTGCTTCTGCTGCAGAAGCTGGAGCTTTGGTGAGTATTCGAAATGTGCAACTTGGAATTGTACAGAATATCTGAAATTGTCACATGAAAATAGAGGAACTGGCAACCACTCAAGGAAAGTAACTCAAAGTGATAAGATAACATCAAGAACCAGCATAAAGGACAAACAGCAGTTGTTCAATTTAAATGTTTATCATAGATTGATTTCTTAACCATCTTTTTTGGACAACTGATATTTTAATGCTGTTTCAGAGGAGATCCATCAGGCCTTTTCAATCAAGAACTCTTTTATGATATTAAGAAGTTTGTTGTTTGCTTTTGTCAGGTTTGTTTGTGCACAAATCCTATTTGGCTTGTAAAAACAAGATTGCAGTTGCAGTCTCCTCTACATCAAGCTCGACTATATTCTGGGCTTTATGGTCTGCTCTGCATCTAATCTTAACTTGCTTTAACATGCTTCATGAGATATAATTTCCCTTATGAGTCATGTAAGCCCAGATTCAATCTCAAATTGCTGGATTGAGTTTGATTCTTAGACGTCAGGATGTTTCTTCTCTTAAGAACCTTTTTTAACTTGATTCCTAATGAATGTTTAATGCTATTGTCTCTTGTCTGGCTTATGGTTCATAAGCCCTTTGATTCATTAGAGCTGTCAGTTTTAAGTGATCTTTCACTGTTTGGATATCTATGTAGCTCAAAAGTTGAGAAACAACCCTAATTTAGTTGCTTGCATTGTCAAACATATTTCTTCTTTCATGGCTGTCATAATTGTTAGCTTTTCTGTAAGTGCCGATTCATATTTCTTCTTGATTTTTACACAATCTGATCAATTTTCTGCACTCTGTAACTGATTTCAGATGCCTTAAGAACCATACTGAGAGAGGAAGGTTGGAGTGCTCTTTATAGAGGAATTGTTCCTAGCCTTTTTCTGGTAAAATGTGATCTCAGAACATAGACAAGATTTGAAGAAGTTAGATACATCTAACCATAAAATGTGAACAGAACTTCCTTACATTTGTTTCACGTCTTGAGAAATTTTCTGTTCCATCAGCAGGTTTCTCACGGCGCTGTCCAGTTCACAGCATATGAAGAATTCCGCAAAATTGTTGTGGAATACAAATCTAGGAGAAGAAAAGAGAGTGATAAGGTTGCCAACAGTGATCTGTTGGTATGTAGCTGGTGTTATTTGTTTGAATTTTTGTGTCAGCTCATCAAGAGGCTCTTTCTTTCTTATGGTTTATTTTCTGTTCTGGAAACAATTCTATTCATTAACTGGCAATTTTTGCACAGAATTCAGTCGATTATGCAGTTCTTGGTGGGTCCTCTAAAGTTGCCGCAATAATGCTGACATATCCATTTCAGGTTGGCATTTGTTATGGTGGTCTGAAGCGTTTGTATGGTAATTGGTCTGTTAGTTGATCTTTGTGTCTGATGCACTTGAGAAATTGGCTTCATATTTCAGGTAATCCGAGCTCGATTGCAGGTACAGTTAGATCGTCCGTCTACCTTGTACATTTCAAAGTGTTAACTTCTGAAGAAGAAATATACCAAGTTGCTGTATGAACAAATTCCTTGTGACAATTGTTAAGTTTCTTCCGCCATTTTATGGAAGAATTAATAAGATCTTTTCTTAGATATAGCATAGCTTGCCAATTGCCTCGCATTACATTAATGGTGGAGCTTAAGATTGTTTTTCACCTTTGTAGCAACGACCCAGTAAGGATGGAATTCCCAGATATGCTGATAGCTGGCATGTCATGAAGGAGGCTGCAAGGTGAGAACAAATTTTCTTCAACTGCTCCTTATCTCAACCTTCCACACTGTCGTGTGAACTTGGTAACTGCAATTGATAAAATATGTGCAAACGAGGACATGGCATCGGTTTAACTCGGTACTCACTAGGAAAAATTATTTCTAGGAGGTATTCCATCTCTGATCATCAACGTAGATTTGTTAAACTGCAATCACCTATTGGCTTGACAATTTTAAATATCTTTCTCAAGTGGAGAAAAGTGAATTTGAAAGCCCCATATATGTGAGAATTATGCAAGGCATATGCCCTCTTTGGGTGCATTAAAACAAATTTCAATACCTCGAGGAGATTGGAGTCTCGTCACTTTGATTGGCCTACTACTACTAAAGGACATTCCTATTGTGGAATCAAGTGCTCTGTATAAACATGTGTTTTACTTTCATCTGGCCTACTTTGTCTTACAATCCTTGGATATTGCAGGTTTGAAGGTTTTCGAGGTTTCTACAAGGGCATCACACCAAACCTTTTGAAAAATGCTCCTGCTGCTTCATTGACGTTTATTGTGTATGAGAATGTCTTGAAGTTGCTAAAATTGATAAGAAAAGAATGACAAAGGTTATCTACTTTTCTTTTCGTTCTTTTTGGCTAATTCCATCTGCCATTGGAGTGGTATCGTTCTTGTGCGACTGGTAATTCACAACCCTTAAAGCCGTTTACACCAAGGCGGCAAATGAGAAGTTCTACCTTGCCGTCTGATAATGGTCTGACCTACAATCCGTCTGAGAGCATTCCATGTTTAGTTGGTCATCCGATAAATTTCAGATTCTTTGCTGTCTGGTTGTGCTTCCGAAGACGAGATTTGAAGCTACGGAACAGAAGGCAGAAAGACACTTTAAGGACAGCTGCTGCAAGGAAAAGTGCGTAGAGTTGGCTTGTCAAGATCCATTAAACAAACACACTAGAAAGAATGACTGGTCGATTGATGGTTCAAAGATGTTCTACGCTTCTTTCTGGCATTCTTTATTTGTTCCGTGTCATTTCCTTGGGAAATGGCTGAAAGTCACCGATTTTTGGCTATGTAAGCTAGAAATCAGAATTTGACATCATTTATAGTCTGAATGAAAATTGGCAAGTTTCTGAATCTGCCAACTTCAGTTCGTTATTATTCATAAAAAAAACATTTATTTAACAAGCAAACACTGTGTTTATGGACATCAAAATTTTGCAAATAAGCATTTTCACACTCCAAAGAAACATTAGAAACGGGGAAGGTATCAGTTGGTCCATAAAATTGGCAAATTGGAACCTATGAATCCACAAAAATATACGTACACATTGATGATCCCTTGTCCTGTATGCAACTGAAACCACAAACAAGAAACTGGTATTTGCAGGAGTTTCAAGGGACACTTTTTCTCAAGAATTTTGAAGGGTAACAATAAAAGAGGAATCTTAATCGTCGGTGCATTATGCTGCCAAACTAAAAAGAAACGTAAGATAATAGGAAAAAGGTTACACAAGGATTAAGGATTTTCACAGACGTGCTGTCTTAGACAGCACCCTGATCTACCGGAGAACCGAGTTCATGACACCTGCAGCATAACTGCCCTCTAGTTTTACACACCAAGCATTGCCATTTACACGAGTTATTGACCATTCCCAAATTTTTGGTTTGTGGAATGCTTTTCCTTATGTTTTCACTCTAGAGAACAGACCATCCACTACAATTATTCAAACTAAAGTGAATGGAGATGCTATATTGCTATACTTTATCATCATGGAACCACCACCTGGTTTCCTTTGGGGATCTCCCATTTCTACAGTTCCTTACATATCGATCATTATCCTCAGGGCGTTGCTGCAAGTAAGATCACCGGTACCCAAGTCAGTTGCCTTTGAAACAGTTTCAGCGACCTCAATAAACTTTCAGACGTCTATTCAATTACTAATATACAGTCAAAAAACTGAAGGGGGTGCAATCATCCATAATATGGTGAAATTTTTACAATAGAATAGCAAAGCAGCAGCAGCAGGACAATTAACATGACCATATTTGCCATAAAATCCAAGAAATGAATTTGACACTAGATCAAACCTTCACTGTTGAGCTCGAAAGCATTGAGAGAATGCTGATACAGATGGAACTAACAGTCATGGCAGGGGACCATGAATCATATAATATGTCTGTATACAATAAATGCAAAAAAAATGTCAGTTTACTTACAGTTAGCTTCAGTTTAAGACCGAGTTTGCCATAATTTTCTATATACATATATATATATATATACACACACATAATAGTGAAAAAGAAAAGCCGAGCTACTAAATTTAAAACCATAAACTAAATTAGTTCAACTATAAATCTCACAACACAGATGCATCTGCGGCTGTCAAGAATCTGAACATATTATACACTTATTCAAGCACAAGAAGTTGTTCATGTTCATAAAATTATAGCTTTATGGTCACCCATAAGTACAGTATAATTGAGCTTATAAAAATTCCCAAAACTAGGCAAATAAAACGTTACATATTTTTTTAACAACTCTGTACAAAAAGGGAAACTTCATCAGCAGCATATACAGAGAGGAAGAAAAAAGAGAAAAATTCTAAAATTCAACAATGGACGTGAAGCATATCCGTGGACAAGCCCATCGTTTTCAGCAACGAGTGAACAATATCAATTCAGAATCACGGAATGAAATATCAGAAGGCAAAACCATAAAACCCCCAACCACTTGCGGGTCACCACACTATAACTTTACTCTACAGGAAGTAAAAGAAAATTCCAACCAAAAAAAAAAAATACCTAAGCAAATGTGGCCGTTGCTATAGATATGGGGGTGCAATGGTGCAGGATGAAGGAAAATAACCTGATTAACCAAAAAAGACCACTATCATGTCACAAATATAAACAAGACCCAACAATTAGGTGTCAGTAACTTTTCTATAAATAAATAAACGTGACTTAGAAACCTGAGGAGCTTCCATAGGGTAATGCTCTGGAAAATCGACCTGAAGCTGATATGTCTCGTTGGCGTAAAGGGTCCCGGGAGCTCCATTTACTTCAATTATCCACCTTTATTCCAAAACCCCACCAAAAAGGAAAACAAAAACAAAAACAAAAACGCAGAAATTGTGTAAGAAACAGAGAAGAACAATAAGAAGATTCAGAAAACCAATTCTAATCATATAGAATGGAAACAAATAGAAAGTCAACAAATGTAAAACACCCACTCGAGTCCCAGATTCTATTCACTGATTCCCCTTTGATTTTCTCGGGAGCCAAACACAATTACCAACAAAAAAACAGGAAAAGAACTAAGAACAGAGAAGGGAGTAACCTCTGGAGATTATCGGTGACCTTCTGCTTAAAACCGGTAGGAGGGTTGACCTGCCACTCCACCAACTCTTTCTGAAGCCGATTGCACGCAATCTTACTCAGTGCCTGACACCCAGCAATCATCCAAATCGCCCACCATAATAAACACATCAATAAAAACCGCAACTTTTCTCCACTATAAATCTCAATTTCACAAATAAAAGCACAAACACGAAACAGCAAACAAATCTACACGTGGGGTTCATAGGATTAAGGCAGACCTTCCGGGCGGTGGCGGAGGAGCCAGTCATAGTGAAATCGGCAGTGGCTGTGGCGGTGGCGAAGAGAAAGAGAAAGAGAGCTAGAGAGAGAAAATGGTAAAAGCAGAGGAGACAAAGTGGGGGAAAGTAACAGATAAAGAGAAACAGTTTAACGTGATTGACGTTGGCCATTTTATTATATGGTTAATCATATGTGTACATATTATTATTATCTTCTTCCACCATAGACGATTCCGATCACATTTTCTTTTTTTACATTAATTGCCTTGATTAATAACAATAATTACTCTCTATTTCGGTGTAATTGTCATTCTTAATCACATAATTTTAAATTGTTCTATTGAAATTCGACTCCAAATCATAGTTAAAAAGCACGGTTTCGGTCAAACTACTAACACTTTATTTGATTTGACATTTTAAAATAATTTTTGAGGTCCAGTTTAGTTTTGTACATGTTTGGTTCAATTTTTTTTTTGCATAAATCACCTCAAAATAGTTGTTTTTTAAGAAATTGAATGTTTGGTTACAAAATTTAAAAGATTTTTTTTTCAAAAAATGACTTTTTTTAGAAGCAAAAATACAGTTTTTTAAAAAACTCAAATTTAAATTTTTTTAAAAAAATACTTTTTAAATAAATTTTTAAATCAATTAATAAGCTTATTTTTTAATCCTTTTATTTTTATATTTTACACATAGTTCCCATGATACCCACAAATACATCTTCACATTTATTTTGAAATTTATACAATATTATTTGACTTTTTTATGTTTTAATATTTATTTTTTTATTAGTTTTATTTATATATTTTTTGAAACAAGTTTTATTTATATTATAATTTATGTAAAAGATTTGATTAGATATATTTTTATTTATGTTTTATATGATATAAAATTATATAATAATTAATATATTGTACTTTGCATATTGTTTAATATATTTTAAATAATATTTATATGCATAAATA